>JAXQQM020061682.1:0-517987 GCA_034641835.2 Pinus albicaulis
GGTCCAAAAGAAAGATTTTGTTTTTGGCCTAAGTGATCTTGATTGAAACGTGTTAACTACCGATCTATCTATGAGTACATCCAAGAATATTACTTTACCATACCCCTAAGAACACATCTAAGCCATTATTTTTGTGCTTGAACTACCATGTTAGTCCCTAAAGAACAATTTGGGTTCTTCCATTGCTAATAGAAACAACCATAGGGCTCTTTCCATATGAGCCATGTTGACATATTTTCAAGTTTCTTTGTGTATGTTAGTTCCTTCGAGCAAACTCAAACCAACAATAACCTAGGTGCCTTTGTTTGCACTACCTTTAATCTCTGACACTTTGTGATTACGACTTCAAGGCATTCGTTCATTGTGCGATGCAAGGGATGTGTTGACTAGTTAGTGAATAGTAAACACCCCAATATTTGTGGTGTTCTTAGCCTTAATAGCTTTAGTAGAAGGCTTAGAAATTGACCTTCACCTAGAGGAATAACCATAAAGCTCTAGGAAATTTTTGTAGTCACTCCCAAAGTTCCCTCTATGGCTTGAGCTCATAAGAAAACATGCTCATTTAAAGTCCATAATAATAGAGTTCATTTCTTTGCAATAAGTTCTATGTTTTTATCTTGACCTCTTAGTTAATGACATTTATGATTAATAACTATTTAGTAAAGTTTAATATATTGTAAACTTGATTACATTAAATTATAGTATTGGAGTGTTAATACTCTAATATTATGCACTTGGATAATTCATTATATTAAAAGGTACCCCTTCAATGGTATTTTAGGGATGCCTTTGAGAAAGTGGCATTCATGGGACACCTACCTAGTGGTAAAGATGTGTCCTTGACCCACATGTGTTTGTATGTGTATGTGTGTGTTAAAGGGGTTACCAATATGAGGATGAGTTGCATTACCCTTGAGATGCATTATCCAGTCACTTATAAATATGCACATTTATATTGGGTTACTTGTTACATGGATGCATTTAGTTTGATTTGTAAATATTTTTATTTTCCCCCAAATTTTCACAACTTCATTGTGATTTTAACAATTTTCATTATAGAATAAGACAAATTTGTATGGTTAAACTGTATTGCACACACACATTTGTCATTTCCTTTGAAGGAGCCAAATTTCTTGGATAATGATACATAGGATTGAAATGGAAATTTAAATGGAAAACAAAAACTGGCATCATTTGGACATAGCTAACATAAGTTGCTCTGAGACATGTTTTGATTTGCAAAGAAAAATAAGCAAGTGCTAAAAATGTTGTGTTATGTTATCTGTTATAACTTATTTTCATTTCCAACATTTGTACAAACTTTGTTAGTTGATAGGTACCCCAATAAGAAATTGAGGACAACAACATTAACACTTGCACATTCAAAGTGTATGATTAAAATTTTTTGCATGTGTCATTCCTATTATCACTTTGTACTTCTTTTGATGCATGTGAAATAACCGTTTAGGTTGACCCTAAGTACCACCAATTGAACTACTGAATTTACACCATATCAAAATACTTGAATTCTATTGATGGAAAAATAATTGCCTCTTTTATTATTCGAAGCATCCATTGTATATATATAATGTTCATAAACATAAAATTTTAGAAATTTGAGTGAAAAAACATCTTGCATAAAGAAATAATAAGATAATAATAGCAAGCCAACAACCTTCAAATTATTAATGACACCATTGCGCAAAGATGTAGATAATGGGAATTTAACACATGACTCAATCTTGATAGAACCTAAAATTTTAAATGATTGGTTTCATGTAAATGTACTCCACAACATGTTATGTTGTGATATGGGTCTGCACATATTTTCTCAAGCTCCACACAGAAGAAGGTTTGAGAACTAAGAACAAATATTTATGATGTTACCTGTTTACAAATTTGAGAGAGCCTCAAGGGTTATAATCAAAATCTAGAAATTTTGTTTCTTGGTGGAATGTGAGACATTCTTGGATTTGTATAACACTTCAATGCTTGTTTAGGATCTAGGTAAGTGCGAATGAATAGAAGCTTTCTATCATTGTTCTATATTGGATTCCCATTCTCTCTAAGTTATCAAAGGCAAGTTAAAACCTGATTAGACTAAGGGACAACATATTCCATTGCCAAACTTTAACCTTACAGGGAAGTGCACTACACTTGTTTGATACTTCCGCACATTTTGAGGGCATGCCAATAGAAATGTCATTGTTGTTGGATACACTCGTGTTGGTTAGTTTTAGAATTTTTTTTTGTCAAATATGTTGTTTTCATGAAGTAATATTTCCAACCAAGAGGATAAAGACTTGGCATGTCTAGGACATATGGTGTTATTTCTTGCCTGTATTTGTGATTTATTAGTATTCCACCACTATAACTTCATTATGTAGTTGTCCGTTTAGTAGTATATTACAACAATGATTTGTTAAAGGAAAATGATTCTAGTTTGTTTGAACGCCATAAATTGGAAGGAAATCTAGCTTTGAATTGGTAAAATGGAATATATTATGAGAATATGTTTTTTGATCAAATATAGGCGCATTGCCCGATCATTAAAAAAAACAGTCACGACAATAAGAAATGATTTTGGACACAATGAATTACACAACTCTCTAGCTCAAAAACAAGTTAGCATATTCAGTTTTGTTCGCATCAGAGAAAAATGAACGAGTAACCTTAAGTTTTCTTTGAATATTTATAGAATCATTTTAGAGATTTTAAATGGAAATTGCGTGTGCTAATCTTGCTCAATTGATTACAGGGAAAATAAGGGGCATACATAATTTGTTGGCTTATGGGAATTGGATTCCTTTTCCCTTGGAATAGTACACTGATAATTGAAGATTACTATATTGAAGCTATATTCCGGGTTAGTATCAAATTTACAAAGTCTTGTCTTATTCTTTTTTAGTTTCTTGTTGTAATCTTGTGTCAGCAATACTTTGCTCCACCCATTAGATTTCTACTAACTAGTTTTATTGTTGAAGTGTCACTGCTTCTTAGAGATAACTAGAGGAAATGATACAACTACAAAAGTGGAGCATGAGACATTCTTAGTAGAAATCTCTAGCTTTGTTGTGTTTATTTATGACATTTATTTGCTTTGCTTATACAGGTCATTTGGCCACATAGTGGCCACTATTTCCCAGCTAAAGAAAACTTGTTTGAGTTTCTTGCTTTTATGGGGGAAAATGACATTAACAATATTGCTGATGTTGAGGTATATATCGTATAAATCTTTTATAGTCTACTTCAGTTTATTATACAGGTCATTTGGCCACATAGTGGCCACTATTTCCTAACTAAAGAAAAATTGTTTGAGTTTCTTGCTTTTATGGGGATAAAATGACATTAACAATATTGCTGATGTTGAGGTATATATCGTATAAATCCTTTATAGTCTACTTTAGTTTATATTCCACTATTCATTGACTTTCATGTCTTATACTTTGCATTGTAACTTTTTTTTTTTTTTTTTTTGCAGAGAATGGACTCAGTATTGATGGTAAGAATCAAGGATTGAAGAAATAGGGGAACACTAACACTAGTGTGACAAAGAGAGAGAAGTGTATAGGTCTAGTGGTACCCGTAGAGCCAATATCCCACATAAGACACACACATAAAGACTGATGGTCATGTTTTCAGAGTTGGTGAATTCACTTGCAATTCCTTGGAAAGATAATGATAATGCTTTGAAGTGATCAACAATATTTTTTCTGTAAATTGTACTCCAACCAATATCAAGTTGGAAACTCATATTGTAATACTTGACATTTTATATAATATAATTTATGTGGTTGGATTTATTTATAGTTGCACTTGATAGTACTTGGTATTGTAATTAACATATGTAACTTTGTGTTTTCATATTAGATTAACATGTAATTTGTATGATATATTTTTTTTTTCTTAACTTTAGTTGCAAAATCATACTAATTAATTTATGTTGATTAATAACAAACAGATAAAATCAATATAAAACTATTAAAATAGTAGTTTATATTTATTAATGATGAACACAAGTAAAATGAATATACGACTAAATTAGTCATTTATAATGATTATTAATGAAAGTAAATGAAATGAATACAAACTACTAAATTAGTCATTTATATAATGAATAAATGACTACTGCAAATGATGAATTTGTGACTACAAATGACGACTAAATTTTGCATATATACGACTAATAGTAGCTAATTTACAGTATCTTATAACACGACTAAAATTTAGTCATACATATTCAGTCATTAATTGGTTTCAAACGATGACTAAAATTTGCATATATATGACTATTAGTAGCTAATTTATAGTATCTTATAACAAGACCAACATTTTGGTCATATTTCTTTGGTCATTAATTGGTTTTGTCGGGTGATCATATAGTAATATATTTTGTTGTATATTTGGTCATTAATTGTGACAATTAATGACCAAATCAAAGATTAAATCAATGATCAAATCAATGAACAAATTAATGACTAAATTAATGATCAAATCAATGACTAAATTAATGACTAAATCAGTGACTAAATTAATGCCCAAATTAATGACCAAATATACAACTAGACAACAAAATTGAGATAACCAATTAATGACTAAGTTAAAAACGACCAAAAGTTGGTCGCGTTATAAGATACTGTAAATTAGCTACTATTGGTCACCGACTGAAAAATAGTCGTTTATATGCAAATTTTAGTCATTTTTTTAGTAACTAATTAGTCATTTTGTACTAGTGATTTGTGTAATTGGAATGGGGCCATAAAGATAATTTCAAGAAAAATAAATATATTGTACTATTTTGGAGCTTTCAAGTGTGTTTGTATTCATAATCGTGCAAATGATTGGCAACAACATTTGCTTTCTAAGATCATATTTCCAATCTCATTCAAGTGGAGAGCCTTCAAAAGATTGTAAGAAAAAATGAAATGAAACTGATATTTTAGAAGGACTGCAACAACTAGAAATATATTTCCATGGAATATTTTGTGATACCTATACACACCTCCAATCTCAATCAATCCCTATCATGGGATATTTATTCCTCCATGATTTTTTTAATGAATTTTTTTTTTCTAAGTTGTTAGAGTTTTCCCAAAGAATTAAACTAAAATATTCCCTCCACTTCCTTATTTAGTATTAAATTCTCTAGTATTTGGCTCCCTTTTTTACTCTACCACCCAATTTATCACATGTTTTATATAGTGCCTCTTTGGCTTCACAATAAAATAATTTGTCCAATATATCTCTAATAGAAGCCCAAATTTAAACCAACAAACTATAAATCTTGAATACATTTTTATCCTATCTATGTCTACATTATCATATGCTTAGCAATACGTAACTGAAACGATGGCTGCTGATTACACGTATTGTCAGATGCATTTAATGAGGAAAATTATGAGTATATTTTGAGGGAGTACAACTGGTTTAAGGTTAAGAGATTCTACTCCTAGTACTGAAAGGGCTTTAAATTTACGACAGTTCATCATTTATTAGAACTTTTAAGGTATTACAGACCATATTAGTGAACATAAATCATTAGGATTTGTTCATGGACAATCTGAGAAACGAGTCTGAAAATTTCAGAAGTATTAGAATTGCAATTTGGGGTTTAATTACAGAGCAAACCGTCCAAATTACCAAATTGGAATACTTATGGACGTGGCATCTATAAACTAGGATACCTTATTTTAACACTGTAACATTTTTTGGCTGACTATTTTAGATTACAAAAATATTGAACATTCCAGTAACCTTCATAATAATTTAATTCAGTATTACAACTGGTAGGCAATAAGGTCTACAAAGTTCGAACCTCGCTCTGATACCAAGTGTAAGGTCCTAAATTTCTAAATTTAGTTAAGAATCCTACTGCTACTCTAATTCAATTCCTGAAATTCACCATCAGAATCTAACAGGTATAATTATCTGTAAGTCTTGATTTTCAATAAGCATTGAAAATTATTAATACTAAAATTTTGATTTTAACATTTAGAATAAGAATACGGAATTTAACATTTAGAATAGGAATTTCAGCAGATAACTAATATTTTACCTTCATAACAAAACAACAAAATTCATGAAGTATATTTTTAGATACTAACCTGATTTTCCTTCTTGTGTTCGGTGATGATTTTCCTCATTGTAAACTCCTCTTGCTTCACCGCCTCTGTTCCTATTTTCGTTCCAAATGACCAAAACCACCCAGCCAACTGAGTACTGCTGCAGTATTCAGTTCCAAAATCCTCCAGTTTGAGAGATTTTGGCCCCCGTGCCCAAAATTTCAGAACAATGGAGACTCTGTAATTCCTGATCTAGTTCGTCTTTCCGGCTCTCAACTCAACTCCTCAACCCTTCCACCATTTCTCTTTCATTTCCCTCTCCCTTTCTTCTACTCTTCATATGGTTAAATATTCTTAGGCGGTTACCACCTCCTCACCGCCTTCTTATTCATTTATTAGGTACATACGTGTAATCTCCATTTTAAATGAGGGATACGTATGAGCTTGTCTTTAAATTCATAATTCTTTTTATTATTTAACTTTAGTTTATTTTAATTATATAAAATTCTAATATATATATATATATATATATATATATTTAAAATTAATTTCCTTTAATCACATTTAAATTAAAATATAACTTCACATATATTTACATTAATAACTATTAAATAAGACTATTTTTCTTTACTAATGTTTTAAGGTACCAAGTCCATTTATCCTTTACTCAGGCATCCTTCATAAATAATTATACTAGCGTAAGACATACAACGCATGCCTATGTAGCTATCATACGCATATATCGTATGCTTACTAATATCTTTCGTTTATGATTAGAAATGGGTCATTACAAAAAGTATAAGAGAAAGGCTTGAGGGTCAGTTGAAGACATACATTTTTGGTAGAAGTGAGGAATAGATCTGGAATTCTAGGGCGGGTTTGCTAAGAATTTCCGGAGGAATTTCCTGCAATGAGGGGTAGTATTGGCCAATGGAATGTTCTGATTCCAGGGCCAAGAGACAACAAGAGGCAAGAGGAGCAGCAACAAGGACAATGCAGAGAGGCTTTAGAGCCACGCAGAGCCATAGGGGTAGCGTAGAAGCAACGCAGAGGCAGCTAGGGCTACGCTGGACTGACGCTGGCCTAGCAAAGGCAACGCAGGGGCAACGTAGACCCTCCAGGGGTGACACAAGCCCTCCTAGGGCCACGCAGAGGCCTGATGCAGTCCCTCTAGGGCAACGCTGGGGCTTCAGAAGCAGCACTGAGGGTTTCTAGGGTCAGATCCGGGCCGAGTCTTGTAAATCCCGTTTGAGGGTGTGGATCAGTCATATATTTGGCATTAGATCTTCAGGTTAGTTGCAGATTTGATATCTTTTATTTTCTGTCGGGGTTTCCAAGCTTGGAACCCAGATTTGTTGTACTTAGAACTACTTAATAATAAACCATCATATCTGCTGAATCGGTTTTCCCGCTTTGGGTTTTTTCGGGGACTTATGTCCAAAAATCCATGTGTCACTTTGTTGCATGAGTGTACTATTCAGTAAATGATCTGCATGTGTAGGCTGTAGTTGTGTTCATTTTTGGTATTTTCTGAATCTAATTTCTGGAAATAACTTGTATTAATTAAATAAAGTGGGAGGAAATAAATCAATACACTGCAGTAGAATTTTCACAAATGTTGGGTTTCCTTGGATCCTCAACATGATATCTTTTCTCTAACTCCCGATCAACTCTGACAAAGGTATTATTTGGCATGGGGATGGTGGCATATGATAAATCCATTTGAAGGCTACCACCTAAATCCGATGCCCATTTTCTTGATAGGATCATTCCCCATGAATCAGGAACATCTATCACAACAATATCCATATTCATTATTTTGTCTAGGTATGCAGTTAAGAAAACCTGTAAATCTTTAATTATCCCACACTTCAATTCTTTTAGAATCCATTGAACATATGTTGTGATAGGGCCTAGATTGTAATATTCCCAATTAGCAATAGCTAATTGGAAATATTAATTTTGACTATTTTTCCTTTATAGAGTTAAAATATAAATAAAGTGGTTGAAGGGGACACTTAGCTCACACTTAGGATAAAATGTATTTCCTAAAGTCACTTAAGAGACATGTATATTTGGCAATGTGGGGCCTAGTGGTCAAGTGGCAACGTAGGAAAAGGAGCAGTGTAGACAGCGTGGGGCCTAGCCAGTGCAGAGTGAGTTGGACAGCGTGGGCCAAGGGGGACAGTGTAGAGATTGGTGGGCCCTAGGTGAGGGAAAGGCTCACCAAGCATAAAAGGAGGAGGGGTCTCCTCATTCTCATTCATTCTGATTATGCATTTTTGAGATTTGTCTTCTGACATTGAGCACGCTTGTTGTTTAGAAAAGTATGCACGAACTGTTCAGTACATCGGGTGTCTCCATTCGAAGATTCCAACCTCAGCCCCAGGGGACTTCGAGTGCCTGCTCGGGTGAGGAGTTTCATCCTTGTTTTGTCGGAGAGAGTTGCAACTACCACAGGAGGAGCATCCACTCAGAGAGACAACATAGTCAGTGAGAGGGAGGACGCAGTCTTGAGAGTAGGTGGTTCCGGATTGGGGATTTGTTGGTGAATTCAGCCTGGGATAGTGGTAAGGGGCTAGCCCTTCCCTATTCCAGCATTTTGGAGGAGTTAGGGGCCATTATTTGGAGTAGATTATTCAGAGCCAGCGTCCCTCCTTGAGGAATAGCGTAGTGCCTCAAGGGAGCCATTTTCTGTGGTCGGCCATTTCTAAAAATCTTTCTGGGCTTTTCTGGGTTTTGGGAGTAGAGGCCATTCCCGAAGTTTCTGAATTTTCCGAGGTGGGGAGCAGCCTCAAAGATTTAGTTCATTCAAACAGTAGCAACAACACAGTAGCAGTGCCAGCAGCTTGGGAGATAACGCAGTCCAGAGGGAGAAACCATTCCGGATCATTTCCTGAGAGTCTTTCTACGCTTGCCTAGTGCAAGCCGAGGTGCGATCATTCTGATCATCTCTGTACTCATTTCCATTTCTCAGTATTAATAAAATGGCTCAACATTCTCCATATTGTTTATTCCCCTTATGATTTGTCTCTAGTTGTTGTATGTCTTTGTTTATGTGCTTGTATTGCTGTTTATTTCTATTTGGGATATTACAATGGTATCAGAGCTCATAGACTTGGCTCAGCTTGTGGAGCAGATTGTCTATGACACCAGCAGGAAAACCTTACATCACTTATTGGGGAAGGAAGTATAAAGACCAAGAGCGGAGATTAGAGCTCACTTTCAGGAAAGGAGATAGCGTTCCAGTGGTGGACGTAGAGGAAGAGGAACCAATGGCAGAGGAAAGAGATGCCGGGAATGAGTTCGGGGAACTCCTCCTCAAATTAGTGCAGGATTTGTCGAGGCAGATAGAGGAGATGGGGCAGAGATTCACGACAAAGTCTAGACAGTGCGAGACCCCAAGGGGTTTCCATGTTGGAGAGGGCTCAGGCACCTCCCATCATTTACAGGAGCACCTAACAACGCAGGAGATAGCATTGCACAAACCCCCCCGTTCCACGATGCCGACATTTCTTGCCGCAGACATTGGGGCACAAGCACAGCAGGAGCAAGAACCGACACATAGGGAGATTATTTTGCTGAGTTCCAGTCATACGGTCAGGAGTTCAGAGATGCACTCACTTTCCATGATTTTGTTCAGCTCAAGCGGGACAACAGACCCGGCAACCATCACAGGGGGAATAGGCATTCACATGATGAGGACTTACAGCGCACGGTGGGCAGATTCCATCTACCGACATTTGACAGATCGGCCAAGTGTTTGGCAAAATCTTGGGTGGAGAAGTTGGATATATATTTCCAGCTTAATCAGATGGTCGAGCTAGAGGCCATCAAGGTGGCAGCGCTGCACCTAGAGGGCGAGGCCCAAAATTGGTGGTTTCATGGGATGGTTATGTTGGGGCACTCAAGAGTGACAACATATGCCGGGTTTATGTGGAGGTTGGTAGAGCGTTTTGATCGGAGGTATCCAGAGGAGAATTTTGTTGAGCTAACAAAGCTCAAGTAGACCGGGAGGCCGTACACGTACATCTCCGAGTTTTTGAGACTCTCCGTGATGGTACCTGATTTATCCACAACTTGGATGATTTACATGTTCATAGATGGATTGGCAGAGCCTCTACAGGGATTAGTCAGATCGACGAGGCGTGCGACACTCCATGATGCAATTGAGAGGACTCGGGATTTGCAGGATGCACTTCCTAGGACTAGAGCTCATTTTCCCCAGAGATCGACATTCCAGCCGAAGGGAAAGGATGAGAGGGTTCCACTTGCCGAGGGGAACCAGGGCAGAGGGTTTGGAGATGATGAGGTCAGGAGAGACCTGAAGCGGAGGAGGTTATGCTTCACGTGCCAGGAGCCATGGGCACCAGGACACCGTTGTGCCGCAGGGAAGGCACATTACATCGAGGTCTTCTTTGATAGTAGTGGGGAAGAAGAGGAGTAAGGGGAGATGGAGGTTGGAGGCAGTAGTACAGCGCAGAGAGAGGATCATCTGCCACCTCCACCACCTAGAGCAGGAGGTGCAGCTTTTGCACCTACTGTGGGAGCCCTTGCAGCCTTGCGGGGAGTTCCCAAGTACTTGACACTGCGTGTCTGAGTTACAGTTCTAGGGCAGCGTGTGTCGGTGTTGGTAGACAGTGGGGCTACCCACAATTTCATTGATGCCTAGCTGGTAGAGCGGAGGGGCCTGCAGATGGAGAATTTTGATGGGTTTTCGATACTGGTTCCAGGGGACCGGACCATGCAGTGTGCCAGCTATGCGCTAGCCTTGGCAATGACGATGGGGACGTACACCCTGACAGATCATTTCTTCGTGATGGACATTCCGGACACCAACGTGATACTTGGGGTACAGTGGCTTCTCACACTAGGGAAGGTCACCACTGACTGGGAGACCTTGGAGTTGGAGTGGACGGACAAGAAGACTAGGAGGCATGAGAAGATTCGGGGTATGCACACCTATCCACCACAGATAGTTTCAACATACTGGATGGAGGCAGATTTCCGGAAGGGAGATATAGAGTGGGCAATGGAGTTGCATGTGTCGGAGGCAGGATCTACAGGGCAGACCATACACCCATATGTACAGTTCATCCTCGACATGTATGCTATGGTATTTGGGGAGACAACACTAGGACAACCACCATATCAAGGGTTTGAGCACACGATTGAGCTGGAGCAGGGCATCCAAGCTGTTATCACTACACCCTATAGGAATCCCAAAGCCTATCAGGATGAGATTGAGAGGGCTATCCATGAGCTCCTAGCTCTTGGACACATCCATCGTAGCACTAGCCCCTTTGCTTCGTCAGTAGTACTTGTGAAGAAGAAGGACGACACGTTGAGGATGTGCATTGATTACAGGGCCCTGAACAAGAAGACCATGAAGAACCGGTACCCCATCCCACGGATCAATGAGCTGATGGATGGGCTGAGGGGGGCCAAGTTCTTCTCAAAGGTTGATTTGAGATTTGGGTACCATCAGATTCGCGTGAGGGAGAAGGACATTCCCAAGATCGCTTTCAGGTGCCATTACGACCATTTTGAGTTTTTGGTTTTGGGTACCATCAGATTCGCGTGAGGGAGAAGGACATTCCCAAGATCGCTTTCAGGTGCCATTACGACCATTTTGAGTTTTTGGTGATGCCTTTTGGGCTAACCAATGCCCCGGCTACTTTCCAGTCATGCATGAATCACATCTTCTTTAGTCATTTGAGGAAGTGTGTATTAGTGTTCTTTGACGACATTTGATTTACAGCAGGACATGGGAGGAGCACCTCCTACATATAGAGGTTGTATTCCGCATTTTGGAAGAGCAACAATTTTATTTTAAGCTCTCCAAATGTGAGTTTGGGTTGACAGAGATGCTCTACTTGGGGCACATCATTGGGGTGGACGGAGTGAGGGTCCACGAAAAGAAGATCAGGGCCATTAGGGATTGGCCAGAGCTGAAGAATGTGACGGAACTTCTGGGATTTGTAGGGATCTGTACCTACTACCGGAAGTTCGTCAAGGGATTTTCTGTCACGTCTCCCATACCCAGCTTTTTATCCTTCCTAACATTTTACTTTTTTTTTTCTTCTGTTTAATCAATTTCACAGTCATACTTTTATCAGGTCTTTTAATTTCTCTTTGGTAATTATAGACACTATTATTATTATAAATATTCCCATGAGAAATTTTGGCTTAACCTTAATTCCTATCAGTGCACCCAGTCGACTGATATTTATATGTATATATAAACATATACTCATTTGTATTTCTCAGATCTGTTCTTCAGAGTTTTGTACCACTCTAACAGATCAATATGCTCTCTCTTTACTTTTTTTTAGTTAGCAAGATTTATAGACTTTATATCCTCTATAATTATAAAGTTTCAACATCTATGTATAGATGTATACATCTCCATATACAACAATTTATCGTCAGTTAACCTTCTTTGATCAACTATTTTTACAGGAGTTTGTATTGAAGGTGAATAGATGCTCTTTTCCCAGTAGGTTAAATATGCTTACAATCTTCCTTTACATATACTTTTATCACCTATAACAGTAGGACTCTTCCCTTATATTATTGTTATGATTATTCAACATACTTGCAATTCTGATGCCTCTTAAACTCTTCCCTTGGAAATATAAGATTTAGAAATTTTTCTCAATTCAAATGGAAACAATGAAACCGAAGTTGATATTCTATACTCCCTAGCTTCAGTTCCTCGTGCTTAGTTAGGATTAAATTTTTGGTTTCATATGATTAAACTTCCATGACATAAAACAATGTAAATTCTTAGTACTAAAATCCTTGTCACTACAGTATTACTATTTTACTGCTATCAATACTTTTATGACAGGTCTAGTTGTTTTGTACTCGCTGTTCCTGGTTACCATTTTGCTAAAATTTTCTGGTTATATACACAGCAAATAATTTTCATTTAAAAGACATCAAGCTACACCGGTACATTTGTTATTAGATTATATATTCAAATGATCTATCATTTCTAACTTCATTACTACAGGGTACTTATCCCTAGAATCCAACCATTTTTCCCCTACTATTAATATATTGGATTTTCAGCTTGTAGCTCTAGTTTACAATTGCATGAGGTACTGAACAACCAGTCAATCTAAAGTTTGCATAAGAAATCATACCATAACAATTCATAAAACGTTGATATATTTAATACAGACTTAAATAAATCTTCAAATTTATGCATGCATACCGATACTATGACCAGTCCTCCCAACCTTAGAGTTCGTCTATCTCCAGAACTCACCCCCGAGCTGAGATCCTCCAAGAACGGACTAACTTCAATCTGTTCTGGTGCAGCTTATTTAAGCTATGCTCTCCCCAAAGCCTGTTTCCAATTCTGCGTCCGGAATTTCAGGATGCTTTATTCCTGTTTGCCTAGGCTTCCTTTATTTAGGGACTTTAAAGCTGCTTTCTGCTTTTCCATCTTTTCCAGCTTTTTACCTCTTCCAAACTACTTTCCTCATCATTGGGGAATTTAGATTTTTCCTCAAAAATCTAAATTAGAAATAATTTCTTTCAAGGATTTTTGAAAGATTTTGGGGAAAGTCTTTACCTTTTCCATAACCTCATGGATTAGGCATGTGATCTCAATAATCTCATTTGGTCATAGTGCATACACAATATTTTATTTATTTTTCATAAATAAATAATTAACCACATCCACACAATAATTATCCATTGGGGTCCACTCCCCTTTGGATTTATGTTCAAATGTCTAATTTGAAAAGCATAGAACTTGGGGGTGTTACATATTCCCCCTCTGAAAACAAACACCGTCCTCGGTGTTGACAATTATCTACTTAATTTATTTTGAAAATAAATATGAATGCTTTTCCCTCATTTCAGCTTCTCTGTTCCATTAGCTCTTTCAGCAGTGAAGTGCTCCACTGCACCTTTACTCTAGCTACTGTTTGATTTCGCAATTCAATTTCTTCCCGCTCTCAGATTTGAAGCGGCTCTGGAAGGAATTCCTCTTCTGGTTCCACCTGGATCACATTCCAATCAATAATGTGAGAAGCATCATGTACAAAAATTATTACTTTTTTCCAACAAGGAGACATGAAACACATCATGAAATTTAATATGCAATGGTAAGGCTAGTTTATAAACCATTAGTTTCCCCCCTTTCCAACACCTTCCTCGGTGGTACACTTTAACGTTGATTTTTCAACTTTGACGAAGATTTCTTCTTCGTCCTTGTTTATTTTCCAGCAGAGTACTCTCCTGCCTTATGCAGTTGATTTTCTTCCTACTTCTTTGCAAGAAGTCTATCTAGAAAATATTTTATTTCGTTATTTCTGTCCACAATTTATACCAACGTAAGTAATATCAGGTACATATAATTAATAATCCACAATAACATTCTGAATTTCAATAATTTCAAGGAATTCAGTTATTAGTCAAACCGTTCAGGTTCATAATAGTTTAGTGCACTTTTAGTACACTACTTATCTTTTCTTGTTTTTCAGTGAGATTCTTTCCTCATGCAAACTTGGTCCAGTTCAGTTTTTCTTGATTTTCTAAGTGATTTATCTGCACTTATCTTCACCTTTTTTTTCTCCTTGTTTCCAGAGTGTACAATTTCCTGTTACACACTTGGCTAAACAATTTTACAACTTTTCATTAGTACTCATAAATGAAAGAAAACAACTGTATCATATGCATGGTTATGCTTACCCTTTCTCAGTTCATAGCTGTACCTCCAATACCTTCTCATTGTTTTCTTTTGTTAGCCAATCAATTTACTTAGTAATAACTAGATTCGTTAATAATGTCTATAATTCAATTCTTACTTCAGTCATGAATTTTTTTTTTCTTTCTTCTAACCTCTTTTATTAATTGTATTTACTAGTTCAAAACTTATGTGAATAAATTTGGATCTGATGGGTTTCCCCCACACCCAAGTCCAAATACAGCTCATTCTCCTTTCTCCCAATTTGTAGCTGTATGATTTCATACTATTACCTGGTCCTTGAATTTAAGACTCAGAAAAATTTAATTTAATAAAATTTACACCCATAAAATTTTATAGTGTGAGTACATGTTTCTTTTATAGTGATATATGTAATTACTATAATTCATCACATTCACAAGTATTAATACTTGATAATTTCAAAAATGAATTTGCCACAATTTCCCCTTTTTCAAAGAATCACCAGAATTTATGCCTTTACTTTTAATTGTATGTTCATGCTTTACTAATTCCAATGATGATTCACCAATTATATCTATATATTAATTTCACTAATCATTAGCAATCAACCCATGGTTTATATAAACAACACATGGTTTTTTTTTTTTCAAAGACCACTTACAACCTAAAACCATGGTTCACTTGATAATTGGAGGAAATTAGTTGCTCTCCATTAAATTCTTATCCATGCATGACTAAATCATCAGGAATTTTTTTGATTTATCCCTTTATTCGTTCATTCATAACTCAATGTAATGGGTCCACATTACATTATTTAATATAAAATGGTCCACAATTACTACACCATTTAATTATTAAACTAACTATTTAAACTGTATTTATAACTCGTACTTAAGCTTACCACTTCATTATTTTCCATGCTCATGAACTAAAATATGCATATTACCAAATACTTTAGTCATGACTTGAAAATCATCCCGGTAACTTTACCAACATCCCATTTTTCCTTTTTACACTTAATCTACCACAAAAATGTTCTTACTCCCTTAACCATAATTAGAGTAATAATATTCCAGCCATATGGTCAAATATGGCATTCCACTTTACTTATAAACTTTTAAAGTGAATTCACTTTAAATTTTCCCTAGTGAATTAGTTCTTCTCCCTAAATCTTGTGGGTATAAAGTTTTTCTCATCTCGTCCCTTTGAGATATCGTAGGATTACACTTTCATTTAATTTTCCTACATACATTTTATTCTTATAATCTTCTTAGTCACACTTGGATATAATTGAATTACAAGTCTTTTAATACACCAATATTAATGCCCTTAATATAATCTTTACTTTTATCACCCTTTTATATGAATAATCTATTCATATCTCGTAAGTGTTGAAACCTTGTTTTCATTTTTTACTATTCTACAAATCCATAGGTGACTAAAATATATGTATATATGTATATATATATATATATATATATATATATTCTTCCCCCTCCAAAGTCATAAACCTATTTTGGTTTAATAACATATATGTCATTTTTAATTATCCTTACTAACAGGTAATGGTTCTAACTGTCAACATTTTTCCTCTTTGCCTTATATGGAAGAGAATTTATTTTAATACCCACGTTAAAACACATATAAATTCAATTTCAATGGTGTCAATTCTTATATTTCTATTTCATATATATACTATCTATTTCCTTCTTTATATATTTCAATATTTCCTACCGTCAATTTCGGTGTAGGGTAATGCTTACCAAAAATGGACTATGGAACTTCATTTATTTATTTTTAAATGTGAAATCACACTATCACCTTGTAATTAATTGAACCCTTTTATTAAGGATATCAATTCCTTCGGAGAGTAGTCACATTAACCTATGTGTTACCTCAATTTTCATTTGAAGATGACATATGTGTCTATAACTTAATCCTTTCGTTTTATATTTGATTATAACATTTTTTTATTTTATTTATATATATGTCCCATTCCATCTTTTATAAAATCCGTTTAAACTAATTTAACCCCGATGGCACCAACTTCAAGTCTATTCAATTAACTTACTTCAAAAGTATTCAGAACTACCTTTTCAATTTTATATTTAATATACTTTTATTAAATATAATTTATATGTTTAGTCTATCCCCCATCGTATATATATTCCAATAAAGTAAAACATGTAAAATTTTCTTTATAATTCTCTTTGTCATATTAACCATTATATATCATTACATCCTCAACTCTATTTCATATATATATATATATATAATCCACCACATATATATACATAAAATCCACCATATGTATAAAATCCACCATATATGTAAAATACACTATATAAATAATCCAAAGGATTAAATTAATCCTTACGTATATATATAAACTTTTTTTTCTTATTTAATGTACAAGGAACCTTGCTCGCGGTTTGATTTCAGTTTTTTGTTGATTCGCTTCAATGTTTTTCACCTACTCACCGATCCGCCTGAATAGCAGGCTGAACTTTTTATGTTTGGGCATCTATTGCCAAGTGTAAGGCAGAGATGATAGCGAATTAGGTTTTATCGGTGATATTAAACGTTTTCTCCATTACAAAGAGTCATTTCTCTTGTTCATTTCCGAGCCCTTTGTGAGGTTATCTCTGCAACGAGTATCCAAATGGGGAAGACGATGGTTCTTGGTTGCTACCAAACCATTCGAATGGTGTCAACGAATATCCTGCTGTGATTATGCCCAAGTGTCAGCAGATTGACGCCAAAATTCTACAGCTCTTGTTCTGCGAAATGTCAGCAGATTCGAGCAAAAGATGTGGTGGTTATCTCTGCAACGTAATTGTTGTTTCAGCCGTGAGGGTGTTTCAATGTTGCCACGCTTCTTCTTCACGCAGGTATTTGTCAATGCCTTCCATTCAACGCATAGCGTTCATGAATTTGCTTAGGGTTTTGTTAATATACTGTTACTGTATAATCTTTAGGGATTTACGGATTGGTATGAGGGTCTTCTAATTTCGTTCAGTGCTCGTTTAGTTACAGTAAGGTTTTATATACATATTATTCGTATGCTCTTCTTTTACCATTTTTCTAAACTGACTGTCTCCCCATTTTCGTTTCTATTAATAACCATTTCGGGTTCGAATGCATTATTCTCCAATTAATAAAATTCTATGCCGCTTCTTTTTATTTTTCTTTTAATGGGATAGTACATTTAGTACGCGGCTACTAGGTCAGCCTACCTAGAGTATCCTATTGAATCCGCGTCAGGTCTCGGTCCTTCCCGCAATCCTTTCAACGGTTGGAATAATTGAGTTCCCGAGGGTTATCTCTTATAGTGATATTCATGGTTTCCATATGAAATTTGTCTATTTCTTTGACTCGGAACTCTGATAATTTATACTAATACGTTGTTTCTCTGTTATTGTAACCTACAGGTATCCTATCTTCGACATTTCTTTTTAGACATGTATCGTATTTGTTCTCCTCAGTTAAATTGTATGAGATTTTTCCTCTATTTAACTTTCATTCACTAATCCCTCTCTTGTCCTTCCAGGTATCATTGGATGTTTTCATTGAGATATTTCGTTGAATTTAACTCTTGCATTCTAGTGGCTTTGCCTCCACTAACGATACTAAACATCTGTATGGCAATGGGTCGGATGCGACGTTTAGCTAGTCGAAATTCAAAATTTTTTTATTCACCTCCTTAATATACGCTAATACTACACATTGGACAATTCAAAAGTTTTCATTTGCGGAGATGGAAATGAAAATCTCCATTGGGACTATTCATAAAATATTTTTAACGAACTGTGATAAAATGTTGTATTTGCATACCCTCGGATGCTCTATTTCATATGACTTTAATTATTTTTCTATATCTTGTTTCGAACTCTCTGTTTTAAATTTTTTTTTTTTCAGTATTCACAGGGATTTTTAAAAGGACAAAAGTTGTTTCAGTACAAGTTGATATATACATGTATATATTCTCAGTTATATATATATAATTGTTTGAGATGCTAAAGAAATTAATCCATTGTTTTACAACCATTTCTGGTTATCCCATGGCCATCATGAGTACTTATCATGTGAGTAAAATTTCGTTCTGTTTCGACTATTTATAGAATTTTATTCATCTTCCGTAATGGTTACTTATAGGATTTTAATGAACACTTATAAGTAAAAAAAAAATTCCAGAAGATAAAAATATTTATCTATGAGCAGGAATACTATTCTAAATTTTTTTGTACTTCATATTATGATAGATTTTTATTGATACAATTCCTCATGCAAGTATATAAAATACTGACACATTCCATTTAATTGATAAATATATAGCGTAAACTAAATACACTATAATATATCAATGACATTTATCTTTTTTGTTACGCAATTTTAACCATTCAAGAAAGCATAGAAATTACTATATCTTTTTGTACTTATGTGGTTTTTGTTCTGTTTATATTTACATTTCAGTACAAAAATTTATATTTACAATTCTAAAAAGACTAGTACAAAAAGACTTATGTGTGAAATATCTTTTTGTTCTGTTTATATTTACATTTGAACTTATCATATAATGATGTCATTACTATACAACAGAATTTATTAAAATCTTCCATTGTGTCTACAGAGAAGCTTTATGTATCTGATAAAAAAAATCGATCTCCAGATTTAAACCAATGACAGGTTTAAGGATTCTGGCAAATGATCTTATCATAATTCCTATCCCCACATCCAACATCTGAGTTGTTTGACCACGCTACTAAACTTATTAGACTTAATCTATTAAATCTGATAAATTTATTGCATGATTTACTACACCAAATTGAGATATAAATGGGTTCCCTTATTTACTTCATAAATAATCTCTAGATTTAAGCTTTAGAGCTTTAACATTATAGCAGATGGTTTAAATTTAATGGATTCCTTACAACTACACAGATCACTCTGTATTATAATCTGTTAAATGCATGAGGAATGCATATGTGAAAAGAGTAGATATGGACTACTAAATAGATATTTTATCAAACTAATCGTTTTCAGACACAGTTTCGTAATTCTCATCCATCAATTTCTCACTCATCAGTTCACATGTAAATTTAATCTCAACCATTTCAAAACTAAGGGTTTAAATGTGCATACAAATTTTCTAACTTCCATTTCTCACCTACACAAGTCTAAAAATGAATTTTTCTTCGCTGTCTTCAGCCTTAAATGAAAATTGCCTATAGTTAATTTTGTAAATATCTTAGGAGTTTTCTCATTAATATTTCATTAATCATTTTGACATCTATAGACTTAGGATCTGGTGTGTTTGAGTGAGCACATAACTTGCCCAGTTTTCTCAACTTGGGCTCCGATACCATTTGTCACGTCTCCCATCCCCAGTTTTTTTTTTTTCCGCATAACATTTTTACTTTTATGCACCTATATTTTTTTTTCTGTTTAATCAATTTCACAATCATACTTTTTATCATGTCCTTTAATTACTCTTTGGTAATTATAGACACTATTATTATTATAAATATTCTCATGAGAATTTTGGGCTTAACCTTAATTCCTATCAGTCCACCCAGTCGACTGATATTTATATGTATAAATAAACATATACTCATTTGTATTTCTCAGATCTGTTATTCAGAGTTTTGTACCACTCTAACAGATCAATATGCTCTCTCTTTACTTTTTAGTTAGCAAGCTTTATAGACTTTCTGTCCTCTATAATTATAAAGTTTCAACATCTATGTATAGATGTATACATCTCCATATACAGCTATTTATCGTCAATTAACCTTCGTTGCTCCAACTACTTTTTCAGCAGTTTATATGGAAGGTGAATAGATGCTCTTTTCCTAGTATTTTTAAATATGCTTACAATCTTCCTTTACACATACTTTTATCACATATAAATGTAGGGCTCTTCCCTTATATTATTGTTATGATTATTAAACATACTTGCAATTCTGGTGCCTCTTAAACTCTTCCCTTCGAAATATAGGATTTAGAAATTTTTCTCCAATCAAATGGAAGTAAGGAAACCGAAGTTGATATTTTATACTCCCTAGATTTAGTTCCTCGTTCTTAGTTAGGATTTAATTTTTGGTTTCATATAATTAAACTTCCATGACATAAAACAGTATAAATTCATAGTTCTGCAATCCTTGTCACTGCAGTATGACTATTCTACTGCCATCAATACTTTTATGACAGGTTTAGTTGTTTTGTACTTGCTGTTCCTGGTTACTGTTTTGCTAACATTTTCTGTTTATACACACAGCAAATAAATTTCCATTTAAAATAACCTGTACATTGTTATTAGATTAGATATTCAAATGATCTATCCTCTCTAACTTCATTACTACAAGATAATTATCCCTATAATCCAACCATTTGTCTCTGCTATCAATATACTGGATTTTCAGCTAATAGCTCTAGTTTGCAATTGCATGAGTTACTGAACAAATAGTCAATCTAAAATTTGCATAAGGAACCATAACATAACAATTCATAAAACATTGATATATTTAATACAGACTTAAATAAATCTCCAAATTTATGCATGCATACCGCTACTACGACCAGTCCTCCCAACCTTAGAGTTCGTCTGTCTCCAGAACTCACCCCCGAGCTGAGAGCCTCCCAGAACAGAATAACCTCAATCTGTTCTGGAGCAGCTTATTTAAGCTATGCTCTCCCCAAAGCCTGTTTCTAATTCTGCGTCCAGAATTTCAGGATGCTTTATTCCTGTTTGCCTAGGCTTCCCTTATTTAGGGACTTTAAAGCTGCTTTCTGCTTTTCCAGCTTTTCCAGCTTTTTACCTCTTCCCAACTACTTTCCTCATCATTAGGGAATTTAGATTTTTCCTCAAAAATCTAAATTAGAAATAACTTCTTTCAAGGATTTTTGAAAGATTTTGGGGAAAGTCTTTACCTTTTTCATAACCTCATGGATTAGGCATGTGATCTCAAAATCTCATTTGGTCATAGTGCATACACAATATTTTATTTATTTTTCATAAATAAATAATTAACCACATCCACACAATAATTATCCATTGGGGTCCACTCCCCTTTGGATTTATGTTCAAATGTCTAATTTGAAAAGCATAGAACTTGGGGGTGTTACATAAAATAAATAATTAACCACATCCACACAATAATTATCCATTGGGGTCCACTCCCCTTTGGATTTATGTTCAAATGTCTAATTTGAAAAGCATAGAACTTGGGGGTGTTACATTTTCCCAGCGTGTTGCACCCCTTATAGACCTTACCAAAAAGGGGGCATTCAATTGGACAGATACAACGCAAAGGGCTTTTGACAAGCTCAAGAAGGTGATGAGCAGTTGTCCAGTGTTAGCATTGCCAGATTTTACAGAGCACTTTATCTTGGAGTGTGATGCATCGGGGGAGGGGATCGGCGCAGTTTTGATGCAGGGAGGCCACCCAATAGCTTTTGAGACCCGGAAGCTATTGCGACATGAGAGGTTGTATGCTATATACGACAAGGAGATGTTGGCCATCATGCATGCTTTGGCCAAGTTTCAGCAGTACCTGGTAGGGAACATATTCAGGGTCAGGACGAATCACAACAGCCTCCGATTCTTTTTAGAGCAAAAACAGTTGCAGGAGAGGCAGCAGAAGTGGGTCAACAAGATCCAGGCTTATGACTTTGACATCGAGTATGTCAAGGGGAAGAACAACGTTGTGGAAGATGCACTTTCCCATAGACCGACATCGTTGTCCTTGATGAGTTTGGACATGGACTGGAGGGCTCAACTGCTGGTAGAGTACTCCAAGGACCATTTTGCTTGTGAGATTTTGGATGGACAGGTGATAGATGACAAGTATAGAGTGATGGACGAGATGATCTATTACAAGGATAGGATATTCTTGACTGAGTGCTCCCAAATCAAGAAGAAGATATTGCACGCCTCGCATGATTCTCCATTATCAGGCCACCAGGGGTTTACCAAAACCTATAGGGCCATCAGAGAGAGGTTCTCTTGGAAGGGCTTCAAGGAGGACGTGCTCCAACATGTCGGGAGTGCGAGGTTTACCAGCGTAACAAGGGGGAGAAGAACCATACGGCAGGATTATTGCAGCCTCTTCCCATACCTGAGGGGAAATGGGAGAGTATTTCGATGGACTTCATTACAGGGTTGCTCACGGTACAGGGCAAGGATTGCATATTTGTGGTTGTATATTGGCTGACTAAATATGCTCATTTTTTTGCCATATCAACACATTACACTGCAGCCCAAGTAGCATAGTTGTTCTTCAGGGACGTTTTCAGGTTGCATGGTCTCCCAAAGACCATTGTCAGTGACAGGGACAGCCGCTTCATGGGCGGATTTTGGCAGGAGCTTTTCTATTTGGTGGGCACTGAGTTGACACCGAGTACTAGTTACCACCCCCAGATGGATGGACAGACCGAGATAGTGAAAAAGTGGATGGAGGGCTACTTGCATAACTATGTCAACGGGCAGCAGAAGGCATGGTTGAGATGGTTGCACTTGGGGGAGTACTACTACAACAACACTCATCATATGTCCATTGGTATGTCTCCGTTTTATGCATTGTATGGATATCATGCTTTATCTTTTGCTGACATGATGTTTGGTACTAGCAAGGCTCCTAGAGCCAAGGATTGGATCCAAGATATTCGGGATATACTCCGAGCTCTCAAGGATAACATGGCTACAACACAAAACCAGCAGAAGTTGTACGCTGATAGGGGACGAGTTGAGAGGCAGTTTAAGGTAGGGGACTTGGTCTACCTATGCTTGTAGCCATATCGACAGTCCATGCTGAAGCAGAAGGGGGCTGAAAAGCTCCAACCTCGCTCCTATGGACCATACAGGGTGATACGCAGAGTGGGACAGGTTACATATGAGTTGGAGCTACCCAAGGGTAGCAAGATTCACAATGTTTTTCACGTGTCATGCCTGAAGAAGGCACTGGGGCAGCAGGTGACTGCAACAGAGGAATTTTCGCCCACAGATGATGAGGGGCACTTGGTGCTACAGTTGGAGGCCATTATTGACACTAGGGAGAGGAAGCTACTGAGCAGGACAGTCAGGGAGTATCTAGTGAGATGGAGGAATTTACCGGATGAGGATGCTACCTGAGAGAGTGAGAAGATTCTGCAGCATCCATCATTACAGTTGCTTGAGGACAAACAATGTTTTGCTGGGGGAGACTGTAATATTCCCAATTAGCAATAGCTAATTGGAAATATTAATTTTGACTATTTTGCCTTTATAGAGTTAAAATATAAATAACGTGGGTGAAGGGAACACTTAGCTCACACTTACGATAAAAAGTATTTCCTAAATTCACTTAAGAGACATGTCTATTTGGCAACGTGGGGCCTAGTGGTCAAGTGGCAGCATAGGAAAAGGAGCAGCATGGACAACGTGGGGCCTAGCCAGCGCAGAGTGAGTTGGACAACGTGGGCCAAGGAGGACAACACAGAGATTGGTGGGGCCTAGGTGAGGGAAAGGCTCACCAAGCATAAAAGGAGGAGGAGTCTCCTCATTCTCATTCATTCTGATTATGCATCTTTGAGATTTGTCTTCTGACATTGAGCACGCTTGCTGTTTAGCAAAGTCTGCATGTACTGTTCAGTACATCGGATGTCTCCGTTCAGAGATCCTAACCTCAGCCCCAGGGGACTTCGAGTGCCTTCTCGGGGGAGAAGTTTCATCCTTGTTTTGCCGGAGAGATTTGCAACTACCACAGGAGGAGGATCCACTCAGAGAGACAGCGCAGTCAGTGAGAGGGAGGACGCAGTCTTGAGAGGAGGTGGTTTCGGATTGGAGATTTTTTGGTGGATTCAGCTCGGGATAGTGGGTAAGGGGCCAACCCTTCCCTATTCCAACATTTTGGAGGAGTTAGGGGCCATTATTTGGAGCAGATTATTCAGAGCCAGCGTCCCTCCTTGAGGAATAACGTAGTGCCTCAAGGGAGCCATTTTCCGGGGTCGACCATTTCTGAAAAGCTTTCTGGGTTTTTTTGGGTATTGGGAGTAGAGGCCATTCTCGAAGTTTCAGAATTTTCCAAGGTGGGGAGCAGCCCCAAAGATTCGGTTCATTCCAGCAGTAGTAGCAGCACAGTAGCAGTGCTAGCAACTTGGGAGATAACGCAGTCCAGAGGGAGCAGCCGTTCCGGGTCATTTCTTGAGAGTATTTCTACGCTTGCCTAGTGCAAGCTGAGGTGCCATCATTCTGATCACCTCTGTACTCATTTCCATTTCTTAGTATTAATAAAATGGCTCAGCATTCTCCATATTGTTTGTTCCCCTTATGATTTGTCTCTAGTTGCTGTATGTCTTTGTTTATGTGCTTGTATTGCTGTTTATTTCCATTTGGGATATTACATAAATTCGGTTGCTCCATGACTTTCTTGGTCATGACATTTGATTAAGTCCCTGAATCAAGCATGTAGTTGTGGAGAAGATGATCATTCACTATCAAAGAAACATAAAATGGCAAATGATCTTCGTTCCCCACATAACAGTTCATACTTTTCAATACAATTTCATCATCTTTTGGTTCATTATTAGGCTTTTATTCCCTTTGAGTAACTTCAATTGCACTTAGTAAGTTGGCCCTTTGAGATGGTATCTTTAAAAGCTCTGTCACTGGGATAGAAACCTTTGCATTATTTACCCAATTTCCCAAGTCAAAATTTAATTCTGAATTAGGAGGAGAAAAAATTATGTGATTATTCCGGTCTTGAATATCCCTTCTCCGATAGGTCATCCGTTTGTGTTTTTCCATAGCAAGAATTTGTCCCGATGTAGGCTTTTCCCCAAAAATCTTAGTGACTTTGTCAAAATTTGCAATCATATTGTCAACCCCAAGATTATTAGGACTATGGTCAATCTCTTGATTTCTTTCAATGGTGTATATTTGGTCTTCCATGGAGAACATATTGATTTGACAACTAGTTCCTACATGTTCATCTCCCAACATTGTTAAATTAGATAACCAGGGTGTTCTATGCTTCATGCACTTTTACTTCAATCTTTCTTAGGCCCGATACAAAATAGCAATCACATAAAATTGAAAGTAAAATGTTGATAGAACACAATAATAGATCAATAGAAGACAAGCCAAATATAAATCAGATTTACATTTCCTTTTGTCCAGCAAAGATATGAGATATTGTTGTTACAGTAGTCAACAGGATGCTTCAACCAACAAAGACTTTCTTGGTCAATCAATCTTCCATTTGTCACACCCACAACCCTTAAAGACAACTCATCACAAGTCAACCCAAAGACCGCGCAGAAAAGTCAATGCAGATAGCAGCATAAAAGTCAACGCAAGAAGCAGCAGAAAAGTCAACGCAACAAACTAGGGCTTTGGTCAAACAACCCGAAATTCCTCGATTTTAGTGCCCAACTGTACGCCTCCTAAAATCGGATTTTTGGAAGAATTTGGAGGTCAAACAACCAAAGGTTGACCAAGGTCAACACTGCAACAAAAAGTCCTAGACAGGTCTATAGAAAACAACAGCTTCACTCCACATGTGTGAGGGGGAAAAGGCCTCCAAAGGCTATTGAACCAATCAGATCACAATGAGAGAATGTGTGATGAGTTGATGATGAAATGACGTCTAAGTCTCTCCAATTTATATCTAAGTCGCAGGAAACGTGGGTCTATGGCTCGTTTCCCTAAAATAACGAAACAAAAATGCTGAAACGCATTTCCTAGCCTTACAACCGCATTTCCTTTTTTTATTTTTATTTTTTCGGTTTTTGTGCCTTTTAATATTATTTTAATTGTTTTTTTTGTCTCTTTGATGCTTCTAGACGGATTTCTAAACTTATAAAAAGACGATTTCACATAACATTTCTTAAATATCCTAAATTCTAATATATATATATGTATATATATACCGCATTTCCCCATTTCCAAATTTTGGGGAGGTCGCGTTTTGTATCGCTTCCCGTTTCGGAAACTCGTTTCCGTTTCGTGTAACTTAGATTTATATCCATTGGTGAGGGTGTGTGACACATCTATTAGGCATGTGAGCCTACATTACAAATCTAGCCAACTTTGCACATGTGGAAAATAAATTCAAAATAAATATTCTGCTCATCCAAACAAGATGATCTTTAGATCAATCTTGCACCTCTTCGAAAGAGGAATCCAAAAAAAATATGACCATTGTCATATGAGCAGTGCAACATGGAGTTTGGACCTAGTTGCCCAAAATTAACACTCCCTGTCAACTAGGGAGAACTCCATTTGTCCACAAGTGCCATCCATTAGTACCATCATGTACTTTCACCAAACATTGCACGTCATTATGCCGTAAATTGCTTTGCTAGCTCTTTATTTCAGATAGAACAAAAGGTGAGTCACAAAGACATCACACACAATTGACCTGAAGTCAGCTTAGAGGTAAAAACCTCTCTTGGACTCAAAAAGAGTCTCCTACTAACCCGAAGTTAGTTGACTGACCCGAAGTTAGTTTAGAGGTAAAAACCTCATCATACTTGATCCCAGATCAAGGTGTTGGACATGTGCCATCCTAGACATGGAGAGTACGACAATCTCCGATGCATCCATCGGTCTTGCTATTGGTCTCTATCCACATTTCCCACCGCATTGGCCAAATGAGAGGTACTTACCATGAGTTCAAAACTCCATGGGTAGGATGCGAGCGGGGCACAGATCAGAGACAGGTGAACCAACTCAATATCATGTTAAATTAGATAATTATGGTGTTTTATGCTTGATGCACTTTTACTTCAATCTTTCTTAGGCCCGATACAAAATAGCAATCACATAAACTTGAAAGTAAAATGCTGATAGAACACAATAATAGATCAATAGAAGACAAGCCAAATATAGATCAGATTTACAATTCCTTTTGTCCAACAAAGGTATGAGATATTGTTGCATTACGACAGTCAACAGGATGCTTCAACCAGTAAATTCTTTCTCGGTCAGGAAATCTTCCATGTGTCACACCCATAGCCCTCAAAGACAGCTCATCACAAGTCAACCCAAAGACATCTCATAAAAGTCAACGCAGGCAGCAACAGAAAAGTCAACGCAGAAAATTAGGGCTTCGGTCAAACAACCCATAATTCCTCGATTTTAGTGCCCAGCTGTATAGCCTCCTAAAATCATATTTTTGGTAGAAGTTGGAGGTCAAACGACCAAGGGTTGACCATAGTCAACACTGGTCAATGCTCCAACAAAAAGCCCTAGACAAATCTACAGAAAACAGCAGCTTCGCTCCACACGTGTGAGGGGGAAAAGGCCTCCAAAGGCTATCGAGCCAATCTGATCACAATGAGAGAATGTGTGATGAGTTGATGATGAAATGACATCCAAGTCTCTCCAATTTATATCCATTAGTGAGAGTGTGTGACACATCTATTAGGCATGTGAGCCTACATGACAAATCTAGCCGACCTTGCACATGTGGAAAATAAATTCAAAATAAATGTTCTGCTCATCCAAACACGATGATCTTTAGATCAATCTTGCACCTCTACGAGAGAGTAATCCAAGAAAAATATGACCATCGTCATATGAGCAGTGCAACATGGAGTTTGGACCATGGTTGCTTGGGAGTGGGAGCGGGAGCGCCATTTTCAAAAAGCTCCCGGTCCGGAGCGTTTCAGGGAGTGTTTTTTTTAAATATATATATATATATATATATATATATATATATTGATGCATATATGTCAACAAAAGCATTTAGAATGATGAATTAGACATAAAAAACATAAAAACATAGATTGAATCATATAGCATCAATCATCTAGAAGTTATAATCTTCATCAAACACGCCCACAAGCTGGAAACATACAACATATTGACTCTTGAGTCTTGCGAATCATCAATCTGAAGGTTTCAAGCTTTCAAAATTCAATATATAACATTTATCATCATTGATATATATCATTTATCATCATTGATTCATTGATTTCAAAATTCAATATATAACATTTATCATCATTGATATATATCATTTATCATCATTGATCCATTGATCTCAAAATTCAATATATAACATTTATCATCATTGATTCATTGATCACCATATAACTTTCATGAAGCATCATATTCATAATTCCTTGTGACTTATAAACTTATAAATGCCAACTTCAAAGTTTCACCTTTCAAATTCAAACTTCAAACTTAAATTGTCATTAAATATGGAAGAGTCAAGTTTCAACTGTTCAAGAGTTATAAAAGATAAAAACTACTAGAAAATAGAAAAGACCTGTAAACAACAAATCTATTTTATTTATTGACTGGCCCCTTGCCACGCCCACGAGAAATGTCTAATTTGTGAGAACCACGAGGCAATGGTGGTCTTCTAGTACTCTCAGGAGTACCACGTCCACGACCATGACTAGAAGGCGAAGGGCAACGTGAGGATGTAGGTGGAGGCTGAATCTGCAAAGGAATAATAGTTGGATATCGAGCACTGGCACTGGCACCCGCACTGCTACTGGATGGTGGGACTAGCCCTGTGTGCGGTGGTGGCATGGCTACTAATGCTTCATCATCATCCCTCAAAAGTTCTTCTTCCAATTCTTCCATATGTACAGTGTCGTCCTCCAGATTATCATCCTCTGGGTTGTTGTCCCATACTTTATATGATTGATCCTCATATGCCCGATCATAGTAATGACTCAACAACCTCAAGTTGTAATGCACATAAACCAAGCTTTCAACTCGGTTTTCATTCAGCTTGTTTCTTCTCACACTATGTATGAAGCTGTAGGTGCTCCAACACCTCTCTGTAGAAGAAGTATTCACAACTTGTGAGAGAACTTTTTTTGCCAACTTTGGAAAAAGTCCCATGCTGCCATATGCTTACCACCATGTGAGAGCATCAAATCTGTCGCTATCTTCCATTGCATGGAAAGAACCAAAGTTTCCAGTGCAACTGAAGTATCTGCCTAATTCAAGGCACAATCTAGCACACTCCTCCCTGTCGGGGACCAACTTGTCTAATGCCTTCATGTACCCCTCTTTTACCTCTGGATCAGTGTGAGGTTTGATCCTAACCCCACCTCTAGGTGCAGGTTGGCCCAACCAAGATGGAGAGTAGTATTTTGGCATAAGGATATATGCCAAGGCATGTAGTGGAACATTGAGTTTATTCCACCGTGCACACACACAATCGTGAATCATTGCATACAAGTTGGGATCATTATCCTTAACAACATCTTTTATTTGGCCCAACATGCTATCCATCTGCTCATAAACCTCCCCAATCACTGGTTTATTTGTATCTGAAAAACGAATCATGTGATAAATGGGCTTGGTGAAATTCAAAATTTCCCTCACATGTGCCCAAAACAAAGGGTCAAGGGCGGTCTCCTCCACATGTTCAAAACCTTGCCTGTCAACTATTGTCGCTGCCCTGTCCTTTAATACCTGCCAGTGTGGGCTTGATACCATTGCAGCCAATGGCTCTCTTACCTTCAAAAGGCGCCTGAAGGTGAGGTAATAGCTAGCAAATCTAGTCTTTGCTATCTTCAACAACTCCAATTTGGAGTGAGTACGGAAAAGCCCATAGGTATTGCTATGATTTGTAATAAATCTTATCATTTTTTTACCTCTCTTGTACAAATCACCAAACCATTTGAATTGAGGTTGTTTGTTTTTAATGATATCATGCATCAAAAGGTTCATTGTGTGAACCAAACACCTAGACCAAAATATGTTGGGGTATTTATCCTCAATAATTGCTCCTGTTGCCTTACAGTTAGCAGCATTATCAGTGATGACTTGGATGACATTGTATGGCCCGGTATTTTCAATTATTTCAAGTAATGGTTCTGCAATGTTAATGTCGGTCTTGAATTTGTCTGAATAATCATATGTTGAAAGGAATATTGCACCACTAACCGACACAGCCAGAACACTTATCAATGGCTTTCCTTTTACATTGGTCCATCCATCAGATACAATGGACACCCCATGCTCATTCCAAGAATTTGTCATTCTAGCCAAAGAATTGTTTATTTTAGCTCTTTCATGATCAAGTCCCGCAGTTCTGGCCTTGTCATACCTAGGGCTCCTGTATCCTTTGGGGGCATCATTAATGGCGGAAACCATTTCATGCCAATAAGACGAGCGAAGAACATTGAATGGCACCCCATATGCATATAGAAACCGGAATTTTTTTGAATCCACATTATTCCTACACCCTTCGTCAAGGAAATCGAATATGGTTCTACGCCTTAAGGAGATGTTTGGTCCAGGTGTGCCTCCATATCCACTGCCATGGGTGGAAGTTGATGGACTTCTTTGTCCATGATGTGATGGACCTGATGATGTATAAGAATCAATGAAACCCCTAGATCTTTTAGATCTCTGTAGGGCAGCCTGCTCTTCCTTTCTATATTTCTCTCTTTATGTTGCTGGCACACTTACACAAATTTTGATTCCTAGATTTTTGACTCCATCCCCTGGCATTTTCCCACAAAGGTGCCTTCTGGCATGGGTGTATGAACCTGTGTATTCTTTATTGCAATGGGGGCAAAGGAATTTAGTGGTTCCACCACCTTTCCCTCCTTCCTGCCTCTGAACATATTTCCACAAAGGTGTTTGACTTTGCTCTTGTCTAGTTGGGGTATTTGTAGCCTCGTGTTCTCCACTTTCCCCTACCTCCTCATCATAATCCTTCTCCTCTTCAGGATTTTCATCAAATCCACTATAACCCACTTCTTCATCCTCCTCTTCTCTAATGGGCCTCTTTCTTCTACTCTCCAACACCATTATTACAAAGAAAGGAACCAACATGAAGAAAATACCTAGCCATATAGCCATGATGTTTCAAGTTTCTAGCCTACAAAAAAAATGGAGGAATGCCAAATGGGAATAGGAAATGCAATATAGGAAAAAAAAATTCAATTTTTCACTTTTCAACACACTAGAATGCAACATTGAGAAAAAAAAACAAGTTTTCATTTTTGAACAACTTAAAAACAGTTCCTAGAATATAAAAAACTAGATTAGAAGACCTACCTCTTTCTTGTAATCCTCCTCTTGAAAACTTGCTCTCTTGCAGCTTGCTCCTTGCTCTCTCCTTGGCACTTCCACTCTCCAAACTCTCAAGCTCTCCTTCTCTCCAAATCGCTCTCCAACTCTCAAGCTCTTGCTCCTCTTGCTCTCACTCTCAACTAAAACAATAAAAACTAAATGAGGAGGGTGGGATTTTTATTTACCCAACCCCTCTCCCTCCCTCCCCAAAAAAAAAATCAAAATTTGACGCCAAGAAATTTTCTACGCGCCGAGGAGCGTTTTTTATGCCGGGGAGCGTTCGGGAGCGAATGCTCCCCGACCGCTTCCCACATTAAAAAAATGCTGTCAAAGTGTTTTTTTAATGGGGGAAGCGCTCAGGAAGCGTTCGCTCCCAAGCGCTTCCTGAAACGCTCCCGAAAAGACAGGGAGCATTTTTTCAGGCTCGGGAGCGCGCTTCCAAGCGCTCCCAAAGAGCTCCCTAACGGAGCGCGTTTAGGCAGTGGGATCGGGGGGGCAGGGGGGGGGAGAAGCTTCCCCGCAACCTTGGTTTGGACCTGGTTGCCCAAAATTAACAAACATGCTACCTTCCATAATTCTCTTTACATATGGGCATGTGGCTTCTTCATGGAACTCATTACATGGACTACAAAAAGTGGGAATTTGATCTACCATGTTGGTGGATTCCAATGGATTTGGAGGCCTAAAATCTTGTTGAGGGCCTTTATTCTTTTGCCATCCATTATTTTGCCTAGGTTGGAATCTTTGCACTTGCGATCTTTCCATGGCCACCAGCCTACTTTGCATGGCTTGCATTTCTTTAGTGTGGTTTGCTTCCATGCTCTTGTTGAGTTGAGCTCGCTTGTATTTCTTTAGTGTGGTTTGTTTCCATGCTCTTGATGAGTTGAGCTAATTCCTTACTAGGATCATGGGTAGCCTCTTCCTTTGCCTTGCCTTTGGAATCATTCGATTTCGATGGCCCTCTAGTGAAACCAAGAATATTTGATTTTCCTGATTGCTTTCTGGCCCTCTCCAGTTTCAAGGCTTCAGTTTGAGCTACACCCAAAGTTTGCAGGCTCCTTTCTTCTCCAAGTGTCAACACCAAAAGAATCCAGATAGGTATTAGACTTCTGTATTTTTACAGTATCACCAGATGACTGTTTATTTCTTATATTTTGCTGAAAATAATATTCCCTGAAATATCATTTAGTTTTAGAAATCTCACTACCTTCATTATTTTTCATCTAAACTCTCCATTACCTTTCATTTTACCCTTTTCTAATACCCCCATACTCTCAAATCCCATTTTTAACCCTTTTACCCCTTCTTAAACCCTATTCCCCTCATTAAAAACCCTTCCCCTTTCCTTTTCATTTTAAACAATGTAAAAACCCATTTTTACATTGTTTTTTTAAATAAATTTAGTCTATCGGCCCCCTTTAACTAAACCCTGTTTAGTTAGCCCAACCCCTGTTATGTTAAAACCCGACTCATCTTTATATATTAAAGCCTCCGATTTAACCTTTTCCCTCCACCTTATACTATTTCCCCATTCATTTGAATCCCGACCCCACTTAACCCCGGGCCCCACCTTAATAGTTACTTAAACCTTACCCCTCTACTTTAAATATGTCCCCGGCCCCACATTCTTATTTTTACCCCATCATTCTTATTAAAACCCCGCTTTCACCTTATTACCCCCTCACTACGTTTAAAACCCGACCCCACATATCACATCAACCCGTGATCAACACATCGCCTGATCACCGTCCGATCTTCACCCCATCATTCGACAGTCCCCGCTCCATATCGCACCCCCAACTGCCCGATTTTTAAACACCACGGGGGGTTGCCAAATGGTCGGTTTTGCAACCCTCTCGTCCGCCACCCGTCGCCTCTCCACTTCGTCGCACACCCTCCAACTAAACCACCTCAGCACTCTTGCACCACGCAATAAACCGTAAACCACCTTTCCATTTACCACCCGGTCCCACCTCTTACCATCTGCCCCAAACTCCAACAGCGGTCTGATCTCCGTCATTTGATCCAACGTCCCGCATGCTTCTTCGTATTCCCCTCCTATCTGCTTCTTGCCAAAGACTTACAGGGTATGGATTCAAATGGTTTGCCGCAACAAAGGATTATGAGCCAAAGAACAGACAAAAGCAGGAAAGAGACAATGAGGATAAAGACCAAAAAGGGATAAACAACGCAATTAAAGAGCATAGTAAAGGTACAAATAGATGAAAGGCAGGTAAAAAACTGAGTTTAAGAACAGAGTTAAGGAGATGACAGTGACAGGTAAAAGAGTTCACTGTGACAGTAAAGGTAAAAGAGGTAAACAATACAGTCAGAAGTAAAAGAAGAAAATTACAAGTAACAATGAAGGTAGTAAAAGGGATAAAAAAAGCATTCAAAGATAAAGACAGGTTAAATTGAAAGGACTGAGCTAAAGCAAAAGCAGTAAAGAGATGTACAGATAAGGGAAGTTGAAGGTTAAAGGACAAATCAAAGAGCAAAACCACGAAGGAAGACAAGCCAGATGTTATCCACCTCCAGCTTAATTTTGATTTAATATGAGCTACCATAGTTAATATTTCAGTCAGAGATATTTTAGCATCAATTCAGAAGTTATTGTAAAAATTAATTTTGTTGGCAGTTGGCCAAATATATTTTAAAGTTAGCTCAGCAGTTAATTTAAAAGTTATTACTACAATAGGTCAGTCAGAGATATTTTGGCTTGGGCCTTGCATGGTCTTAATTGTCAAACTTCATTTACTCTGTAGTAAATACAATGTATCACCCTAGATTAGGGCAACCACCTCAGTTGCAGTTAAATACTGCATGTATTGTTCATTATCATTATTGGTTGTGGGGTTGGATTTTTCTTAGACTTTGAGTTGCAAAGATTATTGCATTGGAGCACTGTAACTGTTTTGAGCCGGACATTAGTAATACAAGCACTTTCACAGGATCCTTGAGCTATGTTAATGATGATGTTATCCTTCTTTTGTTAATGTTTCTCCTTTGTTTTTTCATACTGTACATCAATCTCCCTGATAGCAGAAACATAAATTTTAGAATAAGATATGCTGCATGAGCACCTTAATTCTGTCTGTTACTGTTATCTTAATGTTTTCCTATGCAAAGTTTAACTAAATAATTCTTAATTGCTCTTTGGTTTCACCTAACTGTTATCTTAAGGTTTTCCTTTTGAAGTTTAACTAAAGAATTCTTAACTGCTCTTTAGTTTCTCTGAAACTGTTATCTTGAGGTATTTCTTATGAAGTTGAGTTAAAGAATTCTTAACTACTCTTTACCTCCACTGAATTGTTATCTTGAATGTTTTCCTCTAATGACCTGAATGCAGAATTCAGAGACTGTCTACTCTTTAGCTTTATTGAACTCACTATAATTTCATATTCATCTTGTCACGGAGATCCATTTGATATAGTTAGCTTGCCCTGTGAAAACCCTTGAAAATTTGATGTACAATTTAACCCTTTTATGACTCCATAGCCCAATGGATTAAACTTCCCACATTCTATCTATCCACCCTAACAAGCAATCAAAATAAACAACCCCAAGCTTCATAACTAGCCTAAAATCAGAAGAATATAATCATAAAGCTAAATCATTTTCATCATAAACACACACAGAGCCCTCTCTGAGCCCAGGAAGGCTAGGTCCTGGACTCCAAAGTTGTTTGATGTGGTTCCCTGCTACTAGCTCTTGCCAATCTTGCAAATTACAGGGAGCCAACAATAGGAACATAAAAGAAATTCATCAGGAGGTTTAATAGTAGTAGGCATGCTTTTAACCAATTCATTGAATCTCTTGTTAAACTCCTTTAAGGTTTCATTCTCATTCTTCTTCATGGTGCTAATGTCACTGATTAGATGACTATTCTCTCTTCTCTCTTCATACTTTCCCATGAAAGCATTAACAATTTCTTGTAAAGAATCATACGAGTTAGCAGGTTGCTCAGTGAACCAATCAAGAGCATCATCTTCTAAAGAGAGAACAAAATGTTTCATCTTTACACCCTCATAGTTAACAACATTACGCCACTTAAAGATGCAAACATTAAAGTTCTTCACATGTGATGCAACGCTATTGACATTGTTACCTTGAAAAGAAGGCAACTTTTCAATAGCCTTGTCAGGGATATTGTGAGGATAGCCATTAATGTTAGTAAAGTTACAAGAAGCAGAAAGATCATTCATGATGTTAGGCTCAACTTGTTCTTGAAACAACAAATGAATGTCAGAAATAGCCTCTTGCCCAAGACTAGCAAGAGCTCTACTATGAGAAAGTCTACTTAACCTCTCTCTAAAAACCCTTTCAGGATTTGGAGAGGGGCTAACTAGAGCACTTGAATTTCTCCTAGTAGAGACTCTTGCAAAATTAAGATTGAGTGGAGTCGCCACTTGAGCAAGAATCTAAATCTAAAGTGCAAATATGACAAAACTTAAAGTTAGTTGTTTTCCCAGGCACAAGAAGACTTGTCCCTGACAACGATGCCAAAAATGTTATCGCTTGCTGCCTACACATACCTACTAGTTAATGGGAAAAGCCTTCAACCCCACCAAGTGTGGTTGGTGGAAAGGAACTCAGAGAAGGGGCTGTCACCTATTCCCGACTCTCTCTGTTTATGCTACCTCCTAGGTTAGCTAAGGGGGGTGGTCCCTAAAGGAAAACTAAGTCAAAGATGTGAGGTTTCTAGGAGAATTGATTAGAAGGAATTACTTATCAAAGATGGTTCAATTCCAAGATGTAAACAAGCATATAAGTATATGAGCAATATTAAATGATGTGTTCAAAATATAGATCAGTGCGTTAAAGAAAATGATAAATCCTTGCTCAAAAATGAAATTCAAGATACAATGACAATAATCCTGCAAAGAAAGTGTTAGACCAAGATAAATATATAAGCATCACTTGCAATAAATGAAAAAGTACTTGTAAGAGAGTGCTCAAATAACAAAGGATAATGACATTAAATATTCATAATCTAAATAACCACCAAAGTAACAAGTACATGAGATAGAAAAATTGCGAGTAAAGTTGTGATGTGAAGGTGCTCATGGTTTATTTTATTAATATAATTCGAAAACATTTTTCAATTTAACTCCTGTCCCCAAACCTCACCCTCGCCCAAAATCCGGATCTCACAGTGAGGAGTCAATAGGGGTGGAGGGTCCCTAATGTCTATACAACCAACTTTAGTTGGAGGTTAATTTTTAGAGATGCAAGTCTAATTTAGTATGCAAAGTGAAATGCCTAAATGTGGGTGAAATGATTCCAATGAGATATGTTAATGACAATTTGTTTCCAATAGAGATATAACAATGATATTTGTGATCAAGATTTGCACTTAGCCCAATATGACATAAACTAGCAATGATGCTCCATAAAACATGTATCAACAACTCAAATGGAAATACTAAAATGGAAACTAGAGAAAAGAAAGTTAACCATTCAAGAATATTTCCTCCCTCTAAATGAGGAGGTGGGATACCATGGGAAATTCCCAAACTCCCTAAAAAAATAAGATTTTTACTACTGAAAGTGAGGCCCTCCTATAGAAATGAAGGGCTTGGGAAGAGCTTACAATATGCGTTTTAAACTTACTCTTTCCCAAATTTAAAATTGTAAGAATTTAAATATTTACTTGTGAGAGCGTTGAGGTGAATGGTGGTTACAATTTCTCAAAAGAATGAGGCTTTAGAAGAAGAAGGGAAGTGATAGGGAGGAACTTGGACTTGAGGTTCCAAATGGAAAAGTGTTCCTTAGCTTATGCTTTAACTCCATTTCTTCAAACTTGGATTGCCTCCAAGAAAACCTATAGGCAAATAAGCAAAAGAGTTAGCATGCAAAATAAATAGTGTTGAAATATGTGAGAGGAAATCACATGCATGAAAAGGAAAAAGTTAGAAACTCAATGCAATTATAAAATACACTTCATATTACAAATTCCCTCACTAAGATCAGCTTGAAAGAGTTGATTTAATGAGTGAGAGTTAGGATTTAAATCCAACAACTTAGGCTCAAATGCTAGATAAAATCAATATGTGCACAAATGAGAGAAGACAATATATGATTTTTTAGAGATGGAATAGAAGCAAAGGGATCATGAAACCCGCTTTTGAACAAATCTCTTGATGTCTTATGTGATCGCTGGCTTGAACAACTTGTGGGATATTTGATATCCTTGGAGCTGACTTATTCCAACCGAAGAAGTCTTCACACTCCAATAGACTTGGCAACCTGTCCTTTGAACACACAAATCTTTGCAAACCAATTGTTAGTGCAAAAGAAACTTGGCATATAGATGCTACGTTGAGCATGTCATTAAACCGAAAATAACAAGCTACAACAAGAGCACAAAATATACAAAGTCCAAAGGAGATCTGAGATAGCTACAAATCTCCCCTCCCTAGACAATAGTGCCCTCAGGCAAATGCACAAAAAACCTAACTAGATTGCAATGTAAAATAAATGAATAACAACATCAAATGAAACATGTATACCTCATCAACCAAAGAATGCACCACAAGAGAAGCTAGTAACCCCAAAGACTTTCCTTTATTTAACTCAATAACAATTTTGGCATAGTAACAATAAGCACAAGCTTCAAAACCATGATTACAATGAGAGCCCAAGGCTCAATTTATACAAAAACTGGAGTAGATCTCAATGAGGAACTTGATGACAAGTGGAGAGGTGAAGATAATCCCAATGCAAAAACGAATTTTCAAATGACTGTAAGAACTGTTGTAGGTGGCATGAACTGTTAATAGGTGTCTTCAATTAACTCTGCATTCTTCCTTGTTTTGGTCAACCTATCACTTTGAGGATCTACGTACTAGCTCAACTGTGGTCCATGTGTTGAATATGTGGAGTTGAGTGGGAGCAATATCCCACTAAATTAGTCACTAATCAAAATGCAACAGAGCTGTGCCAACTCTGCTCATGTATATAGCTGCCAAACAGAACAGTGTATGGGTGAACTGCTAGTGCGCTGACTATTGTATATGTTGCATGGAGTTTGAGATAGGAAGCTTCCAATAGTGCATACAAGTGGATGGAGAGAGGAGCAAAGTAAAGTGGGGACATTCATCCATCAAATCCTTAATTAAATCTATCAAAAAAAATCTTTACACCATATGTTGATTCCTTTGTTGATGCGTTGAATTTCTGAGTGGGCCAACGTACAAGTGTAATGTTGGTGGAACAATATGGAGACAATACTCCATAATAGTCTCAACAAACATCTCCCATATCTTTTCATAGTCTCTCTAAGTAAATGTGTTGATTTCCTTGGTGTGTGGAAGCTCCTCTTGCTGGGTTGTGTTAATATTTCAACTTGACATGTGCATTTTTATCCTTTGTGAACCATGCGTTGAAATAAGATGGAGAGAATGAGGTGGGGTCCATTCCCCACTCATTTCTCTAAATTTTAAACTTTGGAAAACATCTTATAGCAAATTAAATTAAAATTTCATCTTCAGAAAATTTGTGGGCCTCTAAATCTTCAACGTATTTCCTCCTTGCTTATTTGGTACTTGGGTTGTGGGCCCTTGGATGCCCCATCCACCTTATAATTTAACGTTTTTTTTTTACCTTCATTTTCCATTTCAAACATTGACCTATTTTGACTTTGGAAAAATTTTAAATTTTTTCCAATTTTTTTTTTTTTGGAATTTTTTCTCATTTTTGCCGCCAACATTAGAAAAATTGGCTTTTGAGGGACCATAAGTCGTTTTTTGACCCTCAAAATGGGTCCCAGGATAATGATGGGTCTTTGAGGATGAATTTCGAGTAGTGACACGCCCCAGACATTTCCTATGACTACTTATTAAGTTATTTACTTCATTACATAGAAATTAATTAAAAATTCCCATTTTGCAAGAAATTTTTAATTATTAAAAAATCCTACTTAGACCTAGTCAAATTCCGCGAAATCTCAGAGATGACCTAGCATGGTAATATACATTGACTCTAGACACTAAGATGCGTTAGGGGCTCAACCTTCTAGCCGTCACCCTAGCCTTGGGGTAATGCAATGAGTGAAAAAACCTATAAAATTATACGCCGCTAAAGAGAAGGAATAATTAACCAAGTAAAAAAAGCACTCCAAGGTGTACTTGCTTGTTGACCGAGTCCCAACATCCTAGGCCTGTTACATGGCTTTATTCATCATGCTAGTGACATTTATACAATATCCCCATAGGGTTGAGGAATCTAAGGACTGGAGAAGAAAATGATAAGAAGAAGAAGTAGAGTTTAAAAACTCTGTTGAACTAATGATATCTTATGATTTCTGATGGCACAAGTGTCCTCTGGTTCATCCTTGGGCATGGAGTCCTCAGATAATCATCAAGTGCCACTCCAGTGCTCAACAAAAGGCAAGGTCACTGAACCTGAAAAGGATGAAGAAAAACTAAAATTTGAGAAAGATGATATTATATTTGGAAGTATCATTGTTGATTATGTCAGAGATCATTTAATTCCATATATTGCAAATCTTGACTCTTTAAAGAAAATGTATGATGCCCTAATTGGATTATACACTATCAACAGTATTTGTCAAGCAGTGAGTTTGAAGAATGAGCTTCGTGATGTTAGAATGACAAGGAATGATACTATAGCCTCATGTTTCATAAGGATTTCTTAATTGATAGATCAACTTCAAGCAATTGATGAAATCATTCCCGAAAAGGAACTAGTAACTACAACACTTAATTGTTTACCTTAATCATGGGACTCATTTGCAGCTGCAATATGTGCTAGAAAAGAAACTCCAAAGTTTGATGAACTATGGACTACATGTACTCAAGAAGAATCAAGGTTCGTGTTAAGAGGGAAGATTCAAAAATCCGGAGAAGATGACTCTCAAGCATATGCACCACGTTTCATGAAGAATAGGAAGAAAGAAGTTTGGCTTTCAAAGAAGAAATGAAGGAAGAAAACTAGAAGAATGAAGAACTACTCCTCAAGGAAAGAAAGATCTATCAGAAACAAGGTGACTTGGGAGCGGAAGCAGGAGTGGGAGCGACATTTTCAAAAGCTCCCAGGTCGGGAGCGAATTTTTATATAATATATATTTTTATATATTTTGATTCATATATTTTAACAAAAGCATGAAAAATGATGAATTAGATATAAAAAGCATAAAAATGTGGATTAAAGCATATAACGTCAATCATCTAGAAGTTATAATCTTCACCAACCATGTCCACAAGTTACAAGTTCTCATTTATATAGCCATGTAAGGGTGCACATAACCAAAATAGCATAGAGTGCAATCCATCTCTGAATCGAAAATACAACAACAAATAGGCTCTAGATAGCCTCTAGCATCCAAAAAAATCAACAAATAGCTACATATCATCAAAATCCTTGCCTATCTTGGGATCTTTGTCATTAATATCACCCTCTAAGAAATTAAAATAAGATAGAAAAAATGTAGCATGTAAAGTCAAGATTTTTTTTGAGTGATGGGTACATTTTTAGTAGGGTCATGACTCATGATAGAAGTGTTCGACAACCAATGTCACTAACATCAAGGTACATAGAGGGCTTGGTTCTCTTGATTTAATATGACTCCCATACCCTAGTACATGACAAAATCCAATGGCAACATTACAATCCCCCCAATCTTGAAATCCTGAAAAACTGATAAGGTTGCTAGAATTTGACTGAGATCTAAAATTCTACTTTCTCCATATGAAATCCAATGAGGTCGAAACCACTCTCAAACATCCCGACTCATTTCATGGTAATGTTAAAAATTTAAGTAAAAGGATGAAAATGAAAGATAAAGGAGAATGTCAATTTTCTTAACATTACCATGAATTGCATCTCAATACTATGGCCATAGGCTTGAATATTAGGTTTTCCTACTCAAAAACTCTTGTTTCTTTGAAAAAAATTGCATTTGGAACATATTTTTGACAAATTGTTTGTGAAAAAACTTGGGAGAGTTTTTTTTTTTTTTGCAGGAGTGCGCTCCTGGGTAGCTCCCTATTGAAGATTGTAACTAGGTTCGGTCTTCATAAATTGTATTTGATACAATATTTATTGTACTTGTTAAAAGATTAAAGAAATGGATTTTGTATTATTTATTAAATGCCTTATTAATAATGGGTTTCATGCTTGGGTCGTTTTATTTAGGTCAAAGTCCCCATTATGGACTTCAAGTATTTATTATGAGTCTATATGATTATTGTAGATTTAAATTGACTCATATTGGGCTTTTGAATCATGAAAATAGGTCAAGTATCGAGTCAAATATGATTTATGGAGCCTCCACATCAAGTCGACCTCAAGTCCAGTAAATTGAACCCATCAAAAGCCTATAAATACAGGGAGATTGAATTAATTTGGAGACATCTCTCACACACTTAGAAATTCGATATCTTGAGGCCGAATCATTGGACGTGGAAAAGTCAAGCTGAAGCTGCAAATTGGAAGGATTAGAACACTTCTTGGTGTTCTGCATATTCCTGCATTGACAAGAAATTTGATTTCTGTAAGCAAGATGGATGATGCAGGTGTAAAAACAGTGTTCGAAAAAGATACTTGCAAGATGGTTAGGGGAGCACTGGTATTAATGCGGGGAGTTCGGATTGGAACTCTGTACAAGCTTCAGGATAGCACTATTATTGATGGGTGCAACAGTTTTGTGGTTCCTGAAAGTGGAGTGGAAAGCCTAGTGGTCTCTGAAGAAAAGACCATGCTACGACATCAAAGGCTTGGAAAAATTGGAGAGAAGGGCCTTCAGATACTACATGGTAATGGTATTGTATAAGGTATGTCTAATTGCTCTCTGGATTTCGATTTCTGTGAACATTGTGTATATGGGAAGCAGAATCGGTTGAGTTTTCCTTCTGGTGCTAAGAGGGCGAACAAGATATTAGAGCTTGTGCACAGTGATGTGTTTGGACTTGTGTCGATTCATCACTGGGTAATTTTGTGTACTATGTTTCATTCATAGATGAAATCTCAAGGCTTACATGGATATATTTCTTGAGGAAGAAATCCAAAGTCTTTGATAGATTTAAAGAATTTAAGGCTCTGGTGGAAAACCAAACAGAGAAAAAGATAAAGGTGTTGAGGACAAATAATGGTGGAGAGTTCTGCAAGAAGGAATTTAAAGAGTTCTGTAAGAAGTGTGGTATAGCACGGCAAGAGACTACTCCATACACACCTCAGCAAAGTGGAGTTGCAGAAAGAATGAGCATAATGCTGATGGAAAAGGCAAGAAGCATGCTCAGTGGTACCAGGTTAGGATAGGAATTCTAGGCAGAGACAGTGGAGACTACATGTTACCTGGTTAACATATCACCTTCATTAGCATTGGAGGATAAGACTCCACATGAGGTATGGACTAATAAGAAACCCTCTCTTTCACATCTAAGGGTATTTGGATGTGATGCATATGTACATGTTCCAAAGGAGAAAAGGACCAAGTTGGATAATAAATCTGAAAGGTGCATCTTTATTGGGTATAAGGATGGTTTCAAAGGTTACAAGCTTTGGAACCCAAATACAAGGAAGGTTGTGTACAGTCGAGATGTGGTGTTTATAGAGGTGAAAGTTGTTGTTAAACATGAAGTCCTACCAAAGGAACCTGAGAAGATAGAGTTTGAGCTAAAGGAGGATGAATCAGACTCTACAACAGAACAAGATTCAAAAGAGGAAGAGCCACAAACTCCAGTTGTGAGAAGTTCAGTTCGGGAAAGAAGGCAACCAGAAAGGTATAGTCCATCTGCTTTTTGTTCAAATTTTGCTTTAATTATCACTGAGATGATCCCAAAACTGTCAGGGAGGCAGTGGGTTCAGAGGATGGAAAACTCTGGAAGGAGGCCATGGTTGATGAAATGGCATTCTTGTACAAAAATGAGGCATGGGACCTGGTGGAGTTGCTGGCTGGAAGGAAGCCCATTGGGAGAAAATGTGTGTTTAAGAGGAAGATGAATGTAGAAGGAAAGGTGGAGAAATGCAAAGCTCGGTTGGTAGCAAAAGGTTATTCTTAGGTGTCGGGAATTGATTTTGGTGATATTTTTTCTCCTATTGCGAAGGTTACTTCTATTAGATTATTTTTATCTATTGCTGTTGCATTTGATTTTGAGGTAGAACAGATGGAGTTGAAGACAAAATTTCTTCACAGAGATTTGGAAGAGGATATTTACATGAAGCAACCTGAAGGCTTTATGGTGAAGGGTAAGAAAGAATTGGTATGCACGTTAAAAAAGTCTTTGTATGAATTAAAACAGTCACCAAGGATGTGGTATTAGAAATTTGATACCTCTATACGGGGACTTGGCTTCACTAGAAGCAAAGAGGATCACTGTGTGTATTTTAAATTAATTGGTGACCGTGTTATTTATTTGGTCTTGTATGTGGATGATATGTTGTTGGTTGGAAATGACAAAGAAATTATCCAAGATTTGGAGACCCAATTGTTCTCCAAATTCGACATGAAGGATATTGGTGCTGCAAACTATATTTTGGGCATGGAAAGTAAGAGAGATCAGGCAAAGAGGAACCTCTGGTTCAACTAGAGTAAGTATGTCGAGACAATATTACAGAGGTTCAATATGCAAGATAGTAAACCGGTGAAGGTTCCTATTCCTGTAGGTGTAAATCTATCTGTTGAACAATGTCTTAAGACACAAGAAGAGGAGGAGGATATGTCTCGTCCATATGCAAGTGCAGTGGGTAGCCTGATGTATGCAATGGTCTGTACTAGACCAGACATTGCACATGCAGTGGGAGTATTGAGCAGGTTTATGTCAAGAAAAGGGAAGGAGCATTGGACAATAGTGAAGCGGGTTTTTAGATATTTGTGTGCCACTAGTGATTACGGTGTGTGCTACCAGGGAAGACCAGGATTGGACAAAGTTTTGGACATCTAGGGTTTTGTTGATCCAGACTGGGCTGGAGATATGGACCAAAGAAGATCTACAAGTGGGTATGTGTTTAGCCTATTTGGAGGTGCAGTCAGTTGGATGAGTAAAAGACGGTTTGTAGTGGCTCTTTCAACTACAGAGGCAGAATACATGGTAGCCACTCATGCAAGCAAGGAAGCAGTTTGGTTGTAGATATTGTGTTTAAGTATGGGGTTGGTGCGGTGAGCTATAAGGATAGACTGTGATAGCCAAAGTGCAATTTTCTTGGGTTAGAAGTCTACTTATCATTCAAAGACAAAGCATATTGATGTTCAATATCACTTTGTGAGGGATATGGTTGAGGATAAAAAAGTGTTGCTAGTGAAGGTGGACGCTTTGAAGAATGTCGTAGATGGATTGATGAAGTCTGTGAGCACTCAGAATTTCTCTTGGTGTAGAGAAACAATGGGTGTTGCAGTGTTGGACTAATGATTAAGCTCTCCTGCGGCCCCCTGCGAAAAGAAATCAACAAGTGGGAGAATGTTGGGTGTGTGTTATATTCCTTCCACGAATAGTCGCACATGCCCCTGGTGGGCAGAACCGCCTATGGTTTTGTGCATGGGTTTGCACATGGTTTTGGGGCATGATGGTTTTCGGCCCCTGGTATTTTGTAGATCCGGTTAAGGGAATTATGGTTGTGTTCTAATCCAGGGTTAATGGATTGGGGTTTATGAATGCTTCGGCATGTATATATATGTGTTGTAACACTAAAAGGAACATAATGAAAAATCAAGTTAGTAGTCCCGATTTGGGATCCAGTGGAAAAATCTCTATGTATATCTGTTTTATGTTTTATGCTCTCGCTATTGTTTATTTTCTTTTTTTAAGAACTCTTTTGTAGATAATTTCTGTACAAGGTTAAAACCCACAATAATGTGCTATCATTTCCTCCGTAAAAATTGACGAAGTGACAATTTATTTACTAGAGCAAATCCATTGATACCATACAAATGTATTGGGTTCTAAATATAAGGTTGCAATGCGTACCTTTTGTGTGTTTTGCACATTATGGAAATCAAAATATTGCTCCATCTGTAGTATCCATGTTATGGGATCCTTGCCATCAAACTTCCTCATATTGATCTTTGAAATATGGTGGGTCTTCAATCCAATGTTAGAGTCTATGAAATCATGATTAACATTTATTTTGTTCTCATCATGCATCCCCTCTAGTAAAGAAAGGGGACTGTTTGGTCCACCAGCTAGTATGTTGTAATCATTGTAACCAGCAGTCCCATTGACCTTTTGTGGTCATTCGTCGGACATTAATAAAATTATCTTATCTTATCTTATCTACTAACTTTTCTCCATTAGGAAGCTTTTCTTGTAGCAACTTTGTCAAACCTTCCTTCAAACCTTCCATGTCTTTCTTCAAATATTCCATGTTGCCTATCAGTTCTGCTTCTATACGTTCCATGCCATCCTTCAACCCATCCATGTCTAATTTTAAACCATTCATGTTGCCTGTTAGTTCTTTTTTGGTTTCTCTTTGTGAGAGCGAAATTTGTTGCATTTGGTCCCGTAATTTTGATATATCATGCTGCACTTCTTCATCTTCATGTGTCATAGTAGAGTTTTATAAGGGCTTAATGGGCGTGGAGTTCTTTTTGGGAGGCATTTTAGAAACCAATATTGATATCAATGCTTCAATTTTCCCTTGGAATCACTTCAAACTGATTTTTCGATCAAAATTTATGCAATTAAAAAAAAAATTACACACTTTTTTATTGCTTTTGAGGAGCTCGATATTAAAACTAATGTATCTCTGTGATTTTGGATCCCAAAGATTTGAACTTCGATTCTGTAGTAGCCCTCTGAGTCTTCTTTCCAATTCCATAGGTTTGACCTAATTTGGATTCTCTAAGACAAAGTTATTCCCAATCTCCCACAATGACCTAATTATGGACTCGTTCAGTAGAGTGAACTTGTACGGCGTGCTACGTGTCATTGTTTCAGCCTTCGGCTCTGAAATCGATATACAAGAAACTATTGTCTATACATTTTTGGTCACTTCTTACAGAATTCAAATCCGATGCTTGAAATGAAAGTTATGACTATTTTCTTTCGATCACCTGTTTGAGATGAAATTCTGGAGCTTGCGAAAACCCTAACTTTCTCAGATCATATCTCCGAAAATATAGTGAACCAAGGTTTGAAATTTTTACATGAGATTCATCAAGATTTCGGCTCCATGGTGTAAAAATTTGAGCTTCTGAATCCTCGTAGAAAAAAAGTTATAGCGAAAATGCCAAGATGTCTTGTTTGAAGAAGTGAAACTCTAGAATCACAAGCTTTGATACCAAATGTTATGAAACCAGCTTACAAAATAAAAGAAAAGATAGATCAACGACTTAGAATTCAGCCTCTTCGAGGGGGAAACCTCCTTTAAATTACATAAATGAATAATTTTTGGATGATACAAGTGACAAAACCTCCTTTCTATATATAGGAGTCTAAGAGATCACAATATAATCCTAGCCGACATAACAATAACAATGTAAGAGCAGAGCAATAACAATAGTAGCGCTTCTATGGGGCACAATAATAACAATATGGGGACTAAATGGGCACACTAATAACAATAAGGGGGATACACTAACAATAACACTAAGGAGATACACTAGTATTATAGGGACCTAGCATTATCATTAAGGGAGGCCCAAGTCATCTATATATAACTTGATTTGTAGGAAATTATGGTTATCATTTTTTATTTATAAATTAAAATTTTTAATGATATTTTTAGATTTATTTTAGTAGCCTATAGTGAAACTAGTCCCTTGATCTCTGAAATCTGGTGAAACATAGGAAAAAACTAGTAAAAACTAACTAAATATGAAATGGATATTTTTTTCGAAAAATGAAAATCTTGCTTTATGTTAATGCCTTGGTGCTTCCTTATATCCAGGAAAATAAAGGATAGCTTTCTTTAACGTTTTTAAAATTATTAGTCCAGATTTGAGATTGGAATATTCATAGCATTTCCTGTCTTTTCTTATCTAAGTTATCTTATGCTTTTTGACATTGGTTTGTACTAAACAAACTTGCACTACGTCTCCAGTTAACTGACACCTGTCTTGTATTTCTGTGTTTGAAGCTTTTTAGTGATCTTGAAATGCAAAATTGGAAACCACCAGACAAGGCTGTGATCAAGAAAGTGGCAGACACGTATGAAATATTAGGTTTACAGGATGAACAAGAAAAGGTTTTAAAAAAGTATGAAAGCCTGTTTACAGCTTCATCTAAAACTGGGTCCATGAAAAAGAAGGGAAAAAGAAGTTAGATGATGGCAGTGGTGAGAATGCTGGTATTATTTCATTCTCTTGAAATATCTGCAAGTATTTGGAAAATGCATCTATTCTAAACATATTAATGTATAAACTTGTGACTGCACGTTGATGTTTAAGGTAGCCATATTAAAAATGTCCATAAATGCATATCAATGTAAGTAGTTTAGATTATAGCACATGCTAGGGCTTCTATTCTGGTAGCTTGAAAACTAGCACTTATTATTGTAGAAAATACATCGTAAATTTCATAATATCATCACATGTAGAATATTGGCAATCACTACTTGTGTATTATTGATGCTTGCTGGCATATGGTGCCCTTATATTTGATTCCAAAGACAGTCAGTGGCATGCTTTATGGATTTTTTTTCTCTTATTTCATGATACATTCTCTCCATCGCCTTGTCTGCTATGCACATTATGAATTGAAAAGCTGTTGTTTATGATAGTTTCCTTGGCATGTCAGGAGAAGACAAGCTAAACAGAGGAGGTGATTCACCTAGAGACTGTGAGTTGCTGTTAGAAATCATTCCATCGAATTCTTGATGCTGATAGTGATTACAATGAGGCTGCTACCACTGAGATTGATAGCTAACCTGACTGGTACCAAAGTCCTTGTATTTGTCAGTGTTTTTGAGCTTTTAAGAGGCTTTGTTCCTGGAATGTAGGTGACCTAAGAGATCAGGCCAAGTAATTTCCAACTATTCTAGATGAATATTCCTGACTGCTAGTAGATGGGCCCTCAGTTTGCTTGATGTATCTCATTTCCATACAGCATATTTTTTTTTTGAAAGTCAAGGTAAAGTCGGCTGTAATATTTTGTCGAAACAAGCTTCTAGGAGCATACATCAGGGTGTTGGCATATATTCTCCCATGTCTTAATATAACAGTCATCAGAGATTTGTTGAAAGCTTGTAAGCAGAATTGTATTATATCTGAAATCCATAGGTATTGGCAGTTAATAAGATCTTCGAACTATATGCCAAGGAACTATCAAGAGAGACAAAAGGGTAAAATTTGGCTAGCTAGATCACCAAAGTAGTCTTTATTAAATGTTGAAGTTTATGTTAGTTTTTGTAGCATCAGATGTGTTCTAGCCACAAAATTTTGTGGAGAGGCAAGAATACATAAGTTCTCCAAAACCTAGAAATTGTTTTTGGAAATTCTGCCTAGAAGTGTCTCAATTAGATTATTAACCAATTTTAAAATATTTCCTATGTCTAGACTTAGGGAATATGGCTATTTAATCAATATTAATTGAGACAAGGTGAGAATCATCTAGAAACTCACATGGATTGATAGGGAATTAATCAGGGCCATCGATTATGATTTAATCTTTGTCGTTGGTGCTCCAACATAAGATTGTAGATGGAGAATGCACAAATGCAAATATTCAGTTTCCCACGCAATTCGATTTTCTCAGTAGTAGTAGCTCAACAGAGAAGATAGAGCCAGAGGGTGAGTAGCAGGTGAAAGAGGAGGGCAGCAACATTCTGGGAGGAAGGTTTCCGATCCCCAAAAGAGGCAAAAGGAGGAAAGCCGAAATTGTCATAGGGCCAGCGTAAGCTCTATGTAGAGAATGACGCAAGAGGCTTAGCGCTGAAGTTGGGGAGGCAATTTCAGAGGCAGAAAATATTTGTGGAGTGAGAAAAAATTCTCATGAAAAATTTTCCAGTATTTTCCCTTAGATTAGATAGCGAATTGTACTCAGAATTGTTGTTGAATTATTATAATAAAACCCTCATCTATTGCACCAGTTTTCCTGCATTGGGTTTTTCTGGGGACAATTGTCCAAAAATAATTGTGTTAAAGTATTGTGTGTGCTAGAATTTCTTTGTTTTCAGTATTTTATTTTCCACAGTGTTTTTATGGTGAAATTTGTAGTTGTGATTTTATTCGTTGTATGCCACAACAAATAAACTGCATTATTAAATTCCCAGTTAAAAGAATAATTCCCCGTTTTCGCAATAGATAAAAAATTCACATGGTATCATCTCACAGTTGATCAGTTGGAGAGCTCAAAGGCGAAACCAAGGAATTTCGTTGTTTAGTGTGGGCAGCAAATCGAAATTCCCAAGGGCGGCGCAGTCACTCTGCCACGGGGTGAGTTGCTTGAGGAAATTCGATTTTTCTGAGGCAAGAAAATTTGAGTTTTCCAGATCGAGTGATTCTAGAGGCAGAGGGAGCAACTTAGTATTTTCATTGAGCAGATCTCTAGCTAGATGCTGAGGGTTTCTGCAGTAATTTGCTAGAGCAGGCCAACGTCGAGGTGGAAAATAGGAATAGCACACTATAAAATCTTTAGCATAATCATGAACAAAAGTAACATTCAAGAGACTTCAAATTTGTCTTCCAGATTGGAGGCAATTTTCTTGCTTATTAGGATCTACTTCACAAGGTGTATGGTGTATAGACAGTGGAGCATCAACTCACATGACAAGGGCTAGACAATATTTCTCTAGCTACAAGGAAGAGCAGATAGACTTCCATATTACTTTGGGAAACATAATGAAATGACTCCAATAGGGAGAGGTACCATAGACTTTCAGGGAGAGTCAGGAGCAAGCACCAACACTACAAATGTATTACATGTGCTAGGATTGGGTATGAACCTAATTTCAATATCCCAGTTTTAGGATAAGGGGTATGATATTCATTTCATAGGGAAGAAAGTGTATTTCAAGCACTCGAGCTGGAAAAAGGTAAGACAGATTGGAGTTTGAAGTAACAGATTGTACCGGTTACATCTTGATTCTCTAATGGCACTATAGGCAGTAACAGTATCAATGGGAAGGAGCTAAATGAGTTATGACATAGGAGGATGGGACATCTACACCCAGGATCACTCAGGATGCTCAGAGAAACAGTAATAGGGGTTCCAGAATTATGCACATAACACGACGATGTGTTCAGAGGATGTGAACTTGGGAAGTATGCTAAGGTAGCATTTCCTAGAAGTGACAATAGAGTTGATGGCGTGTTAGGACTCATACATTCAGATATTTGCAGCCCGATGTCCACCAGAGCTCTCAGTAGTGACGAATATTTCATCACCTTTATTGATGACCATTCCAGGAAAACCTGGATCTACTTCTTGAAGACCAAATATGAGGTCTTCGATCATTTTAGAGAGTTTAAAGCTCTCGTGGAAAATGCGACAGGGAAGAAGATCAAGGTGCTTCACTAAGAAAATGGTGGAGAATATATTAAAAAGACTTCACAGATTTTTGTGTGAAGGAAGGCATCAAGAGAGAATGGATAATGTTGTATCGGAGTGAAAAAACATAACCATTGTTGGAGCTGCGAAGGAAATGTTATATGACTAGGATCTACCCAGATTTCTATGGGAAAAGGCATGTAACATGGTCGTATATATTGAATAAGACTCCTCTTAGAGCATTGGGGAAGAAAACGTCAGAATGAGTCTTCACAGGGAGGAAGCCAAAACTTAGCCACTTCAGAGTTTATGGTAGTGTTTCTTATTGCCACATGCCAAATGATAAATGTATCAAACTAGATCAGATTGCAGAGAAGGGGTTCTTCGTTAGGTACAACGAAACCTCAAAGGCATTCAAAATCTACATTCTTGAAAATAGGAAGATTGTAGTAAGGCGAGATGTAAAGTTCATGGAGGATCGAGCTTTCATAAGATCTCGTGAGATGCTTGCAGGTGATTAGGATTAGTCATCAGAAGCTCCTTTGGTCCAGTAGCAGGGTCAGCTAGTGGGACAGGTAGGAGGACAATCACAAGGATCGAGTTCTGTGACCAATTCCAGTACTTCTTCAGGTGCAGAAAATCCAAGGAGTTCTCAGTAGATGGAGCAGTAGAGGTAGGATGAGGAGGAGCTGGCTGAACCTCCTGACTAGTGGTCGAGCCAGTAGAGAGGTTCATCAGACATTGAGAGATGTAGAGGAGCTTATTGAAACTCCTAGGATGAAAAAAAGACAACACATACAACCTGACAGATGCTAAGCATTTGTAGCTCATGTTGCAAAACCTTCAAACTTTCAGGAGGTTGCACAACATCAGGTATGGATAGATAACATGGTAGAAGAGTATAGCTCTATCATGACGAATGATGTTTGGGAGTTAGTGCCAAGGACGAAAGACAGATGAGTTGTAGGTTCTAGATGGATCTACAAGATCAAGTACGCTGTAGATGGTAGTGTGGAGAAGTAAAAGACTAGGTTTGTGGCAAAGGGGTAGCACAGTAAGGAGGAATAGATTACAAGGATACTTTCGCCCCAATTTCTAGATACACCTCTATCAGGTTAGTTATATCCCTAGCAGCTCAGATGGGATGGAAGAATCACCAGATGGATGTTAAGACAACATTCTTGAATGGGGTGATAGAGGAAGAGGTGTACATAGAACAACCAGAGGGCTTCAAGACTCATGAGAGGCGCACTCATGTGTGCAGACTGAAGAAATATCTATACAAGCTCAAGCAGGCTCCAAGGGCATGGTATGGTCAGATTGATAGCTATTTGCAGCAGATGGGATTCATCAAGAGTGATGTAGATCCCAACCTTTTACTATTTGGTGGTAGAGGGTGAGCCACACATCCTAGTTTTGTATGTGGATGATCTCTTTTTGACAGGATCATCAGGGTTCATAAAGGACTACAAGAGGAACCTGGCAGCAGCGTTTGAAATGAAGGATTTGGGGTTGATGCACTATTTCCTAGGATTGGAAGTGTGGTAGAAGAATGGGGAGATCTTCCTTGGGCAAGGAAGATACGCTACAAATATTCTAAAGAGATTCAGAATGTAGGATTGTAGACCCATGTCTACACCCATGATCACCAACTAGAAGAAGATAAATGCATCGGATGACAAGGATGTTGATCCCACCTTGTATAGAAAACTTATTGGGTCTCTCATGTGTTTGGTCAACATTAGGCCAGATGTCTGCTTCGTAGTCAATACCCTAAGTTAGTTCATGGTAGAGCCGAAGAGGGTGCATTGGTTATCAGCGAGGCATATTTTGAGGTATATTCATCATACAATCGAGTATTGGTTGAGATATACTCGAGGGGATGACATCAGACTATGTGGGTTCACAGATGCAGATTGGGCAGGTAGTTCAGTGGACAAGAAAATTACCTCTGGGTATTGCTTTAGTGTTGGATTAGGGATGGTTTCTTGGTGGAGCAAGAAGCAAAATTCAATAGCACTGAGCTTTGTAGAAGCAGAGTATATGGCAGCCAACACAGCTACGTGCAAAGCTATATGGCTTCGGAAGTTGTTGGTAAGCTTGTTCAAGCACATGAAAGGGACAAGTGTCCATTGTGATAATTAGAGTTGCATAAAGCTCTCCGAGAATCTAGTGTTTCATGACAGGTCGAAGCACATAGATATTCTATGTCATTTCACCAAATATTGTGTACAGCGTGGGGCGGTCCAGTTAAAATATATTCCCATAGAAGAGAAGGTTGCAGACATACTCAAAAAGGCTCTAGAGAGAGCTAAGTTCATCGATTTTAGAGAACAGATGGGTATGGTGGAGAACTTGTTCCAGTAGCGAGGACATATTTCTCAGTTGCAGATGTTGCAATTGCAGCAACAACAGATGAGAGGGAGTTGCAGTGTTGGTAGCAGTTTAGTAGGGTTAGCAGCAGCACAGATGCAACGCACATCAGAGTTGCACAGTGGTTAGTGGGCAACAGCAGCCAGACATCAGTAGCATGATAGGAGATGATGCAGAGACAGGGTGTTGTGCCAACAACTGCAACACTAGAACACATTCCTCGCTAAGAGGGAGTGTTAGTTTTTGTAGCATCAGATGTGTTCTAGCCATGAAATTTTGTGGAGAGGCTAGAATACATAAGTTCTCCAAATCCCAGAATTGTTTCTGGAAATTCAACCTAGAAGTGTTTCAATTAGATTATTAACCAATTTTTCAATATTTCCAAAGTCTAAACTTAGGGAATATGGTTAATTAATCATTATTAATTGAGATAATGTTAGAATCATCTAGAAACTCACACAGATTGACAAGGAATTAATTAGGGCCATCGATTATGTTTTAATCTTGGTCGTTGGTGCTCCAACATAATATTATAAGAAGTCGATGGGTAAATGGAGAATGCACCAATCCAGATACTCAATTTCCCAAGCAGTTCAATTTTCTCAGTAGCAGTAGCTCAGTAGAGAAGATAGGGCCAGAGGGTGTGTAGCAGGTGAAAGAGGAGGGTAGCAGGATTTCGAGTAGCACTAGGAGATGTGTGTCTTGGAGGTTTAGTGGTGGATTCAGGTCATGAGCATTGACTTGGAGATCTCATTTGAGCATCACTTGTTCAACATGCATAGAAAAATAGTGATGGAGATCCATGTTGTACTCTTCTTTCAAATTTTGAAGGATGTTTACAGGTTTGAAGGAGTGTTTTGTTGTTGATTTTACATAGTTGGAGGGATTGTTTCTCATGTGGCAGTAGTACAATAATTTGCAATGTCCCTTTTCGAGAGAAAAAGACAAGAGTCTATTAATTTAATTATTTAAAGTCTTCTCTAAAGTGATATTGAGTAATTAAATTAAAAAGTGATTACTAAGTGACTTTGATTATTTAAAGAATAGAATTTTACACAGTCACTTTATATTATTCAGCGGGAAAAAGGTAAAAATGGGTGATCCATGGTATTTTGATGATCCATGATATTCTAGTAATAAAAGTTATAAAAAGAGAATTGGAGCTCACTTTTGGGAATGCTCTGGTGATTATCTTTGATATTGATTGTGAGCTCTTTGAGCTTGAATGTAAGGGTTAGGACCCATGTGAGGAGGGTAGTTTTGGTGGTGCGAGATCCACTATAGCTAATTTGGCCAGATTGGATTCAGCGTTGCAACTATACACCTAGCTAGTCGACAAGGAGGGATCACTTTAGATCTCTCAATTGTGCTTCATATCAAGGATTGGGAAGGATCATACAGATCCACTCACAAGTGCTTTAGATCAAAGGAACATGGATCAATTCAAATCCTTTGCTAGGGCTAAAAGGGGTTATAGTTTGGAGACAAGATCTCAAGAGGTTGAGTTTTCATTGTTCGGAGGTACCAAAGGCACTAAGGATGAAAATTGTGGAATTAGCGCCCGGAAGAAATTACAAAAGAAGGTTAGAATGTATTAAAGGAAGGCCATGTAATGGTGGAGCAGCTGAGTGCAACCTTCATGGAGTATCTTTTGCCATAACAACTCGTTGGAGGGGCATATTCAGTAAGACATCATTCACAGGTTTCGAGAAACCAAGCAGATATTCAAAAGAAAGATCAAGTAAGAATTTTTCAGGGAAATCTAACAAGTATATGCCACCCCAATTACAAGAAGAAAGTAATTGCTACCCCAATCCAGAGAAGAAGAAGGAAGGAAAATGATGGACATGTGGAGACAAATACGCACTAGGTCATAAATGCAACACACATAAACTCTACATTTGTGAAGCAGAACAGGAGGAAGACTCAGCTAGTAGTGACTCATATGAAGAGACTAACGAGGAAAATGAATCCTCAAACACAGAACTAGAAGAAGAAGCCATGCCTAGGATTTCTCTCACTGCAATCACAGGAATAACGCAACCACAAACCCTAAAATTAAGGGGGAATGTAAAAAAGGAGAATTTCACAGTGTTAGTAGACACAGGAAGCACCCATAATTTTATAGATGTAAATGTTGCAAGGAAACTAAACCTATTTGTGTACATAGCAACAGATATAAGATTCATGGTGGCGAACGTCAAAAGAATAGATGAATTTGGGAAATGTCACAAGGGTAAATTACAATTAAGAAATTATGAATTGGAATCTAGTTTCTACACAGTACCCTTGGGAGGAGTAGATGTCATTCTGGGAATACAATGGCTACAAACATTGGGAACATACTCCGCAAATCATCAAAAGCAATTTGTTAAGTTCAAATGGGTTGGTTGAAGATATAAGTTGTTTGGATTCCAACCACCTGCTACTCAAATTGTATCTGCACAACAAATGAAGAACTTATTCAAAAAGGAGTGCGAATATATATCACATAATGTCAACAAGTATAATTATTAACTACAAATGTATTTCAATCACAACAACTAGAGATTGTAGCCCTAGCCCAAAGGTATAACAAAGTATTTCAAGAATTTCTTGTGAAGTTACTGCCGGAAAGGAAGATAGAACACTCATTGAAGTCAAACTAGATGCGATGCCTGTTAATATCAAACCATACCGCTATCCTCGTCATCACAAAACAAAGATAGAAAGGCTAATTCAAGATTTGATAAAATGTGGAGTTATTACAAAAATAATCTTGTATGCAGCTCCAATGGTATTGGATTGAAAGAAGGATCGATCTTTAAGACTATGTATAGACCATGAGGGTTAAATAAAATAACTATAAAAAACAAATTTCCCATTCTGTTCATAAATGGGTTGTTAGACGAACTCCATGGCACAGAGTATTCTCAAAGTTAGATCTGAGGTCAGGTTATTATTAGATACGAGTAAGGCTAGAAGATATAGAGAAGACTACGTTCAGAGCTCATGAAGGACATTATGAATTCAAGGTGATGCCATTCGGATTAAAAAATGCCCCAGCTACATTCCAAGCAACTATAAAGGAGATTTGTCATCCATACTTAGGGAAATTTGTATTAGTTTTCTTTGACGATATTCTTATCTACAACAAAACCTAGAAGGAGCACCTCAACCACCTAGAGGAAGTACTTACCTTACTAGAAAAGAATTAGTTCTAAACAAAATTATGAGAGTGTACTTTTGGTAAAAATGAAGTTGGATACCTCAGTCACGTAATATTCCTAACAGAAATATTATGTCGTAATAGACATGAAATTCAAAGCATGTAACCAGAAATCAAAACATAAGCAACAATATCAGTACACCAACAATTTGCACCAAATAATTTGAGCAATATTATTAATCATCATGGAATGGGTACAATAAGTTGGGACAAGTGCACCTGGGCTTGCTAAAGCAAGCTAGACAAGTCCCAGGTGAGAGAGAGATTTGCCCAAGTACTAAAGAGTGCTTGTCCTCCAACCCCTGCGTTGGCCCAACAAATTTGTTGCTTCTTGCTGAAGTAGAACCGACGTTTGACCCCTCTAGAGAGTACATAAAACTCTGCAAAATTGGTTGTAGGCTCTCCTCAAATAACCTAGAAAGCTCTCAGGAGAACTCCACTGCTCTGAAATTCCCACAAATAGGGCGTAATTGGTTCACCTCTAGAAAATATGCACCACCAGAAATCTAGCTACAAATGATGCCAAAATACTAGAAAATCCCTCCACCAATTCACCTCTTGACTCCCTGCAATCTCCAACTCCAAATTCCCAATCTTCTCTCCCACACAAGCTCAATGACTCAATGATTGCGTAGGCCCTACCAGTCTGCCTCTGCACATGCCTAGAAATAATAAACTTCGACTTAGAGTATAGCCTCCCAACAAGCCCTGCAAATTACCAGAAATCCCTAGCAAATCCTTAAGGAAATTGGCCCACCAAAACTCGGTATCCAATTTTCTCCAAATCTAATTCTTCAAGGAGCGCGTGTTCCTTTTTTTGTGCCCATCCTGCACCAACTAGTGATTGAATGTAACTGTAATTTCTCTCGGAAGAACTCTGAAGTGTGAGGATAATCTCCCCTAGAGTGGCACTCGAAGTCCACTGAAGGTTGAGTTGAGATTTCCGCTTGGAAACCTCTTGTATTGATCAATACTGTGTAGACTTGGCTCAAAAACTCAAGTGTACAAAGGGATTCGATTCTTAGATTAACAAAAGGTCCAAAATGAAGATCGTGTCCTCAATTTAACTTTGTTGCCTCACTTCTCCTCCATGTGGGTCCCCCACATCGAATCCCTCTTCTGTCTCCTCCCCAAATTGAATTCCTCCTAAGGGGTACGACTTTCCCTTTGGAGTGGCCCCCACATCCCACTACGTTCTTAATGCACCTTTTTCTCTAATGTTTGGGGAGCCTTTTCCTTCAAAATTCAAGTGGGGCCCTCCTAACCCACTTTTCTAAGTCAAAAGAATCCAAAATTGTACAGAAATGTATTTACTTAGCAAAATTTTTAGGTGGAGACATTATTGTCCTCCACGCCCAGATGTTGCTTGTCCCCAAGCAACTGCAATTATGGATGTTGAAGTACATGTTCTCCCTCCCAAGTGGCATCCTCCTTAGGTAGGTCCTTCCACTTCACCAAAAATTCTCGGACAACTTTTCTCTTGAGCTTCCTCTCCCTCATCTCTAAGATGGCCTCTGATACCAAAATAGATGCCCCTCATCATCGAGGGGCAACAACTCCATAGTAGTTGTCACTTGTTTTCCCAAGACCTTTTTCAGGCATGAGACATGAAACACGTGCACCTTACTCCCTGGTGGGAGTTCTAGCTCATATGCTACCTCTCCCATTCATCTAGTCACCTTGTACAACCCATAGAAGTGTGGTTTGAGCTTCTCAGCTCCCTTTTTCTTCAAAATGGATTGTCTATATGATTGGAGTCTAAGAAAGATTAATTCCCCAACCTCAAGGTGTCTCTTAATCCTGTACCTGTTAGCGTAAATCTTATGTTAGATTTGGGCGGTCTGTGAGTTGTCCTTGAGAGCTCTAAGGATGTCTTAGCTCTCATGGATCCAATCGTTGGCCCTTGGGGCCCTGTTGTCTCAGAAAATCATGTTAGGAAAATTCAAAGCATCGTAACCCTATAAAGCGCAAAAGGGAGACATATCGATGGACACATGATAGGTGGTGTTGTAGCAATACTCACCAAGGTTTAGCCACTTTACCCACAAGAAGTGTTGCCCCATCACATGGTTACGCAGGTACCCCTCCAACCACGTGTTCACGATCTCGGTCTGCCCATCAGTGTAGGGGTGGTAACTCGTATTGGTTGTGAGCTTGTTCCCTACCAACCATAAGAGCTCCTACCACAATTCTCCCATAAACCGGCTATCCCGATCACTGACAATGGTCTTTGGAAGACCATGCAATTTAAATATCTCTCTGTGTTAGTTTCTATAGCATCGAATTTGTTCTAGCCACCAAAATTGCTGGAGAGGCTAGAATACATGAGATCTCCAAAACCCAAAAATTGTTCATAGAAATTCCACCTAGAGATGACTTAATTAGATTATTAACCAGTTTTTAAATATTTCCTAAGTCTAAACTTAGGGAATATGGTTAATTAATCATAATTAATTAAGTCAAGCTGCGAATCATCTAGAAACTCACACGGATCGACTCCAAGATGATCCTAGCCATTGATTAAGTTTTAATCCTGGTCGTTGGTGCTCCAATAGTGGATTATAAGAGGAGTTCGATGGAAACTTGGAGAAGACACACTAGAACACCATAACTTCGATTTCCTTGGCACATTGATTTCCAAAGAGCAGCAGCAGTTGCCGGAGGGCCAAATATCGAAGCAGAGACAGTGAGGGGCAGGGACAGTGATCTGGAGGAAGTTTTTCCAGATCCGAAGAGGTAGCAGCAAGTGACAAAAGTGATCCATGTTGAAGCGCTGCAAGGACTGCGTAGTAGATGAAGCAGAGAAATTCAATTTAGCTGAGGAGGAGGTTGATTCAGTTTCCAGAGGTTGGGAAAGTCTTCAAGAGGGCCAGAGAGTCACTTCCAGCAGTAGCGGCAAGCTAGACGGCTTGCTCAAAGGTAGATTCAGTCACACATGTGAGAGGTTACGTAGAGGGGCCTATGCTGGGGTTTGGACGACCAAATTTTCTATAGAATCCAGTGCCGAGATTGCTTAAGGGGTGAGAGAATTTTCTCTCTAATTATTTTTGCTAGATACTTGCTGATTGGATTTCCAGTTGGGAATCCATAGATTGCACTCAGAATTCACTGTTGCATAATAATAAAATCCCTCACTGCTGTCAGTTTTCCCAAGTTGGGTTTTTCCGGGGACATTTGTCAAATTTGTGTGTGCGCTAGTATCTTCTCAGTATCCAGTGCTATTATTTCCACAGTTTTATTTGTGAAAATCATAGTGTGAATTATTCGGTATTTGTCATAGAAAACTGCAAATAAATTGTTAAATTAAATTAACAATTAGGAAAATAATTTCTAATTGTTGTGACAGATGAAATTTTCACATGGTATCAGAGTGTGATTAATCAACTGGGAAGCTCAGAAGCGGAAGAAGAAAATTTTGTTGTTCAGAGGGAGCAGCAGGTCGAAATTTTCAAGTGCAGCATAGTTCCTTGATAGGCAGGCCGAATCGCTAGGGAAACAGTTCGATTTTCAGTTGCAGGTTGGCCGAAAAGTCAAGTTGTCCAGGATGGTGATTCCAACAGTCAGAGGGTGCAGTTGCAGCTCAAATTTTTGCTGAGAAGATTCCTTGGTTCGACGCAAAGGGTTTTCCAGCAGCAGAACCAACGTCGAGTGGAAGAGAAAATCACACACATAGTGGGAGATTTCTCTCAGATGGTTTCTAGCCAAGAAATTTGATTGTTCGAATGCGAGTAGCAAAGCAACAGTCGAGCAGAGGAAGAGGGATTATCTAGACCAGATCAGAGATGGCTGCAGTTGTGCTTAGGGACCAAGATAGATTGGAGGGTGCCTCCAACTATGTCATCTAGAAGGCAAGGATGTTATTCCTTCTGGATGAATATGGTATGAAGCCCTATGCAAAGAGTGTGGTAGTAGTACCCCAGGATGTCGATCAACAAAAGGAGTACAGAAAGGAAATGGCGAAGGACATGTTACCACTTAAACCAACAGGGGACCTAAAAGGGGGTTCTTAAGAGGGCAATGGTGGAGGCTTAGCCCATTGTCACCACGGCTAAGATGTTGATTTATGGTAGCATCAGATGTGCTCTAGCCTTGTAATTTTGTATATGGGCTAAGACACATGTATTCCATAATTCCCAGAAGGGATTTTGGAAGATTCCACTTAGAGATGGTTTAATTAAAATAATTAATCATTTTTTAATGTTTCCCTAACTATAAACTTAGGGAAATTGATTAATTAAAGGGTATTAATTAAAATTAGTGTGAATCTTCTAGAAAAATTCATGGATCACCTCCAAATTAATCTTAGCCCTTGATTATGTTTTAATCTTGGCCGTTGGAGGTTCAACAGAAGAATATAAGAAGGAGGGTGAGGGGCCTATGGAAATAAATATCAGACAGAGAAAGAATCAAGAGTTCGATTTCTTCAGTGAGAAGAAGAATCGAAGTGGTTCTCATTTGTAGAGAGGGGAAGGTGAAATCTCCAAGAGGGATAATTTCTGAAGCATAGAGAGTGCATGAAGAGGAGTGAAAGAGGAGCCAAAGCATTAGCGCAGAGTTACCCTAGCAACAGTTATGCTGGGCCAACGCAGAGAAGCAGAGGCAGTTTCATTTTGTGTTGGAGGGGCAGCTGAGGGTTCATCCGGTGTCAGGAGGACATTTTGGGAAGGAAGGAGCACTCTAGTCTCATACAATAGCAAGCACAAAAGCAACCATGACAAGCAGCATAAGCAGTGACGCAATGAAAACATGAGTGACACAGTCACTGCGCAGAAATCATATAGAACCAGTCAGTGTGGGTGCAGGTCAGTGCCGGAACTCAGATGGTGATGTGAGAATTGTCTCACTCAACCTTTTCTCATCAGAATTCTTCATGTGATTGATTGACATTTACAATCACATATTTGTACTCAGAATTTTTTTATAATAAAGAAACCCTCAGATCTGTTGCACCGGTTTTCCCACATTGGGTTTTTCCGGGGACAATTGTCCAAAAATAACGGTGTCTATGTGTGATTACTTGTGCTATTTTTATATGTGATTTTTTAATCGTGAAGTCTGTAGCATATTTTATTTTGTTATTTAACACAAGAGAAATGTTAAATAATTGTGTTTGACAATGCAATAGAAGAAATTTAATAAGTAGCTACAGTAGAATTCTCCATTATAGAATTTTCACATAAGACTCCCTGCTCTTTACGAACTTTCACCGATGGAAGGAGTCTCGATGTTTTTGGGAAGCCACTTATAAAGGATATATCAATGAATAGGTGTGAAGTGATCCCAGAAGCCCTTTCCCAAGGAATATGTGAAGAGTGGAGCTTGCTTGCTTTTCAAGCAAGGGGCTTGATCTTCTAAGGAAATGGGGTGAGGATTGGAGGGTAAGGATGAAGGGTAGAACTTGTAGAGGTACTTCCCAATCCCTAAAATCCTATAAGAACATGGTTTCCTAAATAGCCCTTGATAATTGATCTTTGATAGGAAATTGGGCCACACGAAACGAAGTGAACCTAACCTAGGTTCATGGGAGGAATATAGCAACCAATGATGCTCCTATCCTAGACAAGTTGAGGGGAAAGGATCAAATAAGAAATTTTTCTTCAAAGGTCAATTTGATCCTACTAGGTTCTAGCCTTGGGGATACCTTGAAAAAACGTGGTCCTGGAGCGAGGGCTTGAGGTTCCCGGAGATTCCACTATCAGAATTGCCTCAAATTTGGAGGAGAGTGAGGGGACCCACCAGCGCTGTAGCCTCTAGGAGATCTAAGTTTACCTTTTAGTAAATTCTCGGGAAATTGATTTCCTAGGCGACCTATTAAGGCTAGACCTGGGGAAAAGGGGAAAAGGGTAAGAAAGAAGGGGACAATGACCACCCTTTTGAGTGACCAATGCCTTATTCCCTTGGGGATATGGAGTCAAGGATTGTAATGATTGAGAAATTGGTTTCTTGATTAAGGAGACTCGAAAAGTCAACTTCGTCCAATGTTAAGGGAAAGAGAAGAAAAGTGACCTACAAGCATTTATACTTCATACAAATGGTGCAAGCTTATTGAGACAACGATCTATAAGACATTTCATTCATCTAACAATGGCCCATACATTAAACGAGCTAAATAGACACTTAATTCCACATTCCAATCATGCAACAATTAGCCCTAATTATAGTGAAGTTCAAGAGTATGAAACAATAAGAATATATCATTAAAATTTATTACAGAGTTAAAAACAATATCCAACCACCATCACATTTTCAAAAAACAAAGCTTCAAGATAAAAATGGCCCAAATCCATACATCAAAATTCATCCATTATCCAAAATAATCCTCCAAGAAGAAATGTGGAGTTCTCTAAATATAGAGAGATCCCAAGTGAGTTCACATTTGCAAAAATTGAAGCTTCAAGATAAAAATGGCCCAAATCCATACATCAAAATTCATCCACTATCCAAAATAATCCTCCAAGAAGAAATGTGAAGTTCTATAAATATAGAGAGATCCCAAGTGAGGTGATGATACAAATGAATCCAACTAACTCATATTTATACACCTTTTAGGAGTTCGATTTAGCTAATGAGCCTACACTAGCCCCTAAACATAAAATAATGTGAAAATAATCTAAATTTTGGTGACGAGCCCACCAAACTAGCTCATAAATGAAATAATATGCCTCTCAAGAGGTCAAATAATAATATGTGCATGTCGTGGGGCCCTCCAAAAGGCCTGATAATATCCAGAAGTGCCATAATGATGAATAAACTCCTCAAAATGTGATGGACAAGGGGGTGGCCCCTTATTCTCCATGTAGTAGACCTGTGGTGCTCCCAATGGGTGTGGGGGCACACCAATGACCCCATGGTTCTCCATATGAGTCGAATATGCTTGTAGATTGTCTGTAAGGGCTCAAATGATGGAATGAATGATGCCATGTCATCGTACAAGTCCTGGGACACCTTCCGAGTGTGTGGTGCTCCTGTAGGGCATGCTGAGCATAGTGTACCAAGTGCATCATCCTCATCCCAAACGTGGATCTCTGGCAATATATGGACATCGATGGGGATCCATTGAGTGTTGTCTGCTACTGTGGAGGCCCATGGCTCTCTACACACACCCTACATGTGCCAATGTAGCCCTCTAGGAGGTTAGGGCCCCATATAGGGAGACCAAACCCAAATGGACACCATCTACAATCTTGTATAAGATCCAATGCGTCCCCTAGCCTTCCAATACAAAAATTCATTTGAGAAATCGTGTCAAAGAGCTTACAAACCATAGACAACAAAGTGGGCACTTCATAGTGGCATGCCCTTCCGAAGTGGGATTTGGCATGTGCTGATGTCTCCAAGCTCCAAGAGACGTTAACCAGGTACCTTATTAAGTGGTTTCTACCCTTAGAGGGGATAGTATGTCCAAGGTACATATCTCAAATGGGGGTGGAATGTTATAAAGAAGTGAAATGGAATAGGGAATGAGAGGGGCATTCGTGGGCCACATATTGGGGCTCAAGGGTAGCTAGATAAGGGGAAGCCCACACCTGGGTATATAATGTGTAGGAGGGAGAAATCGTGGTAAATGAGGTGCCCCATGTTGATTTTTGTAGCATAAAAAAGTGCTCTAAGTCTCAAATTTTGTGGAGAGGCTTAGACACTCGTATTCCAAAGAGCCCAGAAACCGTTTGTGAAAATTCCACTCGGTTAATGTTTTATTAAAATAATTAATTATTTTAACGAAGGCCCTAAGTTAAACTTAGGGAAATTAAATAATTAAAGGGTATTAATAAAACATGAGTGAGAGTGATCTAGAAGGCGGAGATCAAGCCATGTTATAATCTTAGCCGTTGATTAAAGATCTAATCTCGACCATTGATGTCTCAACGAGAAGAATATAAAGGAAGGCTAGAGGGCCATTTGGAAAGACACACTGAATTGATCTAAGAGTTCGAAATTTCTGGGGCGCGGTTTGCTGAGAAATTTGAGCAGTGATGGGCAGAGATATCATCTGGAGAGAGATATTTTCTCAGCTGGTGGAGCATCTGTCAGAGAGAGGCAGAGGTGATCTAACCTAGCCTACGCTAAAGGAAAAGGGGCTGACGCAGTGACTGCATAGGGCTCATGCAGAAGTAGCGCAAAGGCAAAGGAGGGTTTTCGGAAATTTTGCTTGTGGATTAGTTTCGGAGGCCGGGATCCGGAAAGTGACACTGGGAGGTTGTTCCTCAGGGTCCACAGAGGCAAAATGACTTAGCTGGGGTTGAACACTGAGCCTAGAAGGGGGTGACGTGAAGGCTGGAACTGCGCAGTGCCTCCCCAAGGCAGTTTTCTCTTCATTCGTATCAACCGAGAACTCAGTGATTGAGGTAAATCCTCACAAATTCTTTTTCCAATATTTTTCTCTGTAACTGAATTACCCTAGGGGTATTCAGACATTGCTACTGCTGAATAATAAAACCCTCAAATCTGTTGCGCCGGTTTTCCCGCATTGGGTTTTTTTGGGCACTTAATCCAAAATAAGGTGTCATATGTGTGAATGATTTTCCTTGTTCAGTTTCCTTGTTTCAGAATCATGAGTATTATAGTGTAGGTTGCTTAAGTGCTTGCTTCAGTATTTCATGTATTATTCAGAAATAATTGTGTACATTAAATTACATAATAGGAGAAGTACTCTAGTTGGTTGCAGTAGGATTCCTTATATTGCTTCAGATCTAGGTATTTTCACATGGTATCAGAGCATTGATGTGAAATAGGAAGAATGGATCTGAATTTTGAAGTGAAGGTCGTTTTGGCTGCAGTGCAATAGAACGATCCATTGAAGGATTGTGCAGTTTTAGCCAGGAGGGCTAAGATTTTTGTGGTAGTCTCTCTCTGAGTGAGTCAACGGAGAGAAGGGCTTCCAAATTCGAGATCTTGTTGTGGCAGAGAAAGCAACGCAGAGCCTCCGCACAGAAGACAGAGGGATGCAGTTTTCTGAAGCTGTTGTTGGGAAAACAAGCACCAGAAGGAGTCGAAGCACATATTGAAGGAATTCTTCCTCAGTGATTTCCTAGAAGAGGAAGTCAGTATTTCTTAGTTGCTGAGCAGTAGAGGAGTAGCAGAACTTACAACTCCATCAGGGAGTGCTTAAGCTTTCCAGGGACTGCTCAGTAGGGAGGAAGAGGGAGCAGATTCGAAAAATCTCAGCTAACATGGCATCTCACGGACTTCGTGATCAGGATCGGTTGGAGGGCTCCTCCAACTACATGATCTGGAAGGAACGGGTTTAGTTCCTTCTGGATGAACATGATTTAAAGGTGTTTGTGGAGAACGTGGTAGTTGTTCCTACGGATGTGGATCAACTCAAGAAGTACGAAGCATATACGACCAAGGCGAAGAGGTTGCTCCTTGATGGTGTCAAGGATCACATCATCTCACATGTGGTTGGCAAGGTTACTGCCAGAGAGATGTGGGTAGATTTTCATGACCTATTTGAGGGATCTTCTGAGCAGCGGAAGTTGTACTTAGAGCAAAAGCTCTGTATGATCCAGATGCAGAAAGGAGAGCGCGTGGCTTCATACCTCATGCGGTTTCAGGAGATTCAAGATCACCTGTTAGCAGTAGGTTTTACACCTACAACTGCAACCATGGTACAGATGGCCCTTACCGGTGTCACAGAGGAGTGGCAGGTGTTTGTGTAAATTTATGTAGATGTTCTATGCTTGATGCAACTTTACTTTTATCAACAACAATCACATGAATTTACAAGTAAAATGCAGATAGAACATACCAATGATCCTTTAGAAGACAAGTCAGAAACAGATAAAGGTGATGGTGCATTACGGCGGTCAACAGGATGCTTCAACCAACAAAGACTTCACGGTCAGCCAACCTAGCATGTGTCACAACAGTCTTCAAAACAGTCACACGGTCAACTTAGAAGTCACGCTCAGAAAAGTCAACGCTGTCCAGAAAAGTCAACGCAGGGCAGCAGCACTAAAAGTCAACGCATCTCAACTTTTGGTCAACCTTTGACCTCGATTTCTGTGCCAAAGAGTACGACCTCCTTAGATTGAAGTCTCCTCCAAAATTCAGCCCAATCGGACCATGCATTGACCAAAGTCAACGCTTGTCAAACTTCCCCAGAAACCCTAACCGCAGATTTCTGGCTGCAGTAAATTTCGTCCTTCTTGCTGCGGTAAACTTCGTCCTTCTTGCTCGTTAGATGCTCGTATAAGAGGAGGAGATGTGTGTTGAGATGATTTGAAAAATGCTCCAACGTTGACCCTATAAATACCAATCATGAGAGGTGTGTGACACATCTGCTGGGGGTAAAAACCTTAAGGCCGACTTGCACTTAAATTTATTATAAATAATAAATTCAAAATAAATGTTCTGCTCATCGGATTAAAATCAATGTTAGATCGATTTTACACCTCTCTGAAAGAGGAATCCAATACAAATATTGGAATCTTCATCTGAGCATCACAAGATGGAGTTTGGACCTAGTTGTCCAAATTTAACACTCCCTTTCAACTAGGGAGAACTCCATCCATTACTGCAATCAAAATCGCAATCAAACATCGTGCGTCATCCCGGCCGTAACTTGCTTTGTTGGCCTCTTTATTTCGTAACAAAAGGTGGCTGCTCACAAAGACACTATTCCCCGGTCGACAGAGTCTTAAACCCGCAGGTCAAACCCCATCCACTCACAAAGAGCCCAACAAATGCTGGTTAATCCGACCACAAAGCAAGAGGTCCGAGACCTCAATAGACCTGATCCCGCATCGCTATTGCGTGGTTGGACCCGTGCCATCTGTTAGTCAATGCTTTTCATTTGTTAGTGACACCAGATCCAGAACAGCTTTTGTGTCGACCCATATGTCAATCTGTCATCTAGAAAACCCTCATAAAACTTTTTTCGCCCTTTTACTTTTCAGTCCGCCCTTGTCAAGATTAAAATCCATTATCACTATTTTTTCTAGCTTCAGCCCTCCTGGTCTGCCCATCAGCTCCAAAAGGAAAAATCCAAATCTGTTTCAAAAGTCTCCCCTATGTTAGGAAGTGGTGCTTTAAGGAATTTCACCCTTGGCAACCATCAAAAGGCCAAAAAACCTTCATCTGCTACAGACCAATCATGACCAACCTCCTACTCTGCAAATCAAATTGATCACAGCTCTAAGTCGCGCCACTTATATCCCTAGGTCTCAGCACTGTATAAACCACAGTCTCAAGCTGATTATTAGGTGTTTCACAGTGTTTTATGGATTCTGCAAAGACAGGAAATATAACTTTGTCTCAGGAGAAAATTCTTGAATCTACAGTTAGAAGAACAGTTGCTTCTAAATGTAGCATCAGCCTGAGATATGTCTGCAAAACAGAGAGTCACTCATCAAGACCTTGTAGTTTTCCTTCCAGCATGAAAATCACGGTAAGAGAAAGACACCACTGTCACAGCAAACTGGTAAATTGTCATGGCCCAGAACCTCCTTCATTTACAAGCAGAGGGTTAGGGCGCCTCCTTCATCTACAAGCAGAAGGCGCTGGCCAGTATTGACTTTAAGGATTGTAAAAGTCCAGGTTTGCTTTTTTACTAAACAGTGAAACAATAGCTCCAGGTTTTCTGAATGTGAGTGATGATCATAACAGGGATAGAATATGAAGTATGCAAGTTCAAAGGAAAACAGAGTTTGGTCTTGTAAAGGAAGTCATGAGAAGTTTTCAAATCATGTGAATTGATGAAACTTTAGAGAGGCATATCATTAGTAAAAAACAATTCTAATCATAGGCAACCTGCTTTTCCATAAGACCAAATTGAAGAGATGCTGACAAATCATGTCATCACACAGGCAGAAGAAAAGGTGTTTGTTTTTAAAAAGGGTGCTGACCTCCATAGTCACAGAGATTATCTTTCAAAAAATTTGTCATAAGTTGACCAAAGCAAATGATGACATTTCAGTTACCCTCAGAGCAGTGCAGTGAGACAGTAACACCTTGACTAGGGTTTCTTCTGAAGCACAGTAGTGATTGCAAGCAGAGGTGCCAGTATTGATGTTTTTCAAGTTGTTTTCTTACCATCACATCCAAGGAAAATCTTTGTCAAACAGGTTTATCAAACAATCTTCAGATACTTTGCCAAGTGAAGGGCCTCCTTCGTTCATGAGCAGATGGCCAAGGCATTGACTTTTTTTAAAGACTGATTGGTCTAAGATGCAGTGGAAAGAGACAAAGGAGGAAAGAAGAAGTCTTTAAACAGGTAAAAGATGGTGGTTATGTTTCAAAATGTATTGGTTTTACTACCCATAGGAAAATGTCTGTCAAATTATACCTCATAGCGGACAGGAGACAATTTGAATATGCAAGGCCATTGATACAAAAAAGGGGCAGTTTCCTTAAGAGAAAGGGTCAAACAACACCTCATTGTCACATGCCAAGAAGTCTAAAGGAGCGCCTTTCAAGTAAACAGAGAAATATGGTATGAATGGATGCAAGTAAAATATGGAACTTACAATCAAAGAAGAAGCTTATAAATCGCCTGGAAGCAGAAATTATCAAACAAGTTGGAAGAGCACAGACCATCTCCTGTTAAGTAACAAAACAGTTTTCAAGGCTTTTCAAACAGATTTTGAATGATTTTTTCCTTGTTAAAAATATCACCTAAAGTGTCAAGCAGTGGACAGATTTGAAATTATGGATGATCCTGTTACAAAGAAAGATCACTGCACTATTAAAAGGAACTGATAACTGTGTTTCAAAGAGCCCTGTTCTTCCTGCTTCATAAGCTTCTCCTTTCAGATATAAATCACAAATGATGGGAGGAAATTCAAGATTAGTTCCCAAGAGGACATTGTGAATAGTTTTTCTTTATTCCAAAGAACAGATATATCATAGATGATACACCTACAGGCAGGGAAGTATTTTGAAAAAGAGGCGCCTTTCTCAGAACAGAGGGCCATGATCAAGTCCAAATAGAGTGAGCAAACTTGGCATCTACAGTGGGAAAAGGGTTGAAAAAGCTGTTAAAGACCGAGGTTGTCAAAACAAGTTGACAATGCAAAACCTACCCTTTCAGAAACAAAGCAGTTTTTAGGTATCTTCCTGACAGTGTTAAAGTGGGTTATATAATAAATATCGCCAACATTTTTAAACACAGTGGCAGAGATGATATGGAGGTTATTGAGTTATTTTTTTCAAACTTTGAAGTTTGGTGTTAAAATTGCCACCCAAGGAACAAAACTGGCAAGAAATCACCCTTCGAACACCTATGCCTAAATAGACAGAGTTCTGGCCTTTTGAGAAAAACTGTGTTTGTTTTCTTTGAAAAGGAGTTGAAAACTTTGTTGACATTTTTTAAAGGGCATATAAAATTCTGTGGCCGAAATCATTTCAAAAAGGGAGTAACCCTCGAATGAAGTCAACGCGATTTCAAATGTCAAAGAGATACACCAAGGCAGAATTACAAAGGTTAAAACAAAAGCGGAGCTGAACGCCAAGGTTACTTTTCAAAGGTTTAAGACCGTTGGGGTTGACATATTGAAGAAGTGGGGAAAGGTCCAAAGCTTTCATTTTCAATACACCAAGAAAGAAGTTGAATTTTGCCTCCAAAATCCTCAGACATCAAAACAGTTTTCAAGCAATTTCAAAGAGTTTCTGTTCGTTTGTGGCCGCGCGACGTGCCTGGAAATTCGCGCGACGCGCCTGGCGGAAGGTTTGCACAGGCGGCCAGTGTACGCGCGACGCGCCTGTACAATCGCGTGACGCGCCTGTACACGGTGCCCGCCCGACCCGACAGAGCCACCCGACACCGGTTGTTGGCGCGCCGTTCTTTCCCTGCAGAGTGCCGCGCAGGCTTGAAGGACCTCCGGTGCTACTCCAGCTCTCCTCCAAGGATTTTCCATCGAATTCAAGAGGTATTTTGAAATTGCATTCGAAATTTTCGAAATTGCCAAAGTGATAAAAGTCAGTTTTTGCATAGGCATGTCTATTGAAGCAGCATGTTATGGTTGAGGATCATTGAAAAAGAAGCCTTGATTGTTTGGGATTTCCCACTGACCTCTGCCAGCACTTCGAATGCATTTAAAAAACCTGCCACCTTATCCTATGGACAGAAAACTCTGACTGTGTTTGTTGGCTTTTCATAGACATTTGAGAAACTGGTTTTCACAAAGTATAGAGGAATTTTCCCAAGGAAGACTAGTATTCTAGATTAAAAGAAGTTTATACTGTTGAAGACTACAGGGCACATGTTACCCTACTCAACCACCAAAAGACAGTTGTTCACTGTATCACTGTGACTGTTTTTCTGTTCTTCAAAGGATCATTTTCAAGTGGATTGTCAGAGGGCATAAAGACATTCTTCCAAAGATGACTGGTATTCTATATTGAAAGAGGCCTTAATTATTTTGAAAAGAGGAAATTCTTATAGCTTCTGCTCAAGCTTTCGAAGCTTTTTAAAACCCTATTACCTCTACTCTAACTGTAAATTTGACTGTATAATCACACCGGGGTTAACTTTATGAGCCTGTTTCTGTTTAAAGGAATGACATACATATAGAGAAACAATGAAGTTTAGTAGGAGAAAGGGTTCTTGATCAAACAAGAATTTATAGTTTGAAAGCTGCAGGGGAAGGTTGCTCACACTTCTCACAAAGGGACAGTATTCACTATGTTTGCCACTTGTTTGCCTTTTGATTTTCTAGCTCGTATTGATGAATGGATGTGCTTATAGAGTAAAAGTATTTTTCTGCCAAAGCCAGAGGGTTACATTTATAAAGAGCCATTGATTGTTTTGAAAGGAGAAAACTCACATAGCTTCTGCCTAAAAAACTCTTGAAGTCTTTCAAACTCTGTCATCTTTGCTCAGGACTGTGACAGTGACTGTATACCTACACTGAAGTTTGATTGCATATCCATAAGTCTGTTGATTTATTTGCACTCCAAGAAGAGCAGGTTGTGAATGATTGAAATTCTACCTTGAGGCAGAGATACATATGTATTGATTGACATCTAAAATTTCACAGAACAGGGTGATTTTAGCACTTCTCACAGCAAACTCCTCCTAAGCAGTCTGCCCTTCTTTTCACTGTATTATTTCTTACTGAGAAGTTGTTGACTGAGATATTTTCAAGGTGGAAGGCCAATTTCTGAAAGAGCAGGGTTTTAATGATTGAATTTTACCTTGGAGACACATATATAGATGTGTTGATTAATCTTTTGAAAATTCACAAGAAAAAGTGATTTCTTAACATTGTACTCAGGAAATTTACCCAGCAGTCTGTCCCCTCTTTACTATATGGTATCCTATTGAGAAATCTGCCTGGCTGAGGTACATTCAAAGGTAGAAGGCTAGTTTTAAGAGAGCAGAGGTTGTGTATTATAAGAAACTTGTTGCAAAACATCCAAATCACATTGTTTCTCTGTCAAAGCAGTAAATTGACATAGTTTGACTCCAAGCAGGGCAGTTTACACACAATGAGGCAGTTTGTTTTCTTCCAAAGCATATTTAGGTCAAAATGCCTCCAAGGCAAGACAGCAGGAGCGGTCCGCATAAAAGATATGAGCCAATCTCTACAGAAGAGGTTAATGCTCATCCATCTGTCCTTTTCAACAGTTGCCTAGAGTTTTGCCAGAAAATACAAGAAGTCAAGAGTTTTTCGCCATTAACCCACTTGTGCGCCTTGAGATTCAAAGAAAAACATTTCCAAGTGGCGGGTCTTGATTTCAAAATTTCTCCAAGGTATGTGTCCAAGGCCACCAAGATTCCGTATCATGGCGAAAAATGGTTCAAACAGGCTCATCTTGACTTAGAAGATTACAAGCCTTTCATCAAGCCTGAACATAGAAAGGCTTTCACTGCTATTTTCCCTTTTTCATATCTCCTTGACATCTATGCTCCTCTTATGAAAGTCATAATGAAATATTTCACTTGTGAAGGGAGGTTTGATCGAATTTATGCCTACCATGTCCGATTATTGATGCATTTTACTAGAAGCAAGCAATTAAACCTCCCTTACTTTTTGTTCAAGAGCATAGAGAAAATGGCCTCTACTGTCCAAAAGAAGGCCCCACCTCAGCAAATCCCTTCTCTTTTTCATCATTCTTTGATCAAGATTATCTTCCTATACCAGCTAGAGAAGAAAGAGGTTCCATGGGATTTATTCATCAGCCATCCAGATTTCTCTACTGTTCCTCCTGTCCATGTGTCTCCCACTCAGCCTATCCATCGCCCGGTACCTTTGTCCAGTAGGCCTACTCCTAGAAGGCTCAGAATGACTACTGGACAGCCAAGTCAACAGGAGGAAGGAGAGGGTAGTAAAAAGCAACAAGAGGAAAGGGATGAAGGACAACAGATAGAAGATGAAGGACAACAGATAGAAGATGAAGAACAGCAGGAAATAGAAGGTGGAGGACAGCAGGTCCAAGATGAAGAACAGCAGCAAATACAAGATGAGGAATAGCAGCAGCTTGATTTTGGCGAAGAAGACATCCAGCAGCTTCAAGGAGAGCAGCAAGTTCAGGAAGATGTCAAAGGTAAATCAGTTGTTTCTCCTCCTCCCAAAAGAACAAAACTCAGCACAACAAGGAAAAGAGGGTCCAAGGCTGCCACTCTAACAGTGACAAAGGTTGTTCCTAGCAAAAGGAGATCGCCCAAAAGGACACCTACTAGCATGCCAAGGAGGAAAAGCGCAAGATTGGCCTTCAAAGGGAAAAGCAAAGTTGGAGAAAGTACAAAGCATGGAGGTGAATTAGCTGTCATCCCAATCCAAAGCGATGACAGTGATAATGAGGCCCGCCTTCTTGAAAACTTCATAATTCATAAAGAGGGACAAATTGAGGCATTAGAGGAGGATCTTCGAAGGGAAAGGAACTTCAACCACTTCTTAGAGATTCAAAACAAACAGATGAATGTTCACACAGCTGTTCATGAGGCACGGGCGATCAAATATAAAAATGAGGCAGCTAAGGCGCAAGCAAGGATAGAAGAACTCATTGGTGAGTTTGATGAGGAAGAAGAGGAAGACCAGCCTAGGCGGAAGAGGCCTAGAACCATCGGGCTTAAAAGAGCCTTGGAAAAGTAGAAAGCAGAAGAACAAGCCCATCTCCAAGCCTTTCCTCTCACTGCACTCCTTGAGCAGGAAATTGAAGAAAACAAAGAGGCATGGCTTGAAAGAGCTAACAAGCACTTGGAGATGAAGCTTGAGAGAGTGAACAGAGATCTAGAGCTGCAAAGGAAGAGAACTCATCACTTTCAAAAGTTGAATCAGTTTGCCAGGCGCAAACTAAAGGCAGCCCAAGAGAAATTGAAGAAGGCAAAGGGGAAACGCCTGGCACAGAAAGAGGAGAAAAGCACATCAGCTCTTGACATTTTGGCCTCAGCTTCGGAGCATGTTGCTAGGGACCCCTGAGGGTCATATGTGCCGATTTTGGGCCCGTTTCGACAAATTTTTGTTTTTTGGCATTTTTTGGGGTTTTGGTCGAAAACTCATAATTGCGCCATTTCAGTTTGAGGATGTGTCAAGGGAGAAGGATGATACCAATGGATGCCATAATTCTATGAGCAGGTCCTCAGCAATTTTCAGAGCATTTGGAGATCATTCGCCCCCTCAAATTGGCAAAAAATGCTTGCTTTTTGCACATTCTGCCCCTCATATCAGCAGTCTGCTATTTCCTGGTTTTTTACACACAGGTACAGTTTTGGAGGACTTCCAGGCATCAGATTGAGATGATTTCAGTTGCGCCGGAAAGTAGACACAGAAAGATTTCCAACGAGCTATCATGAGCCTCGTTTTGACACCAGGAAGGCTGCCATTTGTCTCCAGCAAGTCAGGGGACCTTTTTCTGATGTAAATTTGAAGTATTTTTGCAATTCTTGAACCTCAAAAATATGCTTTTTCCAAATGTGCGTTAAGATATTTTTGCACTTGGAAAATGGTGCAAAGTCAATATAATTTCCGTTTTTAGCATTTTTTTAGATATTTTATGGGATATTTTGTGCCTTGGGCTTTGCAAAGCCTCAAGGACAAGTTTAGATATTTTGATTAGGCCAATGGGATAGCTAGTTGCTCCATGAGGTTTTCCTCACCCAAGCCTATTTATTCCACAAGGCTTCATTGTAAAACAAGGCTGAACTTGAGAGAAGAATCAATATATTGGTCATATGAGCTTTGAAGAACATACTTGTGTTATGATTTTTGGACTGCCTCTTGGATGCTTTTGAAGAATGATGAAGGATTGTTGATGGATTCCATGACATGGTAGAATGGTATAGTTTTTCTTGCTTTGTTGTTGTCTTCTAGTTTTCATTCATGATACATGCTTCTTGATGCTATAGATCAGTAGAGATTAGTTTTGAGATATGCCCATGGAGGCACCTCAAAATTCCTGAATGTTCATAGCTTTATGTTTTCTTCTTCCTTAGTTATGCTAAAGAATTCTTAACTGCTCTTTAGTAACTTAAAGATACTGTTTGCTAGTTTTATTTACAACTTCTATGCATGTTGAGTAGGATGTATGGTGTGCCCTGCTTACCTATAAGCTGTCCATAGTTCTGTCCATGAAGCTATCTCTTTGACTGATTAGTTTATCATCTTGTTGAACCAAGGAGGCCTAGTCCCGATCTAGCCCTTTGCCTAAAACTATGAAAGCTTGTTTGTCCAAGTGCCCAATAACTTAGAGACTGTGTTTAGGCATTCCGGCATAGTATTTTGAGTTGTTAGTCCATCTTATGTGTTTTCCCCAAAGTCTGATAGCCATTTCCCGAAGTTAGAAAGTCTTGTACTTCTATGCATGGCTAGAATGTTTGATTTCTATGTATTAATTAGCTCATAGTTACATTTAGCATGATTAATGGCTTGCTATAACATGTTTATGTCTGCTATCAACTAGTTACACTTGAAATCCCTTGTCTTTCACAAGCTTGATGTTCATTTACTCCATTTTTCCCAAAGATCCTTTCTACCTTGAATCAAATCGGCCCTACAGCAGCCTTACATCATTATCTGATAGCTTCCTTGACCTTTTTGACCCCATAGCCCAATTTATCTACATCTTGTTATCCAGTTTATATCTTTGATCAGTTTTATCCCTCACAAACTTAAAAAACGAAAAAATCAAAAACTCACTTCATAACTAGCATAATATCAGAAACACCATAAACAAACACACCGATATCTTTTACACATATAGAGAGAGCCCTCTCTGAGTCCAGGAAGGCTAGGTCCTCGGGCTCCAAAGCTTGGTTTGATGTTACATCGTCATTTGGCTCACCAATCGGCCAAATCATGGGACCCTAACATAACCATCCTAGATAGAGAGTACGACAATCTCTGATGTGTCCATTAGTCTTTGCTACTAGTCTCTAGCTTTTCCCACTTCATTGGCCAAATGAGAGGTACTTCCCATGAGCCCTGAACTCAATGGGTAGGATGCATACGGGGCACAGATAATGAGAGGTGAACCAACTCAATAATAACAACGTTGGGGTGCAAGTACACCAACAAGGTTTGGCAAGCCTAGCCTTGTGGTTGCTTATAGCTCCGAGAAGCTGTCCCCAAAGCCCCCCAGAGCTCCTCGAGCTCATCGTCCAACAAGACCCACATCATAGGGTCGTTCCACCCACACTGTTCCCTGCCAGTTAGGAACATGACCTTCCTTGTGGGCTTAGTGAGAATATCCGCGACCGCTCATCAGTTCCTATACTGCCTTACATGATTGAGCTTTATTTATGTTCTTTACCGTACCATATCCCGAACACCTAGAAATGATACTTGACATCAATATGCTTGGACGGTCAGGAACGATGTGATTCTCATTAAGCGAATCCCACTCTGGTTATCACAGAGTATCACGGTGGTATCTAGCACATGTCCAAACAGCTCACTAAAGAGCTTTCGCAACCAAACTGCTTCACAACAGGCCATACTTGCTGCAATGTATTCGGCCTCTGTGGTGCTCAAAGCCACCGACTTTTTCTTCATACTCATCCATGAAATCGAAGCAGAACCAAGATTGAAGCAGCATCCCAATGTGCTCTTACGATCCACCACACTGCCAGCCCAATCGGCATCAATATATCCAAGGAGTGTCACGCTCCCGACAGTGTATCTCAACCCATGGTTTATCGTGCCCTGAAGGTATCTCAGAAGATTCCTAGCACCAACCCAGTGAAAGTGATGAGGCTCAACCATCTGTTGACTCAAAGTGTACACTACAAAACATATATCTAGATGGATGTTCATTAAGGACATCAGGGCCCCTACGAGTTGACGATACTCAGTAGGATTTGCCAATACGGGCCCAGCAGCGCTGTTATGTATATTTTATTAGTTATTAATTAGATTTAGTTATCTTAGGTTATTAATGTGGAATGTGGAAGGGCATGATCAAAGATCATGCCTCTTCGCCAAGGGACACCTTGAGGCTATATTTAAAGCCTAGGCGATCCTTCATTGTAATTATCTTTTCATCTTTCATCATTAATAATATATATTTATCAAGTTTACCAGAGTTTTTACACTCCATTGGTATCGGAGCCATCACTCTTCTGGATCTGTGTGATCATCAGGTTAAAAAATTTCAACAAAAATTTCAGAATTTTTTTTAAAACAAGTACAGAATTGTACACTTCAGTCCCTACGCTCACATACACTCCTACACGCTGGCCTCACTCCTCATTATTATTATTTAAAAAAAAAAACTCACTCCCCCCCACCATACCGTGACCCATCTCGACCTCACTTCTCCACGGCCTCAGTTCACATTCCTTTCCCCAGCACTCCGGGCAAATACCCACCTCACCTCATAGTTTCGCCTCTCAAATCGACTCACTCCCCACTCCACACTCCTCACCCTTCACGGTCCACGCACTTACCCACTTACCCTGCTCTTCCGCCGTCACTCCGTTTAAACTCTCCGCCATCACTCCTTAACCTAGCCGTCGACAACAAACGAACCAGATTGCAGACGCTTGCTCGACGTTGGATTTAAAAGAAAAAATAAAAATAACAGTTGCAGCCGTAGTAGCAGCCACAACTGCCGTCATTGCCTTTGGTTAGAGAAGGGCATTGTTTTTTTTTATAGTTGCAGTAGCCGGACGCACAGACATTCGCAACCGCCAACTAGCCGTCTGTCCTATCGTTGCTCCATTCCAACCGCTATACATTTTCAGTCGTCTGAGCCACACATTTGCAAAGCACATACCATCTTCCTCGACGTCTGTCATCCCCCTACCGCTATTTCCCGTCCGCCTCCCAATTTCTCCATCTGCCTTCTCTCGGGCCTTACACCGCCGTTTCCTGCACACTCCGTCCAACAAAAAATTACGTTTAAAAAAATAAATAAATCGTGAAACAGGTGTGACAGTGACAAATTCGATCTGTTTAACAAATTAGTCTGAGCATCGTTTTGTTTAAAAAATTCGATTTGAACAAGTCAACGAGTTTTTCCAGCCGCCGTCCACTTGCACCGGAGCCTTATCATCGTTTTTTGTTGAGCCCTGATTCACCATTCGTTGAACCGGGTGACATTTTAATTGGTGACAGGTTTTTTAATCGAGTTTTTTAAAAACGAGTAGCGTGGACTGCGTAAGCCGTGGAAACGTTGCTCTCATTCATATCTGGGCGCTCAACTATATAGTCACGTGCTGTTTCATTTCATTCGTGACCCTTCATAATCGTATAAGGGATATGAATATATATTATATAGTTTCAAATTGATCATTATATAAATATATATTATATAGTTTTCAAATCGATAATTATATATATATTATAATTATATAATTATTTATATATTATATAATTTCAATTAATAAACTATATATAATAATTATATAATTATACAATTTAATTAATTAATTAATTATAAAAAAATATTATTAATTAATTAATTAATTAATTAATTAAATATTAATTAATTAATTAATTTAAAAAAGAAGAAGAAGAAGAAGAAGAAGAAGAAGAAGAAGAAGGGAAAAACTGGCAGAAACATATTTCCCACCTCATACATGTTCAGTATGTCTTTATCAATGATGACGGTTGATCAGATAAAAAGGCAAATATGGCTAAAACAAATGGAGGCTAAGGACAATGAGAACAAAATATTGCAGAAATTTAATGCCATCATGGACAAGTTAGGTCTAATGCAAAAACCTATAATTCCTAACATGGAACAAAATCAACAAAACAATTCCGCAGATTCAGGGAACTCAGAAGAGCATCAGGAAAAATCCAATTCCCCACGTCACCATGAAGATACAGATGTTTATAAACAACAAAATGTTCCATCCCCAGAATTTAACGAAACATGTGAAGCGACAAACACATCCGAAGCCACTGATATCGCGCCAGAAGCTATTAAGGCCTTCGGTGATGAAGCAGATACAGTTGTTAGGAAGGAAGCATTTGATGATGAGGAGAAGTTGCATCAAACGATAATTGTTGGTAACTTACCTCTAAATCTAAAAAGGAATCACAAAAAATCACCAGAAGAACAAGGAATAGTTGGGAAACATGAAAAAGTATTCCAAGATCTACCCATAAAAATGCCTTCCGATAGGAAAATCAAACATCCAATAGAAGTCAAGATAGGATCCAACTCTGTCGATATCAGATCTCTTTACTATCCACATCACCAACAGATGGAGCTCGAGAAGATGCTCCACGATATTTTTAAAATGTGGGAAGCAAGAGCTCATCGCTTGAGAAAACCAGACATTCGTAAACATTGTCCATCATTACGTATGCTTTGAGGAAAAAGCATCTTAAGAGAGGGGCAATGTTATGTATATTTTATTAGTTATTAATTAGATTTAGTTATCTTAGGTTATTAATGTGGAAGGGCATGATCAAAGATCATGCCTCTTCGCCAATGGACACCTTGAGGCTATATTTAAAGCCTAGGTGATCCCTCATTGTAATTATCTTTTCATCTTTCATCATTAATAATATATATTTATCAAGTTTACTAGAGTTTTTACACTCCAAGCGCTGCCACTCAACTTCTTGAAGTTGAGTTCCATTGGTGTCGACATGGACTTGCAGTCCACCATACCAAATCTTTCTAGAAGTTTCACAATGTATTTTCCTTGAGAAAGGAAAATCTCGCCAGGTCTCTGCCAGACCTCCAGGCCTAGGAAGTAGTGCATCAGTCCTAGGTCCTTCATCTCGAACTCAGCAGCAAGCTCCCTCTTACATTGATGAATAAGAGGGTCAACACTTGCTAGGAAGAGGTCGTCCACATACAGCACCAGAATGAGAGGCTTCCCCTGGACAACCTTGAAGTAAAGGTTTGGATCAGCATTACTTTGAGTGAAGCCTAGCTTCATCAAGTAGCTATCTATCCTCTCATACCAAGCTATGGTTGCTTGTTTCAACCCATAGAGGGCTTTCTTCAATCTGCAGACATGGGTGTCCCAATCCTGGACTTCAAACCCCAAAGGTTGTTCTACAAACACCTCTTCCTTTATTGCACCATGCAGAAAAGCGGTCTTGACATCCATCTGATGAAGACTCCATCCTTGTGTAGCAGCAAGGGCTATGATTGATCGAATGGTGGTATATCGTGGCACAGGTGCAAATATGTCATCATAGTCTATTCCTTCCTTTTGAGAGAAGCCAAGGGCAAAAAATCTTGCCTTTAACTTTTCAGCACTTCCATCAGATCCATGCTTGATCTTGTAGAGCCATTTTTCCCTTCTTGGAAATCTACCAGATCAACTATGATTCAACTTCTTCTTTGATCCTCTAATCAAACTCTAAGTTTCCTTTGGCAAGAAACTTCCCGAGAAGTTGATCTCCTCCCAATCTTTGTCACTTGTGCTAAGGCTAAAAATCCAAAATCTTCAGAGTTTTAACCCCATCATCTCATATGAATTTCTGCAACTTTTCTGCAAACTTTTTCTGGATCTAACAGATTCAGATCTAAATCACATTGGCTGGCTTTAGACACAACCAACGATTTTTTTGAGCTGCCTCTGCGCAGTAATTGTGTGGGCTTGCTAGGACACAACGTTGGACAGCATCACCCTTCCCTCTGCGTGAATCTGCTCCTGAAAACTGTGCTATCCCTTCAGATCTGCTTCTCTGCTGCTTTTCCAGCTGCTTTCTGCAGCTAGATCCTTCAGATTCTTCAGCTAGTGACCCTTCTAGATCTGCAATCGCTCTGATACCATGTAGAGATTTCTGAATCTTATATCTTATGTAGAAATTATTGTTTTTAATCCGGTTAAGCTCCTCCTACTTAGATAAGTTATCAATTGAATAAATTCAAGTTAACATCGAAGCAAAACACATAACAGATCTCTACCAATTCAGATCTAGAATAAGCACATGCACACATTGACAAAGTGACACAGTTATTTCTGGACAAATAGTCCCCGGAAAAAACCAACATGGGAAAACCGGTCTCTAGCTGCTGGAGGGTTCTAGTATTAAGAATATTTATGAATACACAAATCTGGGTTCCAAATTTGGAAAATCCGACAAAGAAAACACTAGATCTACAACTCACTGGCTGATCTAGGGCCAAAATAATGATTGATCCACACCCTCAAACGAGATTTATAGAACTCAGCTAAATCTAGGTCTAGAAACCCCAGCGCTGCCCCTAAAAGGCTCTACATCAACCTCTGAAGCCCCTGAAAGCCTCTGTGTCAGCCTTGGATGGCCTCCAAACCCTCAGCGGCACTGGGATCAAAATTGTTGTTGGAAGCTCTTGAGAGGGGGTGGAGTAGTATTACTTTTCAGATTCATTATTTTTACCAGTTGAATCCCTTCTCCTCATTTAAAATTCAAAAATAGAGCAATAAGAATAAATGCTTTTATTAATTTCTTTAACTGCAATAAATCAAGTACAATATATGTAGGGCTCCAACCCTAGATGAAGACACCAATCTTCAATCTCCCAGGCTCCAAACTGTATTTGCCAAGCACCGACTTGGACTTCCAAGGCTCCAACCTTGTCAATTCTGAGGCACCAATCTCAAGGGCTCCAACCCTATATCTGGTACAGGCTCCAACCTAGTCTCTTGAGGACTCCTATCCTCTAGGGCTCCAACCCTATCTTCCAAGGCACCAACCTTGTCAATTCTGAGGCACCAATCTCAAAGGGTCGAACCCTATCTTCCAAGGCACTAACCTTGTCTCTATGAGGCTCCAACCTCCTGCTTCATTTCGTCAAGATATATTTGGTTATACTTACGACCAAGGTTACTTGGAAGCGGGAGCGGGAGCGAACCGCAGAGCGCTATTTTTAAAAGTTTCCGGCCTGGAGCATTTTCGGGAGCGTGTATATATATATATATATATATATATATATATATATATATATATTTAATATTTTTAATATTTTTTATATTTTGATGCATATATGTCAACAAAAACATGTAGAATGATGAATTAGACATAAAAAACATAAAAACATAGATTGAATCATATAACATCAATCATCTAGAAGTTATAATCTTCATCAACCACGCCCACAAGTTGGAAGCATACAACATATTGACTCTTGAGTCTCGCAAATCATCAATCTGAAGGTTTCAAGCTTTCAAAATTCAATATATAACATTTATCATCATTGATATATAACACTTATCATCATTGATTTCAAATTTCAATATCTAACATTTATCATCACTGATTCATTGATTTTAAAATTCAATATACATTTATCATCATTGATTTCAAATTTCAATATCTAACATTTATCATCATTGATTCATTGATTTCAAAATTCAATTACAATATACATTTATCATCATTGATATATAACATTCATCATCATTGATTCATTGATTTCAAAATTCAATATATAACATTTATCATCATTGATATTATATAACATTTATCATCATTGATTCATTGATCACCATATAACTTTCATGAAGCATCATATTCATAATTCATAATGACTTGTAAACAGTAAACTTATAAATGCCAACTTCAAAGTTTCACCTTTCAAATTCAAACTTCAAACTTAAATTGTCATTAAATATATGAAATCAGAAAGAGTCAAGTTTCAACTGTTCAACTGTCAACAACAAATAGAAAAGACTAGTAAACAGCAAATCTATTTTATCTGGCTGGCCCCTTGCCACGCCCACGAGAAATGTCTAATTTTTGTGAGCCACGAGGAAATGTTGGTCTTCTAGTACTCTCAGGAGTACCACGACCACGACTAGAAGGTGGAGGCTGGATCTGCAAAGGAACAACGGTGTGATATCGAGGAGTGGCACTGGCACTGGCACTGGCACCAGTAGATGGTGGGACTGGCCCTGTGTGTGGCGGTGCTGCTGATGCTTCATCATCATCCCTATAAAGTTCTGCTTCCAATTCTTCCAGATGTAACGTGCCGTCCTCCAAATTATCATCCTCTGGGTTGTTGTCCCAGACTCTGTATGATTGATCCTAATTTGCCCGATCACGGTAATGGCTCAACAACCTCAAGTTATAATGCACATAAACCAAGCTTTCAGCTCGGTTTTCATTCAGCCTGTTTCTTCTCACATTGTGTATAAAGTTGTAGGTGCTCCAACACCTCTCTACAGAAGAAATTCCTGCTTTGTTGAGAGAACTTTTAGCCAACTTTAGCGAAGTCCCATGCGACATACATCTTCCCACCATGTGAGAGCATCAAATGCGTATGTTCCCGTATGGAAAGAACCAAAATTCAACAGTACAGCGTGTTGCCCTAATTCAAGGCGCGATCATTTTGCTCTTTACTTGTCGGTACCCGGTTGTCGATGCCTTTTGCTGCCCCTCTTGTACCTGAGGATGCGTGAGGTTTCACCCTAACCCCACCTCCAGGTGCAGGTTGGCCCAACCAAGATGGCGAGTAATATTTTGGCGTAAGGATATATGCCAAAGCATGCAGTGGAACATTGAGTTTATTCCACCGTGCACACACACAGTCATGAATCATAGCATACAAGTTGGGATCATTATCCTTAACAATATCTTTTATTTGCCCCAACATGCTATCCATCTGCTCATAAACCTCTCCAATCACTGGTTTATCAGTATCCGCAAAGCGAATCGTGTTATAAATGGGCTTGGTAAAACTCACAATTTCCCTCATACGTGCCCAAAACAGATGGTCAAGGGCGGTCTCCTCCACATGTTCGAAACCTTGCATGTCAACTATTGTTGCTGCCCTGTCCTTTAATAGCTGCCAGTGTGGGCTTGATACCATTGCAACCAATGACTCTCTTACCTTCAAAAGGCGCCTGAAAATGAGGTAATAGCTAGCAAATCTAGTCTTTGCTATTTTCAACAACTCCAATTTGGAGTGAGTACGGAAAAGCCCATGGGTATCGCTATGATTTGTAATAAATTTGATCATTTTTTTACCTCTCTTGTACAAATCACCAAGCCATTTGAATTGAGGTTATTTGTTTTTGATGATATCATGCATCAAAAGGTTCATTGTGTGAACCAAACACCCAGACCAAAAAATGTTGGGGTATCTATCCTCAATAATTTCTCCTGCTGCCTTACAGTTAGCAACATTATCAGTGATGACCTGTATGGCATTGTATGGCCCAGTCTTTTCAATTATATCAAGTAATGGTTCTGCAATGTTAATGTCGGTTTTGAATTTCTCTGAATAATCATAAGCTGCCAGGAAGACTGCACCACTAACCGACATAGCCAAAACATTTATCAATGGTTTTCCTTTTACATTGGTCCATCCATCAGAGACAATGGACAGCCCATGCTCATTCCACGAACTTGTCATTCTAGCCAAAGAATTGTTTATTTTAGCTCTTTCATGATCAAGACCCACGGTTCTGCCCTTGTCATACCCAGGGCTTTTGTATCCTTTGGGGGCATCATTAATGGCAGAAACCATTTCATGCCAATAAGGTGAGCGAAGAACATTGAATGGCACCCCACATGCATATATAAACCGGTAAACTTTTGAATCCACATCATTCCTACACCCTTCGTCTAGGAAATCGAATATGGTTCTACGCCTTAATCCAGTGCCACTGCTTCCAAAACCACTGGCATGGGTGGAAGTTGAACTTGTTTGTCCATGATGTGTTGGGCCTGAATCAACGAAACCCCTAGATCTTTTAGATGATCTCTGTAGGGTAACCCCCTCTTCCTTCCTATATATCTCTCTCTGTGGTGTTGGCACAAAAACACAAACTTTGATTCCAAGATTTTTAGTTCCATCCCCTGGCATTATCCCACAAAGGTGCCTTCTCAGACGGGTGTATGAACCATGGTATTGTTTATTGCAATGGGGGCAAATAAATTTAGTGGTTCCACCACCTTTCCCTCCTTCTTGTTTTCGAACATATTTCCACAAAGGATATTGGTCTTGTTTAGTTGGGGTTTCTAGGTTCTCAGGGTCTCCACTCCCCACTTCCTCCTCAGAATAATCCTCCTCTTCAGGATTTTCTTTAGATCCACCATAACCCTCCTCTTCATCCTCCTCTTCTCTGATTTGTCTCTTTCTTCTAGCACTCTCCAACACCATTATCACAAAGAAAGGAACCAACATGAGGAAAATTCCTAGCCATATAGCCATGATGGAAACAAGTTTCAAGTTTCTAGCCTGCAAAACAAATGGAAAAGTGCCAAATGGGAATAGGAAATGCAACATAGGAAAAAAACAATTCATTTTTAAAGTTTTAAATCCAATAAAATGCAACATTCAAGAAAAATTCAAGTTTTCATTTTTAAACAATTTAACAATCTACAAATTCATCTTAGAAAATACTAAATTTAAGTTAGAATACCTCATATGATATTCTCTGTTGCCTTACTCCTTACTCTCTTTATGTATATCTCCTTCAACTCTTGCTCTCGCTCTCCTTCAACTCTTGCTCTCGCTCTCTCAACAGTGAACAAACAATAAAAACTAAAATGAAACCCCCCCCCTTTTAAACAATTCGATTTTTCACATAAAAAAATTTCCGCGCGGCGGGAAACGTTTTTTTTTTTTTTTTTTTTTTTTTTTTCCGGGGAGCGTTCGGGAGCGAACGCTCCCCAAACTCCCGAATGCTTCCAACGTTTAAAAAACGCTCCCGAATCATTTTTTAAACGTCGCTCCCGAGCGCTTCCTGAAACGCTCCCGAAAAGACAGGGAGCGTTTTAACAGGTTCGGAAACACGCTCCCGAAAACGCTCCCCTCAGGAAGGGTTTTCGGGAGCACGTTTCCGAAACGCTCCCGCACGGAGCGCCTTTCTGAAACGGGAATGCAGGGGGTTTGAAGCTTCCCCGCAACCTAGCTTATGGCTCCCAATGTCTTCTGCAACGAGCCCTGACAATCTTCAGCTTACTCTTCACTGTAATCTACACATCACATCATCAAAGACAACCTTTTCTTCGTAAAAGGTGTCACCGCTGCTCTTCATCGTACCCAAACAATTTCTCCAAGGTCACCTCATAATGACTTTAGCGCATCATGGTCTTCAATAGTCCTTCCAAGATCAGCTTCTATAAGTGTCTTTAGATTTCTTCAATAATGCCTCAAGACTTGCTCAAGGATATCTCAAGATTAATCCAAATCCTCCTCAAGATGTATATCAAAACTTCCACCAAGAAGTCTGCACCAAGATGTTAAAATGCTCTTCAAAGGTTGCTCCAATGGACTAATACAATTAGTCTCCAAATACACCAAGATTAGTCTTCAAAGGAAGTTTTTACAAGTTCCAAAGATAATCCTTCAATCTGCCCTCAATCCCAACCCAAGTCTGCTTCTAGCTACTTCTAGCTGCTTCTAGGACTTTCAAAATGTCTACAAAAATGCTGCTTCAAAATCCTTTCAAGGGCTGCTTTAATGACTACAATATCTGCTCCAAGACTCCTTCAAGGACAGCTCAATAAGGTATTTTCAATAAACCTTCAAGACACTTCATTAGAGCTACTCCATGGAACTCATCAAACAATGCTGCAATTCTGTTACAACAATTATAGTAAGGTCTATTCAATACTTCACCAAGACTTCTCTTCTACTGTAACTCTGCTCAAAAGGTCTCCAAGAAGCTTCAATTAGGATTTCCAAAATGTCTTCAAAGGCTGGTTCCTATCTTCACAAAATCTGCCCAAGAGTGCTTTAGTTGTACTTTACCAATTCTATGAGCTGCTTCAGCAAAAAAGATGTCTTCAACAAGATTTTAGTAGAGCTCCCATGCTGTTTCAAAAATGCCTCAACTATACCCCAAATAATGCTTCAGCAAGGATCTCAATTATGATGCTTTAGTGTTCCAAGAAGTGTTTTAATAATGCTCCAAGTGCTGCTACAAAAGTCTTCAAAGAATAGTTTTCAAAGCTAATTGGGTCACAGGTTTGCTGTAGGACTACTATCACTGATCCGAGGTACAGATCTGAGCCTCCAATTTGTCACAGGTCCAAGATTATATTTGTAGACTGCAATTTTCGGATCTTGTGACTGTCCACACACCACAGTCTGTAATCTGAGCTTGAAATGAGCTCCACAGGTAGCTGTATGTAGTGTAATTATTTCACTGGTTTGCTGTTATGATAAGACTTTTTTTCTGTCCTGACGTGCTAAGGTAAGATCCGAGCTTTTGTGTACTATTTGTTGTCCCAGTTTCTTTTACTGCTACTGTACACCGAGGTGTAAAATAATATAGAAGAATTAGCCCAAAAAAATGTCCAAACAGTGGTTTCAAAATCCTCCTCGGACTCCTCTTATTTCTCTCTGAATTTCTGTGAGCTTCACCGAAATTATTGATCAAACGAAGTGTTTTAGATGTCTATATATACTGGTTTTGGAGTTATATGAAAAGACACGTCAGTTGGGTGAAGGAGTATGAGCATACACAAGTCGTCTCAAGTCGGCTCACTGACAATAATTTACCTTGAACTTGAAAAATCAATAGCTTTTAAACCGCTTGGAGTTTCGGGCTGAGTAATAGCTCGTTGCAAAAGAAAAATTATGCTCTTCAAGATGGTCTAGGTTTCATTAAGGAAGTTTTCTTCTAAGGTAGAAAAAAATATTTTTTAATGTGACTGATTATTTATGAGTGCAGAAATGGAGGCAGAGAAGAATGCCTTTGAGTGTAGGGCTTCTTCATGGTTTGATTTCTTTGTTGATTGTCTTCATAATCATGTCCTAGCCTTCTTCAACATAGGATCACCATCACCATGTCCTTTCCTTCTTCAACATAGGGTCATTAGGTCAGCTGTCCTTAAGATAGTGTAGAGATATTTCATCAATCAAATGGAGCATCATTATGTAGTCTTCATCATTAGGACATCAAGCTTCACATCATTGGAGATTTGTCATGTCATCATCAAATTATCGGAGGTAGGACATGTAATCATGTGTATGTCTTCTAGTCCTTCATCAAGTGCAGTGATATGGTAGTCTTCCATTGTAATCATCCTCTGGCATCTTCAAGAATATTTGCTATCCCAGCGATTGACATCAACTATTGACATCAATGACAACCTATATTAACAACTGTGTTACCCCAGAATGGGTGACGGAGTCACTACGCTACCCCTAAGGGTCTCTGCGTAACCCCTGAAGGGTTCCCTGAAAATTACGTTGTCCTTGCTGCTGCTGCTGGTGGCTTCCTCTATGTTGTCCTTGAGCTGATCTCTTCTCTGCCTCTTGTGTATTCTAGACCCTGGGATCAGATCATCCCCTTGGTCTAAATTCCCCTCTCTGCAGCTGAAACGCTTCTGAGTATTCTTAGCAAACCTTGCCCTAGAATTTCAGCTTAGCTTCAGTGCTCTGCCTCTGTGTGTTTTTACAAATGACCCCAAGCCTTTCCTTTATACTTTTTTCGTTGACAAATCAACAGCCATGATCAGATCTTGAATCAATGGTTAAGATTAAAAGAAAGCTTGATCTGTGTGACTTAAGACAATTTTATCACATGTTTAATTAAATTCACTTTAATTATTTTATTTTCCTAAGTTTTAACTTAGGAAATCCATTAAAATACTTAATTAATTTAATATCTCCTAAACCAGATGAAATTTCACAAATCCATTTCTGGGTCTTGTAGATCAGGTGATCTCTAGTCCTTCTTCAAAATATGGGACCTAGAGCACAACTGATGCTACCCCAAACACACAAAATCTCAACATGCTCTGCCCAAGAGAATTTGGAAAAAAGTTTCCCAGTCCTCTATGACAGCATTTAGAGTCGTCCTCACCATGACATCATCATCCACCTTCATCCCCATGTCAGTCAGCTAATCCTAGATAGACTACAGTCTAGATAGGAAAGGATCGATTTCCTCTCCCTTCGACTTCATGAATACCCTCAGCTGGTTCTCCAGAAGCATCTTTCTTTGGACAGACCTCCCTTGATACAATGTGGTTAGGGCTTCCCACATCCCCTGAGTCGTCGCCTTCTCGGCTATGTGTGGTACCACATGATATTTAACCCCGTCAATAATGAAGCGCTTGGCCTGTGCCGCTGCTTCATTGTGCTTCTCCAGGAATTTGGCATCGGTCGATGTATCCAAGGTTTTCTCTGCATGCTCCCGTATACTGTAGGCCTTTAGAACTACCCACAATTCTGGCCTTCCAGATAGAAAATTTAGACAGACCGTCCAACCTATCCTGATCACGCAGTCCGTGTGGTGCCATCTGCTGAGATATTTGTAGGAACGAATCCTCCTCTCTATGCTAGAGACTCAGATCTAGGGTCCTTGGCGAGAAAGGCACCCTCTACTCCCTCTGACAACTAACATCCTCCCTTGGATGTCTGCCAAACACAACGAATCAGCTCTCTTCGATCACCTTATGATCGATCTTCAGTTTTCTTGGCAGGAAATCTACTGAGAAGTTGCTCTCCTCCCGCTCTTTGTCAACTTAGCTTAGGCAAAATTTTGCACTGGCAGAATCTTCACCCCACTAGCTGTTGAGATTTTTGAGTGTTGGGGTAGCATAAGATGTGCTCTAGCTCCCAAAATTTGTGGAGGGACTAGAGTACATGATATCTCCAAGACCCAGAAAGGGATTTGAGAAATTCCATCCTGTTTAAGAGATATTTAATTAATTAATCTTTTTAATTAAGGACCCTAAGTCTAACTTAGGAAAATTAAATGTTTATTGTTAATTAAATTAAGCATGTGATGAAAATGACTTAAGTCACATAGATCAAGCTTTCTTTTAGCCGTTGATTCAAGATTAGATCGCGATCGTTGGTTTCCCAACGAGAAAAGTGTAAAGGAAGGGCTTGGGGTCAGTTGGAGAACACACACAATGGCAAAGCACTGAGACTAAGATGGAATTTTGGGGAGTGGTTTGTTAAGAATTTCCAGAAGTGTTTTAGTTGCAACGAGGGGTAGTATTGGCGGAAGGGATGATCTGATCCCAGGCCAAGAGTGCAACAAGAGGCAGAGAAGCAGCAGACTGAGCAACGCAGAGGGAGCAATAGCTGCGCATCGAAGAGGCTTCAGGGGCTACGCAAAGGCTACGCAAGCCCAGAAAGAGCAGCACAGAGGCAGCAGGAGGCGAGTAGGGCTGACGCAGGCCCAGCCAGGGCAGCGTAACCCAATCGGGGGTGACGCAAGATCTTCCTGAGCAATGGAGGGGCTGATGCAGAGGGCTTCAGATCAGCGTTGGGGTTCTGAAGATTGAAAAAGGTTGAGTTCTGTAAATCCTGTTTGAGGGTGTGAATTAGTCAGTTTTCTGTCTGCAGAACAGAGGTATTGTTGTAGATTTTTTATTTCTCTGTCGGTTTAACCAGTAAGGTGCCCAGATTTGTTTTACTTTGATTCTACTTAATAATAAAACCCTCCAGCAGCCAGAAGACCAGTTTTACCGCATTGAGTTTTTCTGGGGACAGTTGTCCAGAAAATCCTCTGTCACTTTGTCATTATGCATGTATTCAGTTTAGATCTGTATCTGTGTAGACTGTTAATGTATTTACTTCAATGTTAATGTTGAATATTTCAGATTAATAACTTGTCTAAGTAGGAGAAGTAAATCAAGATTTAACAATAGGGTTTCTGCATAAGCAATATTCAGAATTTTTCACATGGTATTAGAGCGATTGCAGATCTAGCCTGGATCACCAACAAGAAGACTGAAGAATCCTTGCTGAATAAAAAGCAGCAGCCGCAGAAAGTCAGACCAGATAGGACAGCGTAGCAGCAGAAAGAAGCAGAGCCACGCAGAGGCCAGAGTGACGTAGTCTCCACGTGGGCCCACGTACTTACTGCGCAGAAGTTGTGCCGAGACTGTCTGCTCACGGAGAGGCCAACTAGGGTGACGTAGTCTTGAAGCTATTGGCTGATTTAGAGTGCCAAAAGCGGTGTTGTAGACCTTCAGTAGTTGTTGGTGGGGCTAAAATTCTATCGATGCTGAATTTAGCCTAAGCGAAATTGACAAAGAGTGATAGGAGAACAACTTCTCAGAATATTTCCAGCCAAAGAAGTATGAAGATCAATCAGAGGATCGAAGAGAGTTGATTCTTTTTTGATTTGGCAGACTTCCAAGAGAGGAAGTCAGTTGTCAGAGGGAGCAGAGGGCGCCTGTATTGCCAAGGACCCTAGATCCAAGTCTCTAGCATAGAGAGGAGGATTCGTTTCGACATATTTTCTGAGCAGATGGCACCTCACGAACTACGTGATCAGGATAGGTTGGATGGCTTGGCCAACTTTGCAATCTGGAAGGCCAGAATCCTAGTAGTCATGGAGGCATATGGTCTGAGGGAGCATGCAAAGAAAGTCCTGGCCAAGCCGACCGATGCGAAGCTCCTGGAGAAGCATGAAGAAGCAGCGACACACACCAAGCGCTTCATCATGGATGGGATCAAAGATCATGTGGTCCCTCACATAGCCGAGAAGACAATGACTCATGATATGTGGGTGGCTCTAACCACAGTATATGGAGGAAGATCTGTCCAGAGGAAGATGCTTCTAGAGAACCAGCTGAGGTTATTCATGATGGCCATGGGGGAGGAGATCGATCCTTTTCTGTCTAGACTACAAGCGATTCGGGATCAACTGATTGGCATGGGGGTGAAGGTGGAGGACGATTCTAAATGCTGTCACAAAGAACTAGGAAAGTTTTGTCTAGAGTCTCTTGGGCAGAGCGGACCTTCCCAACTGAGAAAATATGTGGGCTATCCTCCGATAAGAAGAAATCCGTTGGATCACCAAGAGACAGTACAACACCGGGTCGAGTAAAGTAAAGAAGGAAGAAGAGGAAGATGTAGCCTTGGCATCAAAGAGGCAGCAAGGGTGAAAGAAGCGGGATCTGGCAAAGATCAAGAGTTTCCAGTGTGGCGAACTAGGACATTTCGCCAACAGTTGTCCTTAGAAGAAAAAGGACAAGGAAGCTTCTAGCTCCAAGGCTGCCGTGGCGAAAAATGGCTCCAAAGATGAGGTAGCCATCAGCACTCATGAACCACGAAAGTGGGGCGACATGGATCTGTATAGCAGCTACAAAGTGGTGGCGGGATCCTTGAGCATCCCAACTCTTGGATCACATCTGTGCTATGGGAGCCTTAAGACAGTAGCAGGACAACCGGAGCAGTGGGTGCAGAAGATCACGGATGAAGCAGAGGCAGAGCTGGATGCTGAGAGGGAACAACGCAGTGACAATGCAGCAGCATAGAGGGGCTGATGTAACTTCAGCAGCACAGAGCAAGCCTGCTTACATAGTGCAAATCTACAGTAGCGCGAAGGCTTCAGGAGGAAAACACAATGCAGCAATAGCATAGGGGACTTCAGCACAAAGGCAACGCATAGGAGACCTGCTTACGCAGTGTAGAGTTGCAGCAACGCAGCAGCCTCTAGATGACAGCACGGAGCAGCAACCTATGGAGCTTCAGTGATGAGATGCAATCCAACTGACTTGTCTGCCAAATATTGGGCAAGAGTTTTCATTTGTTTCTCTCAGAAATTGAGTTGCATTGCAGCAGTTGGTAGCACAATTGTAGCAGATTGAGAGGGACCTACAGTACAGATGTGGCAGTGGCGGCGACAGTGTCATGGGCAGCAATATGGGAGAGCAGCGACAGCACAGTGATGAAGGGCAGCAGGCCAAGCATTAGCGCAAAGACCGACACCAGAGATCAGTGTATAACTTCGGGGTGATGTGTTGTGCTGGAGCACCTTCCTCGCTAAGAGGAAGTGTTGAGATTTTTGAGTGTTTGGGTAGCATCAGATGTGCTCTAGCTCCCAAACTTTATGGAGGGACAAGAGTACATGAGATCTCCAAGACCTGGAAAGGGATTTGAGAAATTCCATCATGTTTAAGAGATATTTAATTAATTAATATTTTTAATTAAGGACCCTAAGTCTAAAGTTAATTAAATTAAACATGTGATGAAAATGACTTAGGTCACACAGATCAAGCTTTCTTTTAATCTTAGCCGTCAATTCAAGATTAGATCATGGTCGTTGGTTTCCCATCGAGAAAAGTATAAAGGAAAGGCTTGGGGTCAGCTTGGGGTCAGTTGGAGAACACACATAGTGGAAAAGCACTGAGACTAAGCTGAGATTCTATGCCGTGGTTTGCTAAGAATTTCCAAAAGTGTTTCAGCTACAGCGAGGGGTAGTATTGATAGAAGGGATGATCTGATCTCAGGCCAAGAGTGCAACAAGAGATAGAGAAGCAGTAGACTGAGCACCACAGAGGGAGCAACAACTACGCAGTACTAGCTGTGCCGCCTAGAGGCTTTAGGTGCTACGCAGAGGCTACACAGGCCTAGAAAGGGCAGCGCAGAGGCAGCAGGAGGCCAGTATGGTTGACGCAGGCCGAGCCAGGGCAGGGGCAGCGTAACCCAATCTGATGTGACCCAGGCCCTTCCTAAGCAGCCGAGGGACTGACGCAGGCTAGCAGAGCTGATAGAAAGGGCTTCAGAGCAGTGTTGGGGTTTCTGAAGACTGAAAAGGGTTGAGTTTTGTAAATCCCATTTGAGGGTGTGAATCAATCAGTTTTCTATGTCCAGAACAGAGGTATTGCTGCAGATTGTTTATTTCTTTGTTGAGTTAACCATTAAGGTGCCTAGATTTGTTGTACTTAGATTATACTTAATAATAAAACCCTCTAGCAACCAAAAGACCGGTTTTCCCGCATTGGGTTTTTCCGGGGACAGTTGTCCAGAAAATCCCATGTCACTTTGTCATTGTGCATGTATTCAGTTAGATCTGTATCTGTGTAGACTATTAATGTATTTACTTTGATGTTAATGCTAAATATTCAGATTAATAAATTGTCTAGGTAGGAGAAGTAAATCAAGATTTAACAGTAGCGTTTCTGCATAAGCAATATTCACAAATTTTCACACTAGCAACTGTTGAAGGTCTGCAGCTCAGCTACCGGTTCACGACACTCTGCACAACAATCAGATTTTGGACTGTGTCACCCTGGTTGGCCTCTGCGTGAACAGATTGGCTCAGCGCAGCCTCTGCCCAGCAACTGTGCAACGTAGGCTGCTCCTGCGTCCCTCTGGAAGGCACTGCGTTGCCTCTGTGTCACCCAGTTAGGATTGCATTGGCCCTTGTGTGGCTCTAGCTACTTCTGCGTCCTTCTGGTGCTGCGCTGCCCCTTTTGTCTTCTCTGTTGCTGCTACTGCTTTATCTGCTGCTTTCTGCAACACAAATTTCTTCAGCTGTCTTGCTGGAGATCCAGCTAGATCTGCAGTCACTCTAATACCATGTGAAAATTTCTGAAAATATTTAAACAAAAACCCTATTATTAAATTCTTGATTTACTTCTCCAACTTACATATGTTATTAATCTGAAATATTCAGCATTAACATCGAATACATTAACAGCCTACACATGCAAATCTATACTGAATAACATGCTCAATGACAAAGTGACACACAAGGATTTTCTGGACACCTGTCCCGAGAAAAACCCAATGCAGGAAAACTAGTGTTGCTAGCTTCTAGAGGGTTTTTATTATTAAGTGGATTCTAAGTACTAAAGATCTGGGGGTTAACCCGACAGAGAAATAAATTTTCCGCAATACTTCTATTCTAGAGACGGGAAAACTGACATATTCACACCCTCAAACGGGATTTACAGAACTTAGCCTTTTTCGGCCTCTAGAAACCCCAGTGTTGCTCTGAAGCCCTCTGCGTTAGCCGTCCTATCCTACGTCAGCCTCTGCATTGCTCAGGAAGGGCCTGTGTCACCATAGACCGGGTTACGTTGCCCCTGCGCTGCCCTAGCCGGGCCTGCGTCAGCCCCCCTGGCCTCCCACTGCCCTTGCTGGGTGCTCGACTGCTCTGCGTATTTATTGCCTCTGCGTTGCCTTGGTCTGCTCCTTCTCTGCCCTCATTGTACTCTTGGCCTAGGACTACACCATCCCCCTCACCAAAACTGCCCCTCGCCACATCTAAAACACTTCTGAAATTCTTAGCAAACCACGCCTTAGAATTCCAGCTTAACTTCAGTGCTCTGCCAGTGTGTGTGTCCTCCAACTGACTCCAAGCCCTCTTCTTATACTTTTCTCGTTGAAACATCAACGATCGTGATCTAATCTTGAATCGATGGCTAAGATTAGAAGATGTTTGATCCCCGTCACTTAAGTCATTCTCATCACATGTTTAATTTAATTAACTTTAATCTTTTAATTTTCCTAAGTTAGAATTAGGGTCCTCAATTAAAAAGATTAATTAATTAAATGTCTCTTAAACCTGATGGAATTTCTTAAAACGCTTTCTAGGTCTTGGAGATCTTATGTACTCTAGTCCCTCCACAAAGTTTGGGAGCTAGAGCACATCTGATGCTACCCCAAAACCTCAACACTATTGACTCCCTCTCCTTCTTCTGCCTCAACAACTCTGCCCTGCAACTCTCCCTCTGAAATCGAATTCTATTCCTTCAGAATTGACTTCCTTTGGGTTACTGAGTGTGTGCCCGGCTTACTTTCCAAATGACTCTCAAACCTTCTTTTATAATCTTCTCATTGACAAATCAACGACCCAAATTAGAAGTCTAATCAATGGTTAAGATTAAAGCTTGACTTGATCTTCGTTCTCTAGAAGATTCACACTCTGTTTTATTAATACCCATTAATTATTTAATTTTCTTAAGTTTAGACTTAGGGTCTACATTAAAATAATTAATTATTTTAATAAAACATAAACCGAGTGGAATTTCCTCAAACAGTTTGTGGGTTCTTTGGAATACTGATGTCCAAGCCTCACAAATTTTTAGACTTGGAACACTTTTTGATGCTACAAAAATCAACGTTCTTTGTTAGCGAGCAAAGTGTTCTAGCAAAATGCCTGTTGCATGTTGCCTTGTCTTGAAGCATCCTCTGCACTGCTAATGACTGGCTGCTACCCCTCACCTATTGTGCTTCTGCCTTCTATACTGCTGCCCATGAAACTATCACTTTCACTGCCTCATTTGTACTGCAGCTCCCTCTTAATCCTGAACCTATGCATTCCTGCTACTGAAGTGGATTCCTTATCATTCCCATCTTTTCTCTAAAATAGACAAACTTGGTCTTTCCCAGAGCTTTCGTGAGGACATTTTCCACTTGTTCTCCTATAGGAGTGTACTCCAATTGTACAGCTCCCCTTTGGACACAGTCTCTGATGAAATGACAACTGATGTCAATGTGCTTCAACCGATCATGAAACACGGGATTTTCAGAGAGCTTGATGCAACATTGATTATCACATAGAATGTTGGTCGCCTCCATCTTCTCCTTGAGTAAGCTCACAAGAAATTTTCGAAGCCATATGACCTCACACAAAGTTGTGCTTGCTGCCATATATTCAGCTTCTGCGGGGTTTAGGGCCACAGATTTCTGTTTCTTGCTGCACCAGGAGGTCATTCCCGATCCAACACTGAAACAATACCCACTAGTACTTTTCCGATCTACTGGGCTCCCAACCTAATCTGCATCAGTGAACCCACTCAACCTGATGTCATTGCCTCTGGTGTATTTTAGTCCAAGGTCGATTGTTCGTCGTAAATATCTAAGAACATGTTTGGCTGCTACCGAATGAGCCCTCCTAGGTTCCACCATGAACTCACTGAGAGTATTGATAGCATAACAAATGTCTGGTCTCGTGTTTACCATATACATCAGAGAACCTGAGCTGCCTATACAATGTAGGATCAGCCTCATCATCTTTAGATGTGTCGATTTTCTTCCAGTTGGTAATCATTGAAGTAGCCATGGGTCTACTGTCCTCCATCTGAAATATTTTCAGAACTTCTGTAGTATATCTTCCTTGACGAAGGAAGATCTCACTCTTCTTCTGCCAAACTTCCAACCCCATAAAATAATGCATCAGCCCTACATCCTTCATGTCAAATTCTGCTGCTAAATTCTCCTTGCAGTCCTTGATGAGCCTAGATGATCCTGTTAAGAATAGATCATCTACATACAACACCAGTATAAGAGGCTCATCCCCTACTCTCAGATAGTGGAGATTGGCATTTGTGTCACTCTTGACAAATCCCATTTTCTGCAAGTAGTTGTCAATTCGACCATACCAAGCTCCAGGGGCTTGCTTTAGTCCATATAAGGCCCTCTTGAGCCCGCACACATGATTTTTCTACTCATGCGTTTCAAAGCCCTCTGGTTGTTCAATATATACTTCTTCCTCTATCACCCCATTCAGGAATGCAGTCTCGACATCCATCTGATGAATTTCCCATCCCATCTGCGTAGCAAGGGATATCACGGATCTAATAGAAGTATAATGGGCTACCGGGGCAAAGGTCTCTTCATAATCTATCCCTTCCTTTTGGGCATACCCCTTAGCCACAAACTTGGCCTTAAATTTCTCGATGTTGCCATCTGCAGCATATTTGATCTTGTAGATCCATCTCGAATCTACAATCGATCTGTCCTAAGGCCTGGGAACCACTTCCCAGACATCATTCGTCATGATGGAGTTGTACTCCACCATCACATCGACCCATCCTTGGTGCTAAGCTGCCTCCCGAAAACTAGATGGTTCCCCAACCTATTCTGCCTCTTCTCATTTCAGGGGGCTCCGACAAACTCCTATGCATCCCTCTGAATCTATCACAATTCCATACTCGTCTTACCACTGGTAGTGGGTGGATCCACCTACTCTCCTTCTTGAAAGTCCTCAGGAGATGCATCCCTTGGATCCCCATGCCTTGGAGAGGCACTCGTATTACCCTCCGCAGGTCGTTGTGGTTGGACTAGCAGATCCTCCTCAGATTGCGTAACAGAAGGCATCTCCTGGGATTTTCTAAAGGCCCTTTCCTCCATGAATTTTACATCCCATCGTATCAAAATCTTCTTGGTCTCAGGAATATATATACTGTAAGCCTTTGCGTTCTCACTATATCCCGCCAGATATCCCTTTTCTGCAATCTTATCCAACTTCTTCCTCTTCTCTTCAGGCACATGACAATATGCCGCACTGCCAAATATCCTAAAGTGGCTCACTTCAGGCTTGCTACCAGTGAAGACACTTTCTGGAGTGATCTTACCCAATGCATTATTGTTAATTTTGGACAACTAGGTCCAAACTCCATGTTGTGATGCTCAGATGAAGATACCAATATTTTTATTGGGTTCCTCTTTAAGAGAGGTGCAAGATCTATCTAAAGATCATCTTGATCCAATGAGCAGAACATTTATTTTGAATTTATTTTTAATCTATACAAAATATGTGCAGGTCAGCCTTAAGGTTTTGTGCCCCAACAGATGTGTCACACACCCTCAATGATGGATATAAATAAGGTCAACGTTGGAGGACATTTCACTCATCTCATCCTCACATATTCTCTCTCCTCATCTGGTTGGTTCGATCACTTGGAGTCTCTTCTCTTCACACGTGGGAAAGTGCAGTAAGGAAGAAAATTGTTTTCAGATTTTTGTTCTCGGTTAGGGTTTCTGTAGCAACTTTGACCAACGTTGACTTTGGTCAACGCAAGGTCAAACAGAGCTAAAACTTTCCCAAAATCTCGATTTCTCTAATCTGCATTTTCTGGCACTATTTTCGAGGCAAAACGTTGACTTTGACTTTTTAGTGTTGACATGGCTGATGCTGCTATTTGCGTTGACCATTGACTGACGACGTTGACTTTTGGGTTGAGTTTTGAGTTGACTATTTGGCTGTCCTAGAGGGTTGTGTGACATTGCTGGTTGGCTGACCATATTGAGACTTTGCTGGTTGAAGCATCATGTTGACTGTCGTACGCACCAACACAATTACATATTTATGGCATGTCTTCTGTCAATCAACTGGTATGTTCTATCAGCATTTTACTTTATTGTTTATGTGATTGTTGTCTGATATTGAAAAGAAAGTAAAGTTGCATCAAGCATAAAACATGTACATAAATTCACATGGAATCAGAGTTGATGTGAAGACAAAGCCCTAATTTGTAGCAATCACCAAAGAAGAGGATGGGTTCCTAAAACTACAATGGCTTCAAGGATGATGACAAATTGACTGGGAATGATGACTTCCATGCTTGGAAGATGACATTGGATCTTAACTTGGAAGACCAAGATGTCATGGACTATGTGTAGGGTAAAATCCAAGAGCCTCCATCCACTGCTACTGCTGCTGCCAAAACAAAGTACAAGAAGGGGGAGATCAAAGCAAAGCTAATGATCAGGGACTCAATTCACGAGAGTTTGGTTGCCTACATTTCTGAGCTGGGCACATCCAAAGAGATGTATGATAAGTTGGTCCACATGTTCAAGGCCAGTAATGCGAATCAAGTCCTATTCTTCAAGAATCAATTGAAGAATCTGAAGAAAGTCAGGGATGAGTCTGTTCAATCATATTTTCTGAAGCTGACTGAGATCAAGAACAATCTGCTGGCTATTGTGTAGACAATAGCTGATCGAGAGATGGTACTCACCGCACTTGGAGGGCTCTCATCCGAATGGCATGTGATCAACACAACCATTCTCAATAATAATGTGATACCTGACTTTGACGAAGTACTATCGAGATGTGTTCAAGAAGAGACAAGAATGAAGGAGTATGAAAACGAAGGAAACGCTGCCTACGCTGCTCATTTTAGAAAGAAGAACTTTGGTGGTCCAAATAACAAAGGAAGGGCAGGGGCCTAAGGAAAGAAGGACAAGTGTTACACTTGTCATAGGCCTGGTCACTATGCTAGAGAATGCCCTTTCAAGAAGGATTCACCCAATGGTGATGACAACAATAACAACCAGAGAAATGAAAATCAAAGGAACATCAAGTTCAAGGGAAAGAGGAAGGCTCCCTCTGGCGGAAATGGTCAACCTTTCAAAAGGTCGAGAAAATCCAGGTATGAGGAATCAAATGTTGTTGATAAAAGAAATGAATTCATTCTTGTATCTACCCTCTCTAGTGCATCTCCACTCGACACTATGGATGTCTGGTTGATAGATAGTGGTGCCTCAAGGGACATCACTGGGTTCAAGGAAGCACTCTTTGATATAGTTGAGAAGGATACTAATCTGGAAATTATCCTTGGAGATAATGCCACATATCCCGTGAAAGGGACAGGGACTGTGACCCTCCACTTGTCTCAAGGTCAAGTCCTCCGCTTGCAGGATGTACTCTATGTACCTAATTTGAAGAAGAACCTTGTGTCTATATCGACCATGGAAGACAAAGGTTTCAATGTGGCATTCACTGATGGAAAGGTGCACATGTGGAAGAAGAGCTTCAAGGAAGCTATCATGATTGGGTTTAGAGTTGATACACTCTACCAAGTTGGAGGAAGTCACTAACCTAGGTTGCGGGGAGGCTTCCGGCCCTTCGCTCCATTTCGAAACGGCTATGGGAGCGTTTCGAAAGCATTTCGGAAACGGCTCGACGCTTCCTGAGGGGAGCGTTTTCGGGAGCGCGTTTCCGAACCTGTTAAAACGCTCCCTGCCTTTTCGGGAGCGTTTCCGGAAACGCTCGGGAGCAAACGCTCCTTTGGCCCAGCCGACGTTGCGCCAGCCGGGGAGCATTTTTAAATGGAAGCACGAAAGCACTCGGGAGCGTTCGCTCCCAAACGCTCCCCGGAACAAAAAACGCTTCCCGCCGCGCGCAAATTTTTTTAAGTGAAAAATCAATTTTTTTATAATGGGGGGGGGGTTTCATTTTACATTTTATTGTTTGTTGAGTTGAGAGAGAGAGCAAGAAGGAGAGAAAGGAGAGCGCAAGGGTAACAGGGAAATGAGCAAAGTTTGACGGGAGAATTGCAAGAAAGAGGTGAGCTTTCTAATCCAATTTAGTATTTTCTAGGATGAATTTGTAGATTGTTAAATTGTTTAAAAATGAAAACTTGAATTTTTCTTGAATGTTGCATTTTATTGGATTTAATACTTAAAAAATGAATAGTTTTTTTCCTTTGTTGCATTTCCTATTCCCATTTGGCATTTTTCCATTTGTTTTGCAGGGCTAGAAACTTGAAACTTGTTTCCATCATGGCTATATGGCTAGGAATTTTCCTCAGGTTGGTTCCTTTCTTTGGGATAATGGTGTTGGAGAGTGCTAGAAGAAAGAGGCAAATCAGAGAAGAGGAGGATGAAGAGGAGGGTTATGGTGGATCTGAAGAAAATCCTGAAGAGGAGGAGGATTATGCTGAGGAAGAAGTGGGGAGTGGAGAACCTGAGAACATAGATTCCCCAACTAAACAAGACGAAACTCCTTTGTGGAAATATGTTCAGAAAATGGAAGGAGGGAAAGGTGGTGGAACCCCTAAATTTATTTGCCCCCATTGCAATAAACAATACCATGGTTCATACACCTGTCTGAGAAGGCACCTTTGTGGGATAATGCCAAGGGATGGAAATAAAAATCTTGGAATCAAAGTTTGTACTTTTGTGCCAGCACCACAGAGAGAGATATATAGGAAGGAAGAGGAGCCCGCCCTACAGAGATCATCTAAAAGATCTAGGGGTTTCGTTGATTCAGGCCCAACACATCATGGACAAACAAGTTCAACTTCCACCCATGCCAGTGGTTTTGGAAGCAGTGGCACTGGATTAAGGCGTAGAACCATATCTGATTTCCTGGACGAAGGGTGTAGGAATGATGTGGATTCAAAAGTTTACCGGTTTCTATATGCATGTGGGGTGCCATTCAATGTTCTTCGCTCACCTTATTGGCATGAAATGGTTTTTGCCATTAATGATGCCCCTAAAGGATACAAAAGCCTTGGGTATGACAAGGCCAGAACCGTGGGTCTTGATCATGAAAAAGCTAAAATAAACCATTCTTTGGCTAGAATGACAAGTTCGTGGAATGAGCATGGGTTGTCCATTGTCTCTGATAGATGGATCAATGTAAAAGGAAAACCATTGATAAGTGTTTTGGTTGTGTCGGTTAGTGGTGCAATCTTCCTGGCAGCATATGATTATTCAGACAAATTCAAAACCGGCATTAACATTGCAGAACCATTACTTGATATAATTGAAAAGAATGGGCCATGATATCATACGGGGTCATCTCATTGATAATCTTGCTAAGCATGAGAACAGCAGGAGCAATTCTTGAGGATAAATACCCCAACATTTTTTAATTGCGGAGTGTTTGGTTTACACGACCAGACGTTTGGTATGATATCATCAAAAACAAACAACCTCAATTCAAATGGCTTGGTGAATTTGTACAAGAGAGGTAAAATGATCAAATTTATTACAAATCATAGCAATACCCATGGGCTTTTCCGTACTCACTCCAAATTGGAGTTGTTGAAAATAGTAAAAACTAGATTTGCTAGCTATTACTTCAGGCGCCTTTTGAAGGTAAGAGAGTCATTGGCTGCAATGGTATCAAGCCCACATTGGCAGCTATTAAAGGACAGGGTAGCAACAGTAGTTGACAGGCAAGGTTTTGAACATGTGGAGGAGACCGCCCTTGACCATCTGTTTTGGGCACGTATGAGGGAAATTATGAGTTTTACCAAGCCCATTGATAACATGATTCGCTTTGCAGATACTGATAAATTAGTGATTGGAGAGGTTTATGAGCAGATGGATAGCATGTTGGGGCAAAATAAAAGATGTTGTTCAGGAAAATGATCCCAACTTGTATGCTATGATTCATGGTAATGTTACTAAGGTGGAATAAACTCAATGTTCCACTACATGCTTTGGCATATATCCTTATGCCAAAATATTACTCTCCATCTTGGTTGGGCCAACCTGCACAGTGGGGTTGAGTGAAACCTCCCACCATTAGAGGAGGTACAAAGGGGTACTAGAGAGCATTGGACAAATTGGTACACGACAGGGAAGATTAGTACTTTGGTCTGTCACCTTCGTCAAATTGGGAGATAATACTTCGGTTACTTGCTAACTTTGGTTCTTTCCATGCAATGGAAGACAGGGACGGATTTGATGCTCTCACATGGTGGGAAGCATATGGCGGCATGGGACTTTTGCCAAAGTTGGCTAAAAAAGTTCTCTCACAAGTTGTGAACACTTCTTCTGTAGAAAGGTGTTGGAGCACCTACAACTTTATACACAATGTGAGAAGAAACAGGCTGAATGAAAACCGAGCTGAAAGCTTGGTTTATGTGTATTATAACTTGAGGTTGTTGAGCCATTACTGTGATCGGGCAAATGAGGATCAGTCATACAGAGTGTGGGACAACAACCCAGAGGATGATAATTTGGAGGACGACACGTTACATCTGGAGGAATTGGAAGCAGAACTTTATAGGGATGATGATGAAGCATCAGCAGCACCGCCACACACAGGGCCAGTCCCACCATCTACTGGTAGCAGTGCGGGTGCCAGTGCCAGTGCCAGTGCCACTCCTCGATATCACACTATTGTACCTTTGCAGATCCAGCCTCCACCTTCTAGTCATGGTCGTGGTACTCCTGAGAGTACTAGAAGACCAACATTTCCTTGTGGCTCACAAAAATTAGACATTTCTCGTGGGCGTGGCAAGGGCCAACCAGATAAAACAGATTTGTTGTTTACTAGTCTTTTCTATTTGTTGTTGACAGTTGAACAGTTGAAACTTGACTCTTTCTGATTTCATATATTTAATGACAATTTAAGTTTGAAGTTTGAATTTTAAAGGTGAAACTTTGAAGTTGGCATTTATAAGTTTACTGTTTACAAGTCATTATGAATTATGAATATGATGCTTCATGAAAGTTATATGGTGATCAATGAATCAATGATGATAAATGTTATATAATATCAACGATGATAAATGTTATATATTGAATTTTGAAATCAATGAATCAATGATGATAAATTTATATTGAATTTTGAAATCAATGAATCAATGATGATAAATGTTAGATATTGAAATTTGAAATCAATGATGATAAATGTTATATATCAATGATGATAAATGTTATATATTGAATTTTGAAAGCTTGAAACCTTCAGATTGATGATTTGAGAGACTCAAGAGTCAATATGTTGTATGCTTCCAACTCGTGGGCATGGTTGATGAAGATTATAACTTCTAGATGATTGATGTTATATGATTCAATCTATGTTTTTATGTTTTTTATGTCTAATTCATCATTCTACATGTTTTTGTTGACATATATGCATCAAACTATAAAAAATATTAAAATATATATATATATATATATATATATATAAAAACGCTCCCGAAAACGCTCCGGACCGGAAACTTTTAAAAAATGGCGCTCCGCGCTTCGCTCCCGCTTCCAAGTAACCTTGGTCCAAGCGATGACATGATCTTATCAGAACGGATTGAACTATAGCCTTGAAGGTTTAGTTGCAGTCACTACAAGGCCCTTCCTGAAGCAAGGAAGGTGGTGACGGGGATGCCCGAGTTCTCAAATAATCATGAAGGTGTATGTCAGGGTTGTGCCGAAGGAAAGCATACAAGGGGACCTTTCCCCTCAAGCGTCATAGAGACATCTGATGTCTTGCAATTAGTACATTCTGATTTGTCTGGTATGTTGCCTGTGACATCCTTGGGAGGATGTTCTTATTATATGATGTTCATAGATGACTTCTCTCGCAAAACCTGGATATACTTCTTGAAGAAGAAGGATGAGGCTTTCATGTGGTTCCATGTCTTCAAAGCCTTGGTGGAAAATCTGACAGGGAAGAAGATTAAGATATTGAGGACCGATAATGGCATTGAATATGAGACGAACGAGTTCAAGAACTTTTGTAGAGGAGCTGGCATCAAGAGGGAGACCACAACTTTCTATACTCTTGAGCAGAATGGCGTTGCTGAACGAAAGAACAGGACCATTGTGGAAGCTGCCCGTGCCATGCTATGTGACCAAGGTCTACCGAAGTTTCTATGAGGAGAAGATACAAACATTGTTGTGTACATACAAAACCGATGCCCACATTCTGCAATGGACTCCAAAACTCCCGAAGAGGTTTTCTCTGGCAAGAAATCTGACGTCTCACATTTTATAGTTTTTGGATGTCCTGTTTATTTTCATGTGCTGAAAGAAAAGAGGAGCAAGCTGGATGCTTCTGGGAAGAAATGAATGTTTGTGGGCTACAGTGAAACTTCGAAGGCCTATAGAGTTTATGTGCCTGGTCAAAGGGAAGTGGAGATATGCCATGATGTCACCTTTGACGAAGATGCTTCCTTGAGGAAAGTAGTCAATCTTTCGAGATCTGAGGAAGATCATGAAGCAAGGCTTGGAAATCAAGAGGAATCGAAGGATGAGACAATGCCTAATGTTGAAGGATCGATGGACCCAATTGATCCACCTCTTTTACTAGGAAAGAGACCATCATGGCTCAGGGACACTCTCGAGGATGCTGAGGGACATACGGTCCCAAGGGGGACATTCCATGAAAGCAAGAAGCCTAGTAGATACCAAGGGTATCTAGCAACCATGAGTACTATTGTACAACCCGAGCCTGGATCTTTTGAGGAAGCCGTAAAGCATTAAGTCTGAAAGGATGCTATGCATGAAGAGTATGAGTCCATAATGAAAAATGATGTCTGGGATGTGGTTTCAAAATAGGAGGTGTAATATCTCCGATAGGAAATGAAGCGACGTACAAGCATACGGCTTGATATAGAAAATGCGAAATAGAACATAAAGCAAATAATAAAAATGCGGGAAATGCTAAGCCATTTTATTAATGCGAAATATAACGAGATACAATGGATAATTAGAATAAATTCACCTAGGCTTGCTCAAGGCAAAGTGAAGTAGCCTCTTAGAAAAACGAGGAAATGTTCCCTTTCTGGCTTCACATCCCGGTGGTGGAAGAAAGCTGGTAAACAACGCTGCGGGGGCAGAGCGAAGCTAGGGGCTGATCCCCTTGCCGGAATGAGCTGAAAATTGGCAGACCACCTGAACTCACCACCCCGGACAAAACCCAGAAACCATATACAAAACGGACCACCTCCGAAAATCACCCCCAGAAACCCTCTGAAAACGTTGTCCTCAGGGACCGAGCGTGGAGACACCAAGCCCAAAATATGCGAAATGGAACCCCAATACTCGAAACTCACCAAATGATAAACGCTGAGCCTCCCACACGAATCGCTTTGAATCTCCCGCGAGAGATCTCTACCCGCGAAACTGACTCCAACTCAAGCACGTCCTCCCTCGAAGTGCCCCGCGGTCACCAGTGAGCTCAACTCTCTCAAACCCGAACTCCCAAACAAAACACACCCCGCAAATCTCCTGCTAAAGACTAAAGAAAAACCTTGCAGAAGCAGGAGCACTTTCCCGAAGTCCCGAGCCCGAGGTGAGATCTCGGCCAGGAGACACTCGGTCGCACTACTTGATCTTTAGCAGGCTGACTAACGACGACGTGCTCAAGTAGGCAAAAGTCTAGCTCAATATCATCAACAATATCAATAATCCCAAATGGTCTCCCTCCTTGCCTGCTTAGGCGGCCCTCCTCAAAACCCCTACTGGGTCCTCTCTCTCCCACGTGCTCCCTCCCATAAGGCTTCTTGTAGCTTCTAGAGGGGCTACGTGAGCCTCCTCTCATGTGTGGTGTGGACCCCCAAGGCTCCCCCTTAAGTTACAACGTTGCCTCTACTAGGGAAACACTTTATTTTATTTAAGTGAGTTAGACCCCTTTTCTCACTTTTATTTATAAATTAACTATAGTCGGCAAAACTATACAAAAATCAAATATTCCAATTAGCGGTGCTAATTAGGAATATTACAGTCTCCCCCGGCAAAACGTTGCTTGTCCTCAAGCAACTGAAGTGATGGATGCTATAAAATCTGCTCGCTCTCCCAAGTGGCATCCTCATCCGGCAAAAATTGCTTGTCCTCAAGCAACGCTTGAACAAGCCTCCTCTCTAGCTGATGCTCCCCACCGATACTGCAAAATGTGCCTGGGTCCCACTGAAACCTCTCTGTCTCCTGCATCACCCTGATACGAAGGGATATCTCAATGCCAGGATCCCAAACTGGCCTGTCACAGTACCAATCAACCAATAATCCCCCCGGATCCCATCGCCACCATGGCCAATAATCGCCCAAGTCCCACGGCTCGGACCGTGCACAGCCTCTGGCTATGACTAATGCTCTAAGAGGTGAAGACCACCAGTAAGCATCAATGGCCCTGGGCTCCTGCTGCGTTGTACCTGTAGCTACATATGCTACCCCTCCAACTGCATACCAACTCATCACCTCTCTCCAATCCACGTCATGACTCAATCCCATGCTGATCCTGCTCTCCTGAAATTGGGAAGGAGTCCTGAAGTAGCGACAACTGGTGCCCTCCTGCCGACTGGGATCTGTAACATCTACTATGTCCAAGGGCCCCTGCTCCACTGTGCTCCCTACGGAGAATACCGTACCATCAAGAGGGTACCAACTCATGACCTCCCGCCAGTCCATCTTGGAGGAAGCATCTGATGTAGCTACAACAACTGCATGTGGAACATGCCTGGAAGGTTGCCGCCAACTCGTAATCATCTCCCATTGCCAAACTATCACATCTACCTCCAACATCTCCAGAGGATATGGATCTGTAGCTGCTGTCACGGTACTCGGTGTCTGTGCATCTGACTGCTCCACCTAAAAGGATGACCCCAATGCTAGCCACATATCCATCATAGGCTCAAAGTGGGCACCCATCTGGACCTCACCCAAGGAAATGTCATGCCTGATGTCCATAGTATCCTTCTCTGCTGACTGAGGCTCCATCATGTGCTGCTCTAGCTGAAGCGTCACAAGTGACTCATCACCCAGAGTATCTCCTATACAGTCCCCTGACTGCTCACCCTGCACACTGTAATACGGCTGCAATCTACTGTCATCATACCTGCATGACTGCTCTTGCTCCACAGAAGCAACCTCAACTAATCCTATGGACTCATATGAAAGAGAGTCCTCACCCTGGCATACAGAAGGAATGCCCTCCTGTTCTACCTCCGCCACCTCATCTGCATTGAATATGCCATCCACCCTCTCGATGAAGTGTCGATACAATGTCTGGAGTCCAAACGCATGCTGGGATGCTACCTCTGCTAGACCCAATATCCTCTGCTCATGCATGATCTCAACATGCCTTGAGGGAAAAATGATGCATGTCTCCCTCATGACCTGCTCCCCAAGCGTAGGCTCAGCAATGACTAATGTGCCACCACTGCAGAGGATCATCTCATCCCCTAAACTGTGGCTGTCAACTAGCGTACTGACCTCGTGCCACTGCTGAGAAGTCTCTTGCCTAGTGTACTGAGAGCCATCCAAATATCTTGGGTGTGCCTCACGGACCCTGCTGCTCATGCCCAAAGTGCCAAAGGACAACAACAAAATCAGTTGTGCCCATGAGTGATGTAGAAGAGTGTCGGATGTGTGAGTCCCCACAGATACCATCAAGTATCGCTCCTCTGTCTCCTCATCGATCTTGGGTGAAATACCCCCAAAGGTAAGCCCAGTGTCCCTGTCTGTGAGTCTGCCTGAATGCAATACTCTAAGACCCTGTTGTGCCGCGTCGTATGCCCTCGCAAGCCACCGGTCATCCATGTACTCCTCAACATGCCACTGCACACTAAGGCATACCCCTGAATACTGCTGGATACCCCATGCTATTGCTGTACCACCCTTTACCGTCTCGTGCCCTGACTGTGTCCAGGAATCTGTCACTCCCCGCGTGCTCTCAATGTGATGTAGGGCACTCCTACTCCACAATGCAGTCCCACACACTACGGTACACCACCATGTAGCTCCATGTCCACCAGTAGTCCACTAATCACTGCTAGAGGCTCCCACACATCCATGGATGTGATGTCCTAGAGCTGTGCCTCTACATATCGGACTACCACCAATCAGTATCGTCATGTCCACCGTCGCATCACTATACCCGCTGACAAATGGATCATCACTGCAAATCCTCCTCGAGGGGTCCGAGAAGTGAATCTCCCTATGGGTCAGTAGTGTTACCACCACTGCTCGGCTCCGTTGCGTCCTTTGTGCCCCACACAAAGGTGAAGAATCCTTGGCCCCATACAAGGTGCCATCTAGTGGCCTGCCAATGCCACCTCCTCCAACAAGCTCCTGCCAAGGTGTGCTGACCACCCCGTGATTCCGTGTATGAATGTCATGCCAAGACAACCTAGGGATTCTGCCCATAAACTGGTTGGCCACTGGAGCTGACCGAAACTTCACATGCTCTACTACTAGGCCAACTGTACTCTCCAAGACATAGTCAGCTGACTTGCCTGGGAAACGATAGGTGATCCCACCTGGATCCCAATGCCAATCTAGGGTTCCTGTATTCCCCATGCATAGAAAATCTTGCTGAGCTACACTCGGATCCTTCACTATCTCTATAGCCCGCTCCACCGAGTACCAACTCATAATCTCTCGCCATCCAACCTCAACATGTGGATGTTGTACCCTGTGCAACTCTGATCGTCTCATACCGCTATCCAAGTCAACATATGAGATCTGACTAGGTGGCTCTGCCTCTCTCTCTCCAACGGGAAGAGATGACCCAACAACACTGCTAGTCCCATCCATGCATGCCTAAAGGGGAATGATCTGACGCTCCAACGTGCCCTCTGATTGTACCATCGGGGAATCTAGTCGTTCCCCAATGCGGACCAACTTGGCCGCTGACTTGGCACAAGTCACTCTCATACCCTCCAGCTCCTGGTCCTGCAACAAAATGGCCTCCCGTACTGACGTGGCCTTCTCTCTCAAAACTCGAAGGTCCGTCCGAAGCCGATGATACCGTTGTCTGCGACCATCATCCAATACCTCTGTACCTGCTAGTGCCTCATCGAAGGTGGATACATCTCCTAACGCCTCACCCATCTGTCGTGTGCTGCTACCACTTGAAGACTCAGACACGACTCCGGTCATCACCTCAATGGATGGCTCTACTGGGGTAGGCTCTACCTTCTCCACTACCACATCAATCGACACGGCCAAGGAGGTCTCCAATGAGAGTGAATCCTGTGTCACACTAGGTGTAACCTCGGACTCCCTGCAATCCTCCAAGTGCGAGGTAACCATTTTAATGGTTTCCCTCTCCGATACTCGGTCAAGCTGGAAAGACGTATCCAACTTGTCCACCCAAGCTTCCTCTGAGCGCCTGGATGATCCGTCAAATGTAGGTAGATGGAATCTGCCCACTGTGCGCTGCAAATCTGAACTCTGTATGCTAGAAACTCCATCCTCTCTGAGCTGACAGTAATCTTTGAAGGGAAAAATTGCTTTGAAGTCTTCCCCCATGGACTTCCATTCTTTGAAATAATATTCAAGAGGTATACGACCATGTTGCCTTGGTACTTCAGGTAAGAACGTAGGCATTGTGATCCTCATATTTTCCATAGATAGCCAGCTCCACAGGCTGAGCTAGAATTATGCTCTGATACCACTATAATATCCCCAATAGGAAATAGACAACAATACAAGCATACGACAATATAAACTGCCGAAAATAGAACATAAAGCAAATACACATAAAAATGCCGGAAATGCTAAGCCATTTTATTAATCTGAGAATATAATGAGATACAATGGATAATCAGAATAAATGCACCTATCCTTGCTCAAGGCAAGTGAAGAACCCTCTCAGAAAAAGAGGAAATGGATGCTACAAGAAAGCGCATCCCGGTATGGAAAAGCTGCAGTAGCTATTTCTTCTTGAGGAATAGGCAGAAGCCCAGGGGCTGATCCCCTTGCTAGAATGAGCTGAAAATCGGCAGACCACCTGAACTCACCACCCCGGACAAAACCCAGAAACCATATACAAAACAGACCACCTCCGAAAATCACCCCAGAAACCCTCCTCCTAGAAACACACTGTCTCTCCAGGACCAGCGCAGACACCAACTGAAATAGACTGAAATGGGGCCACAACTCCTCAGGAAACTCACCAAATGATAAACGCTGAACCTCCACACCGGAATAGGCCTGAATCTCCTCCAGAGATCTCTACCACTGAATAGCTCCAACTCAAACTGCGTCCTCCCTCCAAGGACTGTGCAGTCACCCAATGAAGCTCAGCTCCTCAGCCAAACTCCCAAAAAAAACACCTGCAAATCTCCTGCTAAAGACTGAATAAAAACCTTGCCCGAGCAGGCACTCGAAGTCCCCCGGGGCCAAGGGTGAGATCTCCGACCGGAGACACTCAGTCGCACTAAACAGTGCTGCAGACCGACTAAACAGCCAGCGTCCTCAAGTAGACAGAAGTCTAGCTCAATATCATCAACAATATCAATAATCCCAAATGAGATGGCTCTCCCTCCTTTTATAACGCTGGCCCTCCTCAAAACCCTACGTGGTCCCTCTCTCTCCCACGTGCTCCTCATAAGACTGCGCAGAAGCTCCTAGAGGCTACGTGAGCCTCCTCTCATGTGTGGTGTGGACCCCCAAGGCTCCCCCTTAAGTTACAACGTTGCCTCTACTAGGGAAACAATTTATTTTATTTAAGTGAGTTAGACCCCTTTTCTCACTTTTATTTATTAATTAACTATAGTCGGCAAAACTATACAAAAATCAAATATTCCAATTAGCGGTGCTAATTAGGAATATTATAGGAGGACAAAGCAATTGTCACCTCGAAATGGCTCTACAAGATCAAGCATGGATTTGCTGGAAGTGCTGAAAAGTTCAAGGCAAGATTCGTTGCTCGTGGCTTCTCTCAAAAGGAAGGCATAGACTATCATGACATATTTGCACATGTGGCTCGATATACCACCATTCGATTTATCATAGCCCTTGCTGCTACGCAAAGATGGAGTCTTCATCAGATGGATGTGAAGACCGCTTTTTTGCATGGTGCGATAAAGGAAGAGGTGTATGTAGAGCAACCTCTGGGGTTCGAAGTCCAGGACACCCATGTCTGCAGGTTGAAGAAAGCCCTCTATGGGTTGAAGCAAGCACCGAGAGCTTGGTACGAGAGGATAGATAGCTACCTGATGAAGTTGGGCTTCACTCGTAGTAATGCTGATCCGAACCTTTACTTCAAGGTTGATAGAGAGAAGCCTCTCATTCTGGTGTTGTATGTGGACGACCTCTTCCTGACAGGTGCTAACCCTCTCATTCATCAGTGCAAGAGGGAGCTCACTGCTGAGTTCGAGATGAAGGATCTAGGACTGATACATTACTTCCTAGGCCTGGAGGTTTGGCAGAGACCTGGCGAGATTTTCCTTTCTCAAGGAAAATACAATGTGAAGCTTCTGGAGAGATTTGGTATGGTGGATTGTAAGTCCGTGTTGACACCGATGGAGATCAACTTTAAGAAGTTGAGTGGCAGTGCTGTTGGGCCCGTGTTAGCAAATCCTACAGAGTATCGTAAACTCGTAGGGGCCCTAATGTTCTTAGTGAATACCCGTCTAGACATATGTTTTGCAGTGAACACTTTGAGTCAACAGATGGTTGAGCCTCATCACACTCATTGTGTTGGTGCCAAGAATATTCTGAGATATCTTCGGGGCGCGATAAACCATGGGTTGAGATACACTGGCGGGAGCGTGACACTCCTTGGATATACTGATGCCGATTAGGCTGGCAGTGTGGTGGATCGTAAGAGCACATCGGGATGCTGCTTCACGCTTGGTTCTGCTTCAATATCATGGATGAGCAAGAAGCAGAATTCGGTGGCTTTGAGCACCACAGAGGCCGAATACATTGCAGCGAGTATGGCCTATTGTGAAGCAATTTGGTTGCAAAATATCTTCAGTGAGTTTTTCGGGCATGTGCTAGATACCACCATGATACTCTTTGATAACCAGAGTGGGATTTGGTTGTCCGAGAATCCCGTGTTCCACGATCGATCCAAGCATATTGATATCAGGTACCACTTTATTCGGGATATGCTACAACCAGGCGCCATAAGGATCGATCATATAGGAACTGATGAGCAGGTCGCGGATATTCTCACAAAGCCCCTGGGGAAGGTCAAATTCCTAACCTTCCGTGAGAATCTTGGTATCGTGGAACGAACCTATTCTGAGGGCCCTGTTGGACGATGAGCTCTGGGAGCTCCAAGGGGCTTTGGGGATAGCTTCTCGGAGCTATAAGAAACCACAAGGCTAGGCTTGCCGAACCTTGTTGGTGTGCTTTTGCCCCACCATTGTGATGATTGAGTTGGTTCACCTCTCATTATCTGTGCCCCGTATGCATCCTACCCATTGAGTTCAGGGCTCATGGGAAGTACCTCTCACTTGGCCAGTGAGGTGGGAAAAGCTAGAGACTAGTAGCAAAGACTGATGGATGCATCAGATATTGTCGTACTCTCTATCTAGGATGGCACGGTCCAACCACTTGATCTGGGATCAAGTCTAGTGAGGTTTCGGAGCTCCTATTGACTTCAGGTCAGATAAACCAACTTCAGGTTGGTATGAGACTCTTTGTGAGTCCTATAGAGGTTTCGGATCTCTGGGCTGAATCTGTCAGTCGGGAATGATGTCTTTGTGACTGACCTACTTCTAATCTGAAATAAAGAAGCCAATAAAGCAAGTTACAGCGGGATGATGCATGATATTTGGATTGCATAGGTGGATGGAGTTCTCCCTAGTTGAGAGGGAGTGTTAATTTTGGACAACTAGGTCCAAACTCCATGTTGTGATGCTCAGATGAAGATACCAATATTTTTATTGGGTTCCTCTTTCGGAGAGGTGCAAGATCGATCTAAAGATCATCTTGATCCGATGAGCGAGACCTGTTTTAGATTTATTTTATTCAAAATATATGAGTAGTATAAGGTTTTATTTTCGTTTTTGTGTGGTGATGAAACAGGTCAGCGTTAGAGGACATTCAACTCATCTGTCCTCACATTTTCTCTCTCTATATGGGTGGATTAGTCTTGGGGTCTCTTCTCTTCCTGCGTGGAAAGTAACAAGGAAAATTATTTTGATTTTACATACAGCCTAAGTTCTAGTGCTTTGATGAAAAGATGAGCTTTGGTCAACGCAAGGTCAAACAGACCTAAAACTTTCCCAAAATCTCAATTTCCCTAATCCGCATTTTTTGGCACTATTTTTGAGGCAAAATGTTGACTTTGACTTTTCAGTGTTGACCTAGCTGTTGCTACTGTTTGCATTGACCGTTGACTTTTGGGTTGACTTTTGAGTTGACTGTTTGTTTTTCCTAGAGGGTTGTGTGACATTGCTGGTTGGCTGACCATATTGGGACTTTGCTGGTTGAAGCATCCTGTTGACCGCTGTAATGCACCAACGCAATTATATATTTCTAGCCTGTCTTATTTCGATCTACTAGTATGTTATGTCAGCATTTTACTTTATTGTTTATGTGATTGTTGTCTGATATTGAAAAGAAAGTAAATTTGCATCAAGAATAGAACATCTACATAAATTCACAATTATGAGGAATTCTGTTTTGCACGTAGACAACTATATTGCAAGCTTCAGCCCACAAAAATTTTGGCATGTCTTGATCGTACAACATCGCCCTTGCAGCGTCGACAATAGTTATATTCTTCCGCTCTGCAATAACGTTTTGCTCCGGATTATACAGAGCAATCCACTCTCTTCTGATGCCTTCCCTTGCATAGATTTCTGTGAAGTTTTTATCTGTGTATTCTCCACCATTGTCTGATTGCAATGTCTTGATCCGCTTTCCTGTCAGATTCTCTACCATAGCTTTAAACTCCTTGAATCGGAAAAAGACTTTGTCCTTGGTCTTCAGAAAGTAGATCTAGGTCTTCCTTGAATGGTCATCAATGAAGGTGATGAAATATTCGGTACCACTAAGAGCTCTACTGGATATTGGCCCGCAGATGTCTGAGTGTATTAAGCTCAATACACTCTTAGCCCTATTGCTGCTTCTATGGTATGCTGCCTTGGCATACTTTCCTAATACTCACCTTCTGTAGACATCATCTCACTTGGTGCTCAATTCTGGAACTCCCGTGATAGTCTTCTTGAGAATCCTTAACACCCCATGATGGAAGTGCTCCATTCTCCTGTGACATAGCTCATTCAAGTCCTTCTCATCATTGCTGCTTATCAGTGCCATTGGGATTTGAGTTGTAACTTGTAGAGTTTATTGCTCCTGACTCCGAGTTGTGCTTTCTTCTTCCAACATGGGTGTTTGACATATACTCTATTTCCAATGAAATGTCATAGCCTTTGTTTTGAAGTTGCGACACCGAGAGTAAGTTCATCCCCAAACCAAGCACATGCAGTACATTACTAGCCCTAAGCTTGTTACCAGCTTTCGTTTGAAATACTATGGTACCTCTTCCAATAGGGGTACATTTTGCCTTATTGCCCATGGTGAATTTAAAGTTCATCGGCTCTTCTTGGTAGTTTGAGAAACATTCTCGCACTCTTGTCATGTGAGCAGAAGCCTCACTGCCAATGTACTAGATCTCGGGAGAAATAGAGCTTGACACAAGCAAATCCTTCTTCCAATCTGCATGCTAGAACAGAAACATCGTGATCCATCTGTTCTTCCATGCTTCCCTTCTCTCGAGAATTGCGTGAACCCTTTCGAGCTACCGCAACAATGTCTGATCTACGTTCAATCACCAGTTCTCTTCTCTCGTTACTCATCTCTAGCTCTAATACCATGTGAAAACTGATGCTCCTCCAACATGCGAAGCACTATCTCCACATGGTGTAGGTGCTCTTCCCAAGTTTGGTTGCAGATCAGTATATCATCGAAGAATACCAACACAAACTTCCTTAGCTGTCCACGAAATATGTGGTTCATGCAGGAATGGAAGGTAGTTGGAGCATTGGTTAGCCCAAAGGGCGTCACCAAAAACTAAAAATTCCCGTAGTGACGCCTGAAAGTTGTCTTAGGGACATCCTTGTCCCTCACCCATATCTGATGGTACTCCAACGTCAAATCTATCTTGGAGAAGAACTTAGCCCCCCTCAGCTCATCTATCCACAGAATGGGGTAGCAGTTCTTCATCGTCTTCGTGTTCAAGGCCTTGTAATCGGTATACATCCTCAATGTATCGTCCTTCTTCTTCACCAGAACAACTGATGAAGTAAAAGGGCTCGAACTCGGTCGCATATGTCCCAACGCTAAGAGCTCGTGTATGACCCTCTCAATCTCGTCCTGATAATCTTTGGGGTGCCTATATGGGGTAGAGATCATGGCCAGGATCCCCTACTCCAGCTCGATGGTGTGCTTGAATCCTCGGTTAGGGGGCTATCTTGGTGGTATATCCCCAAAAACTGTGGAGTATCTATCAAGGATGGCCTAGATATCTAGGTGAGGTGGCTTTGCTGCTCCACCAGCCTTTCAGATCCTCAAGTCGAAAAACAACTCTATATCTCCCTGCCTCAAGTCAGCCTCCACCCTGTTGGCCGAAACTGTCTACGGTGGGTATGAGTGCATGCCCCCTCAGCATCACTGGTTTGCCATCCAGATCTAAAAACTCCATCTCTAGTCTCTTCCAATCAATGGTGACCTTGGCCTGGGCGTAGAGCACTGGATTCCCAACACTATGTTGGTGTCCGGAATGTCAACCACAAAGAAGTGATCAATCACCGAATAGGTCCCCATGGTCACTGTTAAGGCCGACACATAAGGTGGACACTACATGGTCCTATCTCCCGGCACCAATAATGAGAACCCCTCAAACTTTGTTGTGGTTATGCCTCTCTTCTGCACCATGTGAGTGTCAGTGAAATTGTGGGTAGCCCCACTGTCGACCAACACTGAGACTCGCTGTCCCTGCACCCTCCCACGAATCCTCAGTGTCAGGTACTTGGGAACTCCTCGTAGAGATGCTAGGTCTCCTCCCGCAGGTGCAAACATAGCTCCTCCAGCTATCGGTGGTGGTGGTGGTGGTCCTTCCTCTTGCGGTACTGCATTGTCCTCTCCACCCATCTCAAAATAAGTCTCCTCATCCCCCTTGTTGTCTGAGAAGACCTCGATATAGTGGGCCGTCCTAGCTGTGCATCTATGACCTACTGCCCAAGGCTCCTAGCATGTGAAGAAGAGCATCTTCCTTCGGAGATCCCTCCTGGTCTCATCATCCAACTACCCTCAACCTTGGTTACGCCTCGGTGGTGGGGCTCTTCCATCTCTTCCCCTCTGTTGGAAGACTAGTTTGGCCGGTTGTGGTGCTCCAGCTCTAGGTAGAGCATCCTGCAGATCTCTAGCTCTCCCCACTTCGTCATGCAAGGTAGTGGATCTACTCAATCTCACTAAACCACGAAGTGGCTCTGCCAAGCCCTCTACGAACATATAGTTCCTCCTGGGTTCTGACAAGTCTGGAACCATCACTGAGAGCCTCAAGAACTTGAAGATTTATGCCTCGACATTCCCTGTCTGCTTGAGCTTTGTTAGCTCTCCGAAGTACTCCTCTGGATCCTTTCTCTCAAATCGTTCCAACACTCTCCTAGTGAACTCATCATACACTATCATGCCTCCGTGCCCTAACATAGTCAACCCATGAAACCACCAGTCATGAGCCTCTCCCTCCAAGTGCAAGGTATCAACCTTGATTGCTTCAATCTATGTCATCTGGTTTAGCTGGAAATAAATATTCAGCTTCTCCACCCATGCCTTTGCTGAACTCTTCGAGGAGCCATCAAAATTTTGGAGGAACAACCTACCCATGGTACATTATAAGTCACTCCTCTACATGAATCCTCCTCTGGCCTGGCTTCTGGGTTTGTTGCTAGTCTTCAGCTGGAAAAACTCGTTGAATTTGATGGCCCTTCTGAACTCTGGCCCATAAGAATGATATTCTATGAATCGTTTTCCATAGTGAGCCTCTTGCAACTCTTGCTGCCCCCCTGTCCCTGAAGCTAGGAACATGGGAACAATGGATCGCAGTGGAGTGTATGGTATAGCCGGCAATGTGGTGTGGGGTACTGCTTGGTGTTGCGAAGTGCCAGACCCCTCTCCAATTTGAAACTCTCCTTAAACTCATATCCCTTTGCTGCTATTGCTAAGCCTCTGACCCATCTCCTCAAACCTCTTGGAGAGGTCTTGTACTGACTTCAGTATAAGATGAGAAAATTCTCTCCTCATTCCTACCATCTTCTGCGTGCTCCATCTCTCTTTCTACAACCTCTAGAATGTTGTCAACCTGATTTGGAGTGATCTCGAGCCTCCTTTCCCTGCTCCTGTATCTCTGTCTCTGGTAATTCAGGTTATGCTTTCTCTCCGGTGTCATAGACTACGTGCTCCATAGGCTGAGCCATTTCTATGAGCTCTGATACCACTGTAATATCCCAATTGGGAAAATGAAAGTAATATAAAGAAATAGACTAAAAACTGCAACAAATTAAATCACACCATTAACACATGAAAACTGGAGCCATAAACATGATCTGAGCCATTTTATTAATGTTGGAAATGAGTACAATAATGGTGTTGGAATAGGTGCACCTGGGCCTGCTCAAGGAAAGCCGAAATCTATCTCAAACCAAGCTGGCATGACCCTCTGGAAATGGCTCTGGTGCTGCGCTGCTCTGCCCATAAATACTACTGCTGCAAACTTCGGACTATTGGTTTGGCTCCTTCTAGCGCCCAAAAAATTCCGAGACTTGGACACCAAAGTCTACTCAATAAACCCAAAAAAACCCGTGAAGGAATTGTGGAAAGGTTGACTTCATAAAATTTCTCCTGTTGGGCTTGACCCACTACATTGCTGGCTGAAGCTCCACACTTGAAGAAACCACTACAAAACTGCCCCAAATGATGAGCAATCACCTTGTTAGGGAGAACTCAACTTCCCCACCAAATCTCAGCTGCAAACTCGCTCTCTTCTCTCCTCCCCGAACAACCTTCCCACTAGATTATGTCCCCACTACGTAGTCACTGCATCCTCCACGCAATCCCTAGAGTTATAACACTCCCCTTGCAATCTTGGCTTTGAAATGCTCCTCCAAAATGGTTAATCTCCTCTCCTGACCAGGCACTCAAAGTCCCCCGAGGTAGAGGTTGAGATCTTTGCCTGAAAATCTCGTGTGGTTACCAGCATTGTAGACTTGGCACTCGGCACATGCGTGCGATGTCAAAATGAAAATCAGAAAAATAAGTGAATGAATGAGGAATGAGGATGCTCTTCCGTCCTTTTGTCAAATGAGCCTCAAGGTTCCTCTTGGGCCAACCATGGACTGCGCAACCTGTTGATATTTTGGGTAGCATCGGTTGTGCTCTAGCTTCGAAATTTTGTGGAGGGGCTAGAACAAATGAGATTTCCAAGACCCATAAATCGTTTGGAGAAATTCTCCCGGTGTGAAAGTTATTCAAATAATTAAATTTTTTAATGGGGATACTAAGTCTAACTTAGGGAAATTAAAAAATTAAAGTGAATTAATTTAAACATGTGGGTGAAAATGTTCTAAGTGACGTGGATCAAGTCTTTTCTAATCTTAGCTGTTGATTAGAGATTAGATCATGACCGTTGATTTCTCAATGAGAAAAGTATTAAAGGAAGGCTTGGGGTCAGTTGGAGAAAACACACACATTGAAGAGCATTGAAACTAAGTCGAATTTCTGGGGCGAGGTTTGCTGAGGAATTCGAAGTGAGCTTGCAGTGCAGTGAGGGAAAAAGATCGGCAAGGGATGATCTGCTCTGAGGCGAAAATACGGCGGCGGCGGCTGCCACGGGAAGCGGGCGCGGGGGAGCCGGCCAAGGAACCGCCAGAAGGGCGCACGAGAGGGTGCGTAGCCTAGTCGGTGGCCATGGAGGCCTGGCAGAAGCCGGTCTCGGGGGAGCAACAGAAGAGACGGCCCAAGGTGATGCCGACCCCGACCAGAGTGGCCGCAGAGAGCACGTAGCACCCGATCGGGGGGTGACACGGGTGGGTGTCTGTTGCTTGGGAAGTCGAGTACATGCTCGAAGTGCCTGGCGGCCTTGCGGGGTTTCGGGCTAGGCGAGAAGGGGCTGGGGTGCATCATCCTCCTGGAAGGGTTTGGATCAACCATATTTTTTGTCCTGTGGTGATAAAAGGCCACAATTGTCGTGTGTTCTCTCTAGGGAAAACCATTTCTGGTGCCCATAATGTTGTATTCAGATTCTGCATAATAATAAAACCCTCTAGAGCTGTTGCACCGATTTTCCCACATTGATTTTTTTCGGGAAAATTTGTCCGAAAAATCTGTGTAATGTTGTCACATGTGCATGTTGTTCAGTAAATGATCTGTAGATGTGTAGGTTGCAGTTTGTATTTTCTTTAATGTTTTCCTGAATACTTCAGATTAATAACTTGTTAATTAATCAAACAAGTAGGCGAAGTAGATCAAGACACTGTAGTAGGGTTTCTATTTTGAAACTTTCACATGGTATTAGAGCATTGCAGATGAAGTTGATCCACCAACAAAGCAACTGAAGATAATTGTTGCAAGAAGGGCAACTGAAGCAGTAGATATCCAGAAGAAGGCAGCGCAACACCAGGAGAGACACAACACAACTAGGCTGACGTAGAGGCCACGCAGAGGCTGACGTAGAACCGTCTGAGTGACACAGAGCCTTCTAGAGTGATGCAGGGGCAACCTGCGCTGCGCAGAGGCTGCGCTGAACCAGTTTGTTGATGCAGCACTAGGAGGGTGACGCAATCCGTGTGGAGAATTGTTGTGCAGTTTTCCAAAGTCTAGAAGTGCAGCTTTTGATCTTCAGAAGTTTCTAGTGTGGCACAACTTTCTTTGGTGCAGAACAATGCCTAGCAAAGGTGAAAAAAGCAGGAGGGGAACAGTCGCTCAGCAGATTCTCCAGCCAAGGAATCTGAGTGTGATCATTGAGGATTGATTCGTCAGAATTTGTGAAGGATTTCCGAGAGGGAATTCATTGGTCAGAGGGAGCACATTCTTTAGAAGGGTTCTTTCGCCAAGAAACCCAGATCTAGTTCCTTGCTGAGTGTAGCAGCACTGAAATGGAGAAGAGTTTGTGATTCGAAAGTTGAGCATAGATGGTTTCTCATGGGCTGAGAGATCAAGATAGGTTGAACGGCGTGTCCAACTTTTTTATCTGGAGGGCCAAAATCCTGATAGTCCTGGATGAGTACGAAATAAACGACTATGCAGAAAACGTCCTAGACATGCCTTCCTATGCAGATCCCCTAAAGAAATATAACGAGAGTTAGGCACAGGCTAAGCGCCTAATCATGGATGGAGTGAAGGATCACGTGGTCCCTCATATTTTCAAGAAGAACACGGCAAATGAGATGTGGACATCACTGAACACGATGCATCAGGGAAGCTTCGTCCAGAGGAAAATGCTTCTAGAGAAGCAGATGCGATTGTTCCAGATGCAGAAGGGAGAGGAAATCTATCCCTTCCTCTTTAGACTTTAGACTATCCGGGATCAGCTGATTGCTATGGGGACAACTCCGGATGAAGGGCTCATGGTGAGGACTGCCCTGAATGCAATCACCAATGAATGGGAAACGTTCGTCCAAATCATCTTGGGAAGCACAACATTACCATCCTAGGTGGACATGTGGGCAATCCTCCGTTAGGAGGAAATCAGGAGAATTACTAAGAAGCAACGTAGCGGCGGAGGAGTCAAAGTAAAGAAAAAAGAGGAGGAGGATGCAACCCTTGCATCTAATGGACATAGGCAGCAAGGGAAGAAGAAGGACCTATCAAAGGTCCGGTGCTTTAAATGTGTCGAACTTGGACACTTCACCAGCTCTTGTCCTAAGAGGAAGGACAAGGACTCTTCTGATTCCAAGGCAGTAGCAGCAAAAGGGCACGACGATAGAGACAATGATGTAGCCATGAGTGCTCATGAACCAAGGAAGTGGGGCGATATTGATCTATAGAGCAGCTACAGATGTCAGCAGGATCCTTGAGGTTTTCAAAATCTTGGATCACATATGAGCTATGGGAGTCATTAAAGACAGTAGCAGGATGACTGGAGTCAGTGGATGCAGAGGATAATGGAGAGGCACAAGGTAGTTCATGAACATTGAAGATTGGAGAAACACAGTGCAGTGGCAACAGCAGCGTAGAGGTTGATGGGACTTCAGCAATGCAGAGGGGCAGTGCTTTTGCAGTGCAGAGCAACGATAATGCAGAGGCTCTAGAGGGACAGCGCAGAGCAGCAACAGAGGGTGCTTCAGTGGTGAGATGCAACCAGACTGACTTGGTTGTCTGTTGTTGGGTGATTATCCTTCAGTTGCTTACTTCTTAGCGACTGAGTTGAAGTGTAGTAGCTAGCAGGAGCAGTGCTATAGGCAGCGTGATGCAGCAATTTGAGAGGGAATTGCAGTACAAATGTGATAGTGGCTATGGCAGAGTCATGGGAAACAGTATAGAAAGAAGCAACGCAGTGGATGAAGGGCAGCAGACTAGGCATCAGCAATGCAAGGGAACGTTGCCAGAGATCAGATTAACGCTTCTGGAATGAAGTGTTGCTAAAGCACATTCCTCGCTAAGAGGAAGTGTTGAGGTTTTGGGTAGAATCAATTGTGCTCTAGCTCCGAAATTTTGTGGAGGGGCTAGAACACATGAGATCTCCAAGACCCATAAATTGTTTGGAAAAATTCCACACAGTGTGAAAGTTATTCAAATAATTAAATTTTTTAATGGGGACCCTAAGTCTAACTTAGGGAAATTAAAAAGTTAAAGTGAAGTAATTTAAACATGTGGGTGAGAATGTTCTAACTTTTAAGTGATGTGGATCAAGTCTTTTCTAATCTTAGCCGTTGAATAGAGTTTAGATCACAACCGTCAATTTCTCAATGAGAAAAGTATTAAAGGAAGGCTTGGGGTCAGTTGGAGAACACACACACATTGCAGAGCACTGAAGCTAAGTCGAATTTCTGGGGCGGGGTTTGCTAAGGAATTCGATGTGAGCTTGCAGTGCAGTGAGGGGCAGAGATCGACAAGGGATGATCTGATCCGAGGTCGAGAATACAACAGCAGAGAGGCATCTTGTACAAGGCAGCATAGGGGCCAGCTAGAGGGATGTAGTCCAGTCAGCACCACGCAAAAGACTACGCAAAGACTGCGTAAGCCTAGGTAGGGTGAGACAGGCTTAACCAGGGCAGCGTTGGGGCAACAGAGACCCATCTAGGGTGATGCAGGTCCAGCCAGGGCAGCACAACACCAGTCACAGTGACGTAGTGGGTACGCTGGCCAGTAGGGGTTGATGCAAAGGCTGTAGAGGCAGCGCTGATGGTTCAAGTGTGCCAGAAAGGGCTTGAATTCATAATTCCCCGCAGAGGGTCGGATCAACCATATTTTCTGTCTCTGATTGATAAGGTACAACTGCCGTGTATTTTATCTGTATGCCAAACCATTTTTGGTGCCCAGAATGTTGTATTCAGATTTTGCATAATAATTAAACCCTCTAGAGTTGTTGCACCAGTTTTCCCGCATTGGGTTTTTCCTGGGACATTTGTCCAAAAAAATTGTGTGTAATTTTGTCACATGTGCGTGTTGTTCAGTAAATGATCTATAGATATGTAGGCTTCAGTTTATATTTGATTTAATGTTTTTTTGAATACTTCAGATTAATAACTTGTTAATTAATCAAACAAGTAGGCGAAGTAGATCAAGACACTGCAGTAGGGTTTCTGTTTTGAAACTTTCACATAATCCCTTCATCGAGCCAATCCCAACGCTGCCTCTTTCGATCCTCCCTCACGCTGCCACCTAAGGAGTTGCCTCCCATTTGATGTTGACCACTTGAACCCCACTAAAGCCACAATTTATCCCTTGGAAATTATAGAAATTTACTTTAGCTTTTCTCAAATATTATTTGTGGGTCTCGGGCCCACCTTATTTCTGCCTAACATTAGAGATAGCAAAATTTATCAAAAATTAATATTCTAAATAGTGAAACTGCTAATTAGGAATATTACAACTTGTCACCAGAGAGATGTTATTTTACACATTCAAGTATTATTAAGGGCTTAATTAGGCTAAATTGAACTTGAGAAGCCTCATATAAATAAGAGAGGCCTCATTTTTTATTGGATCATCATCGCATTCTTGGATTAGCTCTCCTTGAGAAATTTACATTTCTTCTTGGATGACTATTGGAGACTCTTTCATGCATTTCGATATCTTTGGAGGCTACTTCAATTTTCTTCTTGGAGCCATGGTCTTGATCTAGGATTGGATATATCTCTTGTTATCTTGTAAGTGAATTATATTGAAGAATTTTTCATGAATAATGTCTAATGTGTGGAAATGGTGCAACTAGTTCTTTCTTTCATGCCCTAGTTGTTGAATATCATCATTAAGGATTCTTAGATTGCAAATTTGTGCATGTTACTCATTGATAACAAGTAGAAGAACGTTCCTAGTGAATTGAAGTTTCTTTTCTTACATGAAAGCCCATTGATCTTGGGTGGGTAGTTATTGAAAGATTGGTGTTAGGGCATCATTTTCAACCTCGTTGAGAAACGAATTAGTCCATGTTTCAAATCATAAAGACTCCATAGTCCAAGGGGAAGGCATTAGTCTAAGAAATCTTGGTGGTCACCCTTCCTTTTATCATCTTTTCTTCCTCCTAAAAATTTTGGTGTTTTATCTTGACGGCCTTGCTAGGGAATCATGTGAATCCCTTTGGAAGGATAATTTTGCATTTCCACTTGGACCAATTTTTGCTTTAGTATCTCCCCTAGGGATCCCCAAGGTTTCACGAGATTTCAATGGTGTTTTTGTGAGAAAAAACAACCCCTACCTCAAACATCAGATGCTAATCTTGGACGTCATAGTGAAAGACATTCTTAAGGGTTATCCTCCATCAAAGCTTTATCATTCTTAACCCTTTCCTTGTCCTAACTTGACCTAGTGTCCTCTTAAGAGTCCTTCCTCGAATGATAAATCATAAAACCCTAGGTCTCATGTGGACCCAACCTTGGTCTCTCAATTGTCGCAACAACTCTCTTGGAAACAATTCCTTATTTCAAAGAGTTATATGACAGGTACTATATCATCTTGGAGATCTTGATTCTGGGTGCACCTAGCATCATTGTATCATTATAAATCCTTAGATCTTGATTTCCCACTCCTTAGATTTTCCTTGGAGAGACATTAAGCTTCACTCAAGCAAGTAATCCCTATATTAAGCCTCTCCTTTAAATGGGCCTTGGAAATCACCATATATCTTGTTAACAGTGAATGCAGCAGAAACAACAAATCTCATAGAAAGACAACCATACATAATAGAGACAATATTTTTACCTTGGGAAACCCAACAACTTTTCTTTAGGAGAAATTATTCTTCAACAAGGTTTACAAATCCAATCTGTCTAGAAATTTGTGCCAAGTACAAATCCAAATATGTAATGTTCCAAAATAGAAAAAATAGTGCTAATACAAAAAATCATAAATTTACACGATGGAAATTCAAAACATTGTAGTAAATACCTAGAATAATATGAAATATGGAAGCAGCTGAGCCATTTTATTATTAAATGGGAAAGAGTACAAATATATAGAGAATTTCACATGGGCTTGCATTTTTGGCAAGCAGAGCAAAGCCCAGATGAAACAACAAAACCCAAAAAACTTCCCAGTGATGCTTTGCGATGTCCCAATGAATCTGCACTAGCTGTTGCAATGGAATAATTGGAAACTCCACCTTTGGTGCTCAAACAATTCTCCAAAATTACGCCCAGACTCAAGCCAATCTGACCAAATCCCAGAAATGCTTTGGCCTGATCATGACCCTCCAAAAATGACCTCCAATAGGCCCTACTCTCCCTAGTAGCTGTTGAAGTATGTTGTCTCCAGAATCACCAACAAAGTACTCCACAACCCTCTAAGAATGCAGCAAATAACTCCTTCGGCACTTCCCTTATCTCTCCCAACAAACAATGGCTCAAATGACTGAGGCACCATCCCACATATGTGCCCATCTTTCCTCCTCTGCACTGGCCCAGTGACTGCCACAATACTCCTAAAATACGCTATCAATCTCAGTCTCCAAAACTCGCCCAATAGCTCAGCAAGCTAATGAGCCTTCTCCTCCAAATATTCTCCCGGCAACCAACCCTCCAGAATCAACCAACAATAGACACACAAGAATACAACTGCATCCTCTAGAAATACACACTACTGGGCAACTGACTGCAAATGCTAAAGATAAGTAAATGAAGCTCCATTGGATGATAATGGAAAACCAATCTATGGTGGCACTTTGTTAATTTTGGACAACTAGGTCTAAATTCCATGTTGTAATGCTCAGATGAAGATACTAATATTTTTATTGGATTCCTCTTCAAAGAGGTGCAAGATTGATCTAAAGATCATCTTGATCCAATGACCAGAACATTTATTTTGAATTTATTCAAGATATGTGCAGGTCGACCTTAAGGTTTTGTGCCCCAGCAGTGGTGTCACACACCCTCACTGATGGATATATATTGGTCAACATTGGAGGACATTTCACTCATCTCATCCTCATACATTTCTCTCTCCTCATCTGATTGGTTCGATGACCTTGGTGGCTCTTCTCTCCACACGTGGGAAATTCCAAGCAACAACACATTTCTTATTTCGGTCTAGGGTTTTTGCAACAAACTTTGACCAGTGTTGACTTTGGTCAACATAAGGTCAAAAGGACCTGAAACTCTCCCAAAAGTTTGATTTTCCAAATCCACATTTTTTGGCACTATTCCCGATGCAAGACATTGACTTTGACTTTTCTGTGTTGACCTAGCTGCTGCTACTGTTTGCGTTGACCGTTGACTGATAGTGTTGACTTTTTTGGTTGACTTTTGAGTTGACCGTTTGGCTGTCCTAGAGTGTTGTGTGACATTGCTAGTTGGCTGACCATATTGAGACTTTGCTGGTTGTAGCATCTTGTTGACCGCTGTAATGCACCAACACACTTATATATTTCCGGCTTGTCTTCTATCGATCTACTGGTATGTTCTATCAGCATTTTACTTTATTGTTTATGTGATTGCTGACTGATATTGGGATAAAAAGTAAAGTTGCATCAAGCATAGAACATCTACATAAATTTACATGGTATCAGAGCTGAGGTGAAGACAAAGCCCTAATTTGTAGCAATCACCGAAGAAGAGGATGGGTTATTCAAACTACAATGGCTTTAAGGCTAATGACAAATTGACTGGGAAGGATGACTTCCATGCTTGGAAGATGACATTGGATCTTAACTTGGAAGACCACGATGTCATGGACTATGTGCAGGGTAAAATCCAAGAGCCTCCATCCACTGCTACTGCTGCTGCCAAAATAAAGTATAAGAAGGGGGAAATCAAAGGAAAGCTGATGATCAGGGACTCAATTCACAAGAGTATGGTTGCCTACATCTCTGAGCTAGGCACATCGAAAGAGATGTATGATAAGTTGGTCCACATGTTCATGGCCAATGATGCGAATCAAGTCTTATTCTTCAAGAATCAATTGAAGAATCTGAAGAAAGGAAGGGATGAGTCTGTTCAATCATATTTTCTGAAGCTGACCGAGATCAGGAATAATCTGCTGGCTATTGGGGAGACAATAGCTGATCGAGAGATGGTGCTCACCGCACTTGGAGGTCTCTCGTCCGAATGGCATGTATTCAACATTACCATTCTCAATAATAATGTCATACCTGATTTTGATGAAGTATTATTGAGATGCGTACAAGAGGAGACAAGGATGAAGGAATATGAAAATGAAGGAAATGTTGCCTTCGCTGCTTATTCTAGAAAGAACTTTGGTGGTCCAAAGAACAAAGGAAGAGTAGGGGCCCAAGAAAAGAAGGGCAAGTGTTACACTTGTCACAAGCCAGGTCACTATGCCAGAGAATGCCCTTTCAAGAAGGATTCTGCCAATGATGATGACAACAACAACAACCGAAGGAATGGCAATCAAAGGAACAATAGGTTCAAGGGGAAGAGGAAGGCTCCCTCCGACGGAAATGGTCAACCTTTCAAAAGGTTGAGAAATTCTAGGTATGAGGAATCAAATGTTGTTGATAAAAGAAATGAATTCATTCTTGTATCTTCCCTCTCTGGTGCATCTCCACCTAACACTATGGATGTCTAGTTGATAGATAGTGGTGCCTCAAGGCACATCACTGGGTTCAAGGAAGCACTCTCTGATATGGTTGAGAAGGATACTAATCTGGAAATTATCCTTGGAGATAATGCCACATATCCCGTGAAAGGGACAAGGACTGTGACCCTCCACTTGTCTCAAGGTTAAGTCCTCTGATTGTAGGATTTACTCTATGTACCTAATTTGAAGAAGAACCTCGTGTCTATATCGGCCATGGAAGACAAAGGTTTCAATGTGGCATTCATTGATGGGAAGGTGCGCATGTGGAAGAAGAGTTTCAAGGAAGCTATCACGATTGGGTTTAGAGTTGATACACTCTACCAGGTTGGAGGAATTCCACTGGGAGCGATGACGTGTGATACTGTCCGACGGAAAGAACTATGGCACCGAAGGTTTGGACACCTTCACTACAAGGCCCTTCCCGAAGCAAGGAAGGTGGTGACGGGGTTGCTCGAGTTCTCAAATAATCATGAAGGTGTATGTCAGGGTTGTGCCGAAGGAAAGCATACAAGGGGACCTTTCCCCTCAAGTGTCACAAAGACAGTTGATGTCTTGCAATTAGTACATTCTAATCTATCTGGTATGCTACCCGTGACATCCTTGGGAGGATGTTCTTATTATATGACATTCATAGATGACTTCTCTTACAAAACCTGGATATACTTCATGTGGTTCCGTACCTTCAAAACCTTGGTGTAAAATCTGACAGGGAAGGAGATCAAGATATTGAGGACCGATAATGGCACTAAATATGTTACGAATGAGTTCCAGAACATTTGCAGAGAATCTGGCATCAAGAGGGAGACCACAATGTCTGTGGGCTATAGCAAAACTTCGAAGGCCTATAGAGTCTATGTGCCTAGTCAAAGGGAAGTGGAGATATGCCATGACGTTACCTTTAACGAAGATGCGTTCCTGAGGAAAGTAGTCAATCTTCCGAGATTTGAGGAAAATCATGTTAGGATATTCCAACACATAGGAAATAGTTAAGAATAACTTAGTCTAGTGTAGAGTTAGGTAAAGTGTGTTTCTTTACCATGTACATTTGTAACTTATAATCCAACAGTCACAATTTGTAGTGATCCGACGGTTATCTCTCACCTTGTTATTAACGGCACTTGATCCGTGGCTTAACACTCGATTGGTCCATGATCTCTATTTAAAGAGCATGGAGAGTCATTTGTCTGGTAACCTTTTATGAGAGAAACATATGTAACTTTTGTTTTTACCTTAATAAATTCCCTGAAGTGGCCGCGTTGGCTCAGGGCATGGACTGTTTCCCTCTATGAGGGTTTTAACCATGTGATTATATTGGTGTACTGATTTGTGATCTGTTTGTGAGCGGTGACCTTTAATTCTTAATCTACGGAACTTACCCTGTAAACTCCTACATGGTATTAGAGCTATTTTGAGGGTCCCGTCCGTTGTTGATCAAAATCCGAAGCTGGTTTGACTGCATGCGAATGTCGTTTTGTAAATCTACTATTTCTGAACATTTTTGGGTTTGGAGAATTGCTCGGTTGTGTCCGGAGTGTCTGTTACAGTGAGGAATGCCTTTGTTTCATGTGAAAAGGTTTCTGACTACCCAAATTATGTTAGTTTAGATCTGGAGGTATAAAGCATCTATTTTGCAATTATATTTGTTAATAGTTCTGCTTATTTCGGTTTTTTTTCCTATCTGTTTATTTTCGGTATTAAGGTTTTATTTATTTGCCGGATCTGTAATATTCCTAATTAGCATTGCTAATTGGAATATTTCATTTTTGTTTAATTTTTCCGCTTTAGCTAAAAATAATAAATAAAGTGAGAAATAAGAGGGGTCATCTCACTTTATAAAATAAAGTGCTTTCCTAGTTGATTGACGTTGTAACTTAAAGGGGTGGCCGTGGGGGTCCACACGTGTATGAGGGGAGGCCTCACGCTGACCCAAGGGTAACTGCGCAGGCCAAGGAGGGTGAAGGACGCAGTTAAGGTTTTGGAGGGAGTTTAGCACTATAAAAGGAGGGGTTTCCACTTCATTTGGCATTATTGATATGTTATTGATATTGAGAGCTAGACTTCTGTCTACTTCAGCACGCCGGTTGTTTAGTCGGTCTGCAGCACTGTTTAGTGCAAACTGAGTGTCTCTGGTCGGAGATCTCACCCTTGGCTCCGGGGGACTTCGAGTGCCTGCTCGAGCGAGGTTTTTCCTTCAGTTTCAGTGGTGATTTGCAGTAGTTTTCTGGTGGACGTTTTGAAGAGGAGTTGCCCCTTTTGTGACTGCGCAGTCTAGGAGAGAGGACGCAGTCCCAGCTAGGGAGGACGCAGTTATTGAGAGCAGGTTTGTTGTGTGGGGATTTGGCAGAGATTTCAGCGTTTTCCAGCCCTGAGGAGTTTTGCTATTTCATCCGGAGGGTTTGCAGGTGGATTCAGCCCTTTTTCCCAGCGTTTTCTTGGGCTTCTGCGCTGTCACTGGGAGAGACAACGTTTTCTCTGGAGAGGGTTTATTTGGTGCATTTTCGGAGGTGGAGCATTTGCTTCACGATTTCTGGGTTTTGTCCGGAAGGTTGAGATCAGCTAGCCTTCCAGTTTTCAGCTCATTCTAGTGAGGGGATCAGCCCCTAGTTCCGGTGCATTGCAGCAGCAGCTTTCTACGGCAGTTTCTCCAGCCAGCTAGGACGCAGTCTCTATTGCAGCCATTTCTTATTCTGAGAGGGTCTCCACTTGCCTAGGGCAAGGATAGGTGCACTCATTCTGATTATCTTTGTACCCATATGCATGTATTCTCAGATTAATAAAATGGCTTAGTGTTCTGGCATTTATGTGTATTTGTTCCATATTCTGGTTCTGGCATTTTGTTTTATATATCTGTTTGTAGCATTTCTGCGTATTACTGTTTATTTCCCGTTGGGGATATTACAGTGGTATCAGAGCATAGTTCTGGCTCAGCCTGTGGTGCTAGCAGTCTATTACGCCCGGGGATAATCCCTACATCCATCGGAGGAGACACAGAGAAGCTAAGAGTAGGTGGAGGTTTCCTTTCGGGGGAAGTGATTCCGATCAGGAGCCACCTGAGACAGATTCAGAGGCGGAGCAGCCTGTGAAGGGCACAGAGCAGCGGAACCCAATGGCAGATGATGAGATGAGGTTTAGGGAAACGCTCCTCCATCACATGCAGGAGATGTCACAGAGGCTCGCGGCCGTAGAGGTTGGGCAGAGAGAGCTCCCTAGAGTTTTCCAGGTCGGTGAGGGATCGGGTATGTCTCACCATGTACCAGTGCGTGATGCTATCCCCATTGTGACGACTCAGGCACCCACGCGATCCACTATGCCCACATTCTTGCCAGAGGACACATGGACAGGAGTACGGGGAGGTGCACAGAGGGATGTTCCAGCACCCACGCGACCTACCATGCCTACCTTCCTGGCAGAGGACGAGGGGTCGGCAGGGCCGCGAGAGTTAGGTCCAGTTCAGTGGGCGGCCGCTTTTGCAGAGTATCAGGCTTTCGGACAGGCATTCATGGATTCTCTCACCTTCGAGAGTTATCTCCATATCCAGTATGGCATTAGACCCCGTGATCATCACAAGGGGCACAGGCACCACCGCGATGACCACCGCGCGGCTAGTAGATTCCATTTGCCCACGTTTGATGGCTCATCAAACAGTTCGGCAAAGTCCTGGGTGGAGAAGCTGGACATCTATTTTCAGCTTAACCAGATGTCGCAGTCAGAGGCCATTAAGGTGGCTACATTGCATCTGGAGGGTGAGGCCCAGGATTGGTGGTTTCATGGGATGGCGACACTCGGGCATTCCACAGACACGACATATGCCGAGTTTACCAGGAGGGTGGTTGAGCGTTTTGACAGGAGGGACCCGGAGCAGCATTTTGTTGAGTTGACCAAGCTCAAACAGACTGGGAGTGCAGAGACATACATTTCAGACTTCTTGAGGGTTTCAGTGATGGTACCTGACTTATCTGCAGCCCGGATGGTTTACATGTTTGTGGAGGGGCTGTCAGAGCCACTTCGTGGCCTAGTCCGGTCGAACAAACCGGCTACCCTTCAGGATGCCATTAGCAGGACTCGAGACTTACAGGATGTCTTACCCAGGACTCGGCCACCTTATCCCCAGAGACAGGCTTTCCAGCCTAAGGGTAAGGACACGAGGGCTCCGCCTCCCAAGGCGAATCCTGGACGAGGGCAGTTTGATGATGAGGCCAGGAGAGAGCTGAGGAGGAAGCGGTTGTGCTTAACTTGCCAGGAGCCATGGGCACCGGGTCACCGATGTGCGGCAGGGAAGGCACATTTCATAGAGGTCTTCTCTGAGAGCAGTGGAGAAGAGGATGAGGGAGGCAGGAGATTGTTATGCAGCACAGAGTACCCTACCACCTCCACCACCCGCGACAGGTGGGGCATCGTTTGCACCCACTGGGGGAGCTCTAGCCGCATTGCGTGGAGTCCCCAAGTACTTGACTCTGCGCGTACGGGGGACAGTGCGCAGACAGCGGGTTTCAGTCTTAGTCGATAGTGGGGCCACCCACAATTTTATTGATGCCCAGATGGTTGAGCGGAGAGGCATACAGACGGAGGGATTTGATGGGTTTTCTGTCTTGGTCCCAGAAGATCAGACCATGGCATGTGCTCGATATGTTCTGGAGTTATCAGTGACGATGGGCACTTATACGTTGACAGATCACTTCTTTGTGGTGGACATTCCGGACACCAACCTGATATTGGGAGTTCAGTGGCTTATTACTCTAGGGAAGGTCACGACAGATTGGAAGGCCCTAGAGATGGAGTGGGATGATCCCAAGACGGGGAAGCATGAGAAGATACGGGGGCAGCACACATACCCACCCCAGATGGTGTCGGCACACAGCATGGAGGCGACCTTCCGCAAGGGGGACATAGAGTGGGCGGTAGAGTTGCGAGCTTCAGAGGCAGTGGATACAGGGCAGATAGTGCATCCTGATCTACAGTCTATTCTCGACAGGTATGCAGTAGTTTTTGGGGATATTCCACCAGGGCAGCCACCGGATCGGGGGTTTGAGCACACGATCGAGCTTGAGCAGGGGATACAGGCCGTGATTACTACACCGTATAGGCATCCCAAGGCCTATCGGGACGAGATAGAGCGAGCCATTCAGGATTTGCTGGCCCTTGGTCACATTCGGCCCGGCACTAGTCCTTTTGCTTCTTCTGTAGTGCTGGTGAAGAAGAAGGACGGCACATTGCGCATGTGCATTGACTACAGGGCTCTGAACAAGAAGACCCTGAAGAACAGGTACCCCATCCCCAGGATCGATGAGCTGATGGTTGAGTTGAGAGGAGCACGGTTCTTCTCGAAGATTGACTTGAGATCCGGGTACCATCAGATACGCGTGAGGGAACAGGACATTCCCAAGACCGCTTTCAGGTGTCACTACGGGCACTTTGAGTTTCTGGTCATGCCATTTGGGCTGACCAATGCACCTGCTACTTTCCAGTCATGTATGAACCACATTTTCAGGGATCATTTGAGAAATTTTGTGCTGGTTTTCTTTGATGACATCCTTATATACAGCCGGACTTGGGAGGAGCACCTCCAGCATATTGAGACAGTCTTGCACATCTTGGAGGAGCAGCAGTTCTATGCCAATCTCTCCAAGTGTGAGTTCGGTTTGACAGAGATGCTGTATCTGGGACACATTATAGGAGTGGATGGGGTGAGAGTCCACGAGGAGAAAATCAGGGCTATCAGAGACTGGCCCGAGCCGCGGAATGTGATGGAGCTTCGGGGATTTATTGGTATTTTCACCTACTACAGGAAGTTCGTCAAGGGCTTCTCTCAGCTTGCAGCACCCCTCACGGATCTGACGAGGAAGGGGGCATTCAGTTGGTCGGACACAGCACAACGAGCTTTTGACAAGCTCAAGGAGGTGATGAGCAGTTGTCCCGTATTAGCGTTGCCAGATTTTACGCAGCCCTTTGTCTTAGAGTGTGATGCATCAGGAGAGGGGATTGGTGAAGTTTTGATGCAGGACGGTCATCCGATTGCTTTTGAGAGCCGAAAGCTCCTTCCACACGAGAGGTTGTATCCCATATACGACAAGGAGATGCTGGCCATCATGCATGCATTGGCCAAATTTCGGCAGTACCTGGTGGGTGGCAGATTCAGGGTGAGGACAGATCATAACAGCTTGAGGTACTTTCTGGAGCAGAAGCAGTTGCAGGAGAGACAGCAGAAGTGGATCAGCAAGATCCAGGCCTACGAATTTGACATAGAGTATGTCAAAGGGAAGAATAACGTGGTAGCTGATGCCTTTTCTCGTAGACCGGCCACGTTATCACTCATGAGCTTGGACGCTGATTGGAGGGCTCGACTGTTGGTTGAGTACTCCAAGGATAGGTTTGCATGCGAGGTTCTGGATGGGCAGGTAGCAGATAACAGGTACAGGGTGGTCGATGAGATCATCTATTACAGGGACAGGATCTTCTTGACTGAGGGGTCTCAGCTCAAGAAGAAGATACTCCAGGCTTCACATGATTCACCATTGGCGGGCCATCAGGGGTTCACCAAGACATACAGGGCCATCCGGGAGAGGTTCGCATGGAAGGGCCTCAAGGAGGACGTACTCCAGCATGTCAGGGAGTGCGATGTTTGCCAGCGAAACAAGGGAGAGATGAGCCATCCTGCAGGGTTGTTGCAGCCTCTTCCCATTCCGGAGGGGAAATGGGAGAGCATATCGATGGACTTCATCACAGGGTTGCCCACCGTGCAGGGCAAGGATTGCATCTTCGTGGTAGTTGACCGGCTGACGAAGTATGCTCACTTTTTCTCCATTTCAGCACATCACACGGCGGCACAGGTGGCGGAGCTGTTCTTCAGGGAGGTTTTCAGATTGCATGGTCTACCCAAGACCATTGTCAGCGACAGGGACAGCCGCTTTATGGGCGGATTCTAGCAGGAGCTCTTCCGACTAGTGGGGACCGAGTTGACACCGAGCACTAGTTATCATCCTCAGACAGACGGGCAGACGGAGATAGTTAACAAGTGGCTGGAAGGCTACTTGCGTAACTACGTCAGTGGGCAGCAGAGGGCATGGCTGAAGTGGCTGCATTTGGGCGAGTACTGCTACAACACAACACACCATATGTCTATTGGTATGACACCTTTCTATGCTTTATATGGATATCATTCCTTATCTTTTGTGGATATGATGTTTGGTGTTAGCAGGGCTTCGCGAGCCAAGTTATGGATCCAAGAGAGCCAAGATATCCTCCAAGCTCTCAAGGACAACATAGCCACAGCGCAGAATCAGCAGAAGTTGTATGCTAATAAGGGTCGGGTGGAGAGACACTTTGAGGTAGGAGACCTGGTCTACCTACGGCTACAGCCATACCGACAGTCTTCGCTCAAGCAGAAGGGGGCGGAGAAGCTAAAGCCCCGTTTTTATGGGCCATACAGGGTGATACGCAGGATCGGGCAGGTTGCGTATGAGTTGGAGCTGCCCCAAGGCAGCAAGATTCATAACATCTTTCATGTATCATGCCTGAAAAAGGCACTGGGCCAGCAGGTGACAGTCACAGAGGAGCTACCACCTACGGATGATGAGGGGCATCTGGTGTTACAGCCGGAGGCTATTATTGACACTAGGGAGAGGCAGCTGCGGAGCAGGAAGATCAGGGAGTTCTTGGTGAGGTGGAGGAACTTGCCGGATGAGGATGCCACTTGGGAGGATGAGAGGATCTTACAGCATCCATCACTTCAGTTGCTTGAGGACAAGCAACGTTCTGCCGGGGGAGACTGTAATATTCCAAATTAGCATTGCTAATTGGAATATTTCATTTTTGTTTAATTTTGCCGCTTTAGCTAAAAATAATAAATAAAGTGAGAAATAAGAGGGGTCATCTCACTTTATAAAATAAAGTGCTTTCCTAGTTGATTGACATTGTAACTTAAAGGGGTGGCCTTGGGGGTCCACACGTGTATGAGGGGAGGCCTCACGCTGACCCAAGGGTAACTGCGCAGGCCAAGGAGGGTGAAGGACGCAGTTAAGGTTTTGGAGGGAGTTTAGCACTATAAAATGAGGGGTCTCCACTTCATTTGGCATTGTTGATATGATATTGATATTGAGAGCTAGACTTTTGTCTACTTCAGCACGCCGGTTGTTTAGTCGGTCTGCAGCACTGTTTAGTGCGAACTGAGTGTCTCCGGTCGGAGATCTCACCCTTGGCTCCGGGGGACTTCGAGTGCCTGCTCGAGCAAGGTTTTTCCTTCAGTTTCAATGGTGATTTGCAACAGTTTTCTGGTGGACGTTTTGCAGAGGAGTTGCCCTTCTTTTGTGACTGCGCAGTCTAGGAGAGAGGACGCAGTCCCAGTTAGGGAGGACGCAGATATTTTGAGCAGGGTTGTTGTGTGGGGATTTGGCAGAGATTTCAGCGTTTTCCAGCCCTGGGGAGTTTTGCTATTTCATCCGGAGGATTTGCAGGTGGATTCAGCCCTTTTGCCAGCGTTTTCTTGGGCTTCTGCGCTGTCACTGGGAGAGACAGCGTTTTCTCTGGAGAGGGTTTATTTGGTGCATTTTCGGAGGTGGAGCATTTGCTTCACGATTTCTGGGTTTTGTCCGGAGGGTTGAGATCAGCTAGCCTTCGAGTTTTAGCTCATTCCGGTGAGGGGATCAGCCCCCTAGTTCCGATGCATTGCGAGCGAGCGACTTTTACACGGCGGTTTTCCGGCTGAGTGGATAGGTCTCTATTGTAGCCATTTCTTATTAGAGGTCTCCACTTGCCTAGGGCAAGGATAGGTGCACTCATTCTGATTATCTTTGTACCCATATGCATGTATTCTCAGATTAATAAAATGGCTTAGTGTTCTGGCATTTATGTGTATTTGTTCCATATTCTGGTTCCGGCATTTTGTTTTATATATCTGTTTGTAGCATTTCTGCGTATTACTGTTTATTTCCCGTTGGGGATATTACAGGATCTATACCCTCTTCTCTGTGTATGCTCTTTGTTGTGCACTCCGTGCGATCTCAGCAAATCAGAAACAGGAAAAAGGGATTTCTTTTGCTACGTATGCTCTTTCCCCGCATCTTTGTGCGATCTCGGGAAATCAAAAATAGTGAAAAAAGTGATAGTTGTCGGTAAGACTAACTGAGAATCTAACATTCTGCCGTAAGGCTTTGCATTTTGTTTTCTTTGCTCAGTTTTTTGTGTTTTTTATGCAGGAAAAAGGCACGCACACTGAAGAGTAAAAATAAAAACAACCCCTTCCTCCTTTCTTACAATAACATGATCATTTTACTATCTCACTTGGTGAAGCGTTAGTTTATGAGAATAGAGGTCTTGGGTTCAAGTCTCCTTCTCAAGCTTCTTTTGTAAAAAGTTTTTGTTCAAAGGGGTGGAATTTTTATTTTATTTTAAAAAGCCGCACTTCATCCCGTTCCCGCAACTATTCGGCATCTACAACTCAAATTTTTCAAAAGGCATAACTTCTTCATCCAGAAGCTGTTTTTCGAGCCGTTTTTTTTTAAACGGCCTAATTTTTCGAGATCTTTCCATTGAAGCAGTTATTTTTGGCTTTTCTCAGCTTCATTTTTTTTTAAATGGAAAGTGCATGCCCAGTTATTCTTAACAGCACCAATTATTTCCAATGGCTACCTCACATGGTAGATATACTTAGAAGTAAAGGGCTTTATAGAATAGCCACATGTCAAGAAACTAAACCTTCCGATGATGATAAAGTTCCTCAATGGGAAAATAAACAAGATCAAGCACGAGGGTTAATAGGAATGTCCATTGCTCAAGATCTTCGATTTCATATCCTTGATATTGACACCGCTGATAAAGCCCTAGAAAAGCTAAATAATGTTTTTGGCATTCAAAATAAAATCAGGGCCCACCAACTTGAAAATGAGTTGCTTACTTTGTACCCTAATAATTTCTCCTCTATTGAAGACTTTTTGTCCAAATTCAAGACCCTTAGACTTCTTTTAGAAGGGTGTAAGGTCAAAAAGGAAGATGGTAGCCTCATATATTGCATTCTTGCTAAACTTGGTCCTGCATACTCTGTATTTGTTTCTGCCTTCCATTCCACCAGAGAAGCCATCATTTCTTCAGAAACCACCTACAAGAATCCCTCTTTTGATGCCTTTTGTGATTTCTTGATAAAAGAACAAGAAAAACTTTTACACCTTGGTCTTATCACTGCTGGAAACGCTTCTAAGAAAGCCTTAGCAGTCCAACAACAACCATATCAAAAGAATCCCAAGAAGCAGTATCCTAAAAAATATGGTCCTAAACCAAAGAAGGGCCCTAAGCAATTTCAGCCACAAACTGAAAAATCAAATCACCAAAATAATAAGGCAAATCAAAACAAAGGGAAGAAGGCAGATAGACGTTGCAAATTTTGCAATCGGGATGGCCATATAGAGTCCAAATGTTTTAAGAAGATGGAAGCCTTAGAAGCAACAATGAAGAAGCACAACATCAATTTGGAGCACTCTTCACCTTCATCTTCAGGCATGGCACTTTCTGCTTGTGGTTGTCAAGCATCAAGATCTGGTTATGCATTAAATGTATCTTCTTCTTTTCCTTCTCATGAGTGGCTCGTTGATTCTGGAGCTTCTTACCACATGGCTAAAAATAAATCCATGTTTTCTTCTTTAAATGATTGTAACACCAAACATATTTATGTTGGTGATGATAGATCTCTTACTGTTATAGGATCTGGAACCATTCATCTAGATAATGGTCAGTTTAATGATGTACTATGTGTTCCTACCTTGTCATGCAACCTTCTATCTGTTTATCGGATAACTCATTCATGTGAAGGGAAAATAGTAGAATTCTCACCTCATGATGTTGTAATCAAGGACCTCAAAGATCCTAAACATATTTTAGCTACTGGCATTGCTAATGATTACACAAGGTTGTATAAGTTTGACAACTTTGGGTCATCATCTCTTCCCTCTGTTTTTGTTGCTCATAATGATGATGTGAATAAACTTTGGCATGAGCGATTTGGTCACTTGAACTATTGCTCTCTTCAAACTCTATGTAAGGAAAATATGGTGATGGGCCTTCCTATGGTGTCTTGCCGAGATGGTGTTTGCTCCAGATGTGTACTCGAAAAACATCATCGGGATAGTTTTGACAAACGTGCCTCTTGGCACGCTTTAGCCCCTTTGCAGCTTGTGCACAGTGATTTATGTGGTCCACTTCCTATTGTTTCTTTCTCTGGTTGCAAGTACTTCTTAACTTTCAGGGATGATTTTTCCAGATGCACTTGCGTATATTTCTTAAAACTCAAGAGTGAAGTTTTTAACATGTTCTTGGCCTTTAAGGCGTTTGTTGAGAAACAATCTGGACATCAAATTCTTAAGTTAAGATTAGACAATGGCGAAGAATATGTTAACAACAAATTTATCAACTTCTGCACTGAGCATGGCATTCAATTGCAACATACTGTTCCATATACTTCACAACAAAATGGTGTAGCTGAAAGGAAGAATCAAACCTTAAAAGAAATGGCTAATTGTATGCTTCAATATAAAGGACTTGGTCTCAATTTTTGGGAAGAAGCTATTAACTGTGCAAATTACATAGTAAATCTCACTCCTACTAAGGTTTTAAAGAATATAACTCTAGAAGAAGCTTGGAGCTCAATCAAACCAGATGTAAGTCACTTACGTGTTTTTGGAAGTGATGCTTGGGCCCATATTTCATATGCGAAACATAAAGCCTTAGAACCTAAGAGTGAAAAATGTATTTTTGTTGGATATTCTGAAGATGTTAAAGGATATAGACTTCTTCAACCAAAATCCAAAAATATAATGATTAGAAGAGATGTAAAGTTTGATGAAAATATATCGGCATGTGAGCCTAGTTTGGCGGGTGTGCCACCTTTGGCCTGCAAGCCTGATTCGGCATATGTGCCACCTCTCTCTCTCTCTTCTATTTTTAATAGCATTCCTTCTAGTTCAGATGATGACAGCGAGGATGACAATCCTCCTCCAGCTCGTGAAATTGTTCCTTATACTCCACCGCTTCCAAGATGGGTCCGCTCTACTCGGGATGCAGCAGGTTCTCTTGCAGGTGACCCTGCCGATCGACGACGTACTCGTTCTCAGTTCGAAAGAGCTTCTTCCTTATTGGCTCAAGTTCCAAAAAAACTTGATCTAGAAACCTTTGAAGAAGCCTCCGGTCATCCAGATTGGGATGAAGCTATGAATGAAGAGTATCGTTCGTTATTGGCAAACAATACTTGGGATCTTGTTCCTCTTCCAAAAGGAATAAAACTTGTCAGATGCAGATGGGTTTACAAAACAAAGTTTGGACCAGATGGAAAAGTGGATAGACATAAGCTCGTTTTGTCGCTAAAGGTTTTTCACAAGTTGAAGGCATTGACTATACTGAAACCTTCTCCCCTGTTGCCAAAATGAATTCTATCCGCCTTGTTCTTTCCCTTGCTACCTCCTTTAAATGGGAAGTCCATCAGATGGATGTTAAATCTGCCTTCTTACATGGAGATTTGCATGAAGAAATCTACATGGAACAACCCCCTGGCTTTATCCAAAAAGATCCCAGCCTTGTTTGTCGCCTTAGGAAGTCTCTCTATGGTCTCAAACAAGCTCCTCGGGCTTGGTATGCCAAAATGGATAGATTTCTCTTAGATAATGGCTTTTCTAGGTGTCATTCTGACAACACTATCTACACCAAGAAAGTGGGTAAGTCCTTCACCATCCTTGTTCTTTATGTTGATGATCTTATCCTTACTGGTAGTGATCCAAACCATATAAACCATGTGAAGTCTAGCCTCAAAAATAATTTTGAAATGACAGACTTAGGACACTTGCATTATTTCCTTGGTCTTCAAGTCTTGCAATCCAAGGAAGGCATTACCCTCTCTCAGTCCAAGTATGCCTGTGATCTTCTACACCACTTTCACATGGAAGACTGTAAGCCTGCCCCTTCTCCCTTTCAGTCTGGAGTCAAGCTTTCAGTCAACTGTACTACCCTTGAAGTTGATGCTACCTTATACCGTCAACTTGTTGGTAAACTTTTGTATCTAACCCATACCCATCCTGACCTTTCCTTTGTCGTTGGTCTTGATGCTCGGTTTATGCACCAACCTCATGAAAGTCACTGGAAAGCAGCTAAAAGAATACTTTGATATATTCGAGGTACAGTTCAGTTCGGGATTCATTACAGTGCAGGAGTATCTCCCTTGTTGATTGGTTTCACTGATTCTGATTGGGCTGGTGACCCTGATGATCGGAAGTCCACTGCAGGATATGTATTCACTCTTGGTTCAGGACCTATTACTTGGTCTTGTAAGAAACAAAGTGTCATCTCCCTTTCTTCAGCAAAAGCAGAGTATCGTGGTGCAGTTGAAGCCAGAAAGGAAGCCATGTGGCTTCGTCAGTTCCTGTCTGAATTTGGTCTTCATCAGCAGCATCCAACTACACTTTGGTGTGATAATCAGAGTTCCATTCAACTATTTAAAGATCCAGTTCAGCATCAGCGTATGAAACACATTGAACTCCACATACACTTCATCAGAAAGCTCATTCATGATCGTGTTCTTGAAGTGCAGTATTGTCCAACCAATGATAAGGTTACCGATATCTTTACAAAGGCTCTCACAGAAGTGAAGTTTACCAAACTTCGATCCATGCTTGGAGTTCAGGAAAGTTGTCATTAACGGGGGATAGGCTCTAATGCCTCCTTCCTTCTCCTATTGTGTCACTTTTGTAAATCCTTCAATCCTATCCCAATTTGTTCCTAAGGGGGGATGTTAGGATATTTCGACACATAGGAAATAGGCTCTTTTTGTGGCACCTTTGTAAATCCTTCAATCCTATCCCAAGTTGATAGAGAAAAGCCTCTCGTTCTGGTGCTGTATGTGGAAGACCTCTTCCTGGCAGGTGCTAATCCTCTCATTCATCAGTGCAAGAGGGAGCTCGCTGCTGAGTTCTAGATCAAGGACCTAGAACTGATGCATTACTTCCTAGGCCTGGAGGTCTGGCAGAGACCTGGCGAGATTTTCCTTTCTCAAGGAAAATACATTGTGAAGCTTTTGGAAAGATTTGGTATGGTGGACTGTAAGTCCGTGTCAACATCGATGGAGCTCAACTTTAAGAACTTGAGTGGCAGCACTGCTAGGCCCGTGCTAGCAAATTCTACTGAGTATCGTCAACTCATAGGGGCCTTGATGTTCTTAGTGAACACCCGTCCGAACGTATGATTTGTAGTGAAAAATTTGAGTCAACATATGGTTGATCCTCATAACATTCACTAGGTTGGTGCCAAGAAACTCTTGAGATATCTCTGGGGCACAATAGACCATGGGCTGAGATACACTGTCGGGAACATGACACTCCATGGATATACTGCTACTGAATGGGCTGGCAGTGTGGTGGATCGCAATAACACATTTGGATGTTGCTTCACATGTAGGACTGTTTCGGGTAGGAAGTCTGTAGCCTTTGAGCACCGCTGAGGCCGAATACATTGCAGCATGTACGGCCTGTTGTGAAGTCACTTGGTTGCGAAAGCTCTTCAGTGAGTTGTTCGAGCATGTGCTAGATGCCACCATTATCCTCTGTGATAACCAAAGGGGGATTCGGTTGTCAGAGAATCCTGTGTTCCACGATCGATCCAAGCATATTGATGGCTGGTACCTCTTTATCCGGGATATGGTACAGCGAGGCGCTGTAAGGCTCGATCATATAGGAACTGATGAGCAGGTCGTGGATATTCTCACAATGCCCTTAGAGAAGGTCAAGTTCCTAACCTTCCGTGAGAATCTTGGAATTGTGGAACGACCCTATTCTAAGGGTCCTGTTGGACGATGAGCTTTGGTATCTCCGGGGGGCTTTGGGGATAGCTTCTCGGAGCTATAAGCAACCACAGGGCTAGGCTTGCTGAACCTTGTTGGTGTGCTTCTGCCCCACCACTATGATGTTGAGTTGGTTCGCCTCTCATGATCTGTGCCCCGTATGCATCCTACCCATTGAGTCCTGGGCTCATGGGAAGTACCTCTCATTTGGCTAGTGAGGTGGGAAAAGCTAGAGACTAGTAGCAAATACTGATGGACGTATTAGAGATTGTCGTACTCTCTATCTAGGATGACACGTGTCCAACCACCTGATCTGGGATCAAGTCTAGTGAGGTTTCGGACCGCCAACTAACTTCGGGTCATTGAAACTAACTTTGGGTTAGTATATGAGACTCTCCGAGTCCTATAGAGGTTTCGGACCTCTTGGCTGAATCTACCAGCCGGGAATGATGTCTTTGTGACTGACCCACTTCTGTTCTAAAATAAAGAAGCTGGCAAAGAAAGTTACGACGGGATGACGCACGATGTTTGGATTGCACAGGTGGATGGAGTTCTCCCTAGTTGAGAGGGAGTGTTAATTTTGGACAACTAGGTCCAAATTCTGATGCTCAGATGAAGATACCTTGGATTCCTCTTTCAGAGAGGTGCAATATCGATCTAAAGATCATCTTGATCCGATGAGTAGGACATTTATTTTGAATTTATTCAAAATATGTGCAGGTCGATCTTAAGGTTCTGTGCCCCAGCAATTGTGTCACACACCCTCACTGATGGATATATATTGGTCAATGTTGGAGGACATTTCACTCATCTCATCCTCACACATTTCTCTCCTCATTTGATTGGTTCGATGACCTTGGTGGCTCTTCTCTCCACACGTGGGAAATTCCAAGCAGCAACACATTTCTGATTTTGGTCTAGGGTTTCTGCAGCAAACTTTGACCAGCGTTGACTTTGGTCAACGCAAGGTCAAAAGGACCTGAAACTCTCCCAAAAGTTTGATATTCGAAATCCGCATTTTTTGGCACTATTCTCGAGGCAAGATGTTGACTTTGACTTTTCTACGTTGACCTAGCGCTGCTGCTATTTGTGTTGACCGTTGACTGACAGCGTTGACTTTTGAGTTGACCGTTTGGCTGTCCTAGAGGGTTGTGTGACATTGCTGGTTGGCTGACCATATTGAGACTTTGTTGGTTGAAGTATCCTGTTGACCACCGTAACGTACCAACACACATATATTTCTGGCTTGTCTTCTGTCGATCTACTGGTATGATCTATTAGCATTTTTCTTTATTGTTTATGTGATTGCTGACTGATATTGGGATAAAAAGTAAAGTTGCATCAAGCATACAACATCTACATAAATTTACACACTTGAAGTCCCCTGAAGAATGGGTGAGTTCTCCGCTTAGAAAACTCGTGCTAAATAGCAAGCGACCCAGCTAAGCAGCTTGTGGAGCCTTTCTTCTCACCTTTTCTTCCCTCATGCATTTCGAATCATTGGTTTAGGGAATGTGTATTCCTTATGTGGGTGCTCCCCACATATCATTAACAAAACAAAATTAAATTAAGCTAACTTGCCTCTAACTCGTCTTATATCAAAATCAAATGGGCCTCGTCTTTACCAAAATTGGCCCACAAAATATAGAAATAAATCATGTTCCAAAATTATTTAGGAAGGGACATTATAGTCTTCCCCGCCAAAAGTTGCTTGTCCTCAAGCAATGCCTCAACAAGTGCCCTCTCTCACTGTTGATCACCATTGTAACCACCAATAATACCAGGGTCCCAAATGTACCATTGAATCATCCCCAATCTCAACACTGTCTCGACATGAAGGAATCCCTCTATACTAGGATCCCAAGCCATCCTAATGAATGTGAAGCACACCTTGCTCCACTCGCTATCCAAGAAGATACAGGTATCAGAAGCCCTCTGCATACCAGTAATAAGTAGAGCATCATGATAATATAGGACTCTGTCCAACTCCCCATGAAATTTCCCTACTGATTAGTCCATCTCATGCACTACAAGAGTAAACTCCTGAAGATGCAATCCAATCCTGGTGGGATTGAACCCTCGTCTACCTGGACCTCCCCAGATCTCCTCCTGTCGTCCACCTTGCCACACTGGTGAAGTTCCCCACTCCATCAATGAATCACTAAAAACAAATGGAAGATCTAGATGACCCTCCTCTATAGAAACCAACTCACCTCTATGGGTAGTTGAATTGCTCAGCCCTGTTAAGCCATGATCCCCGACCTGTTAAGCCAGGATCCCCTGCCCATCACAAAAGGAACCTATCTTGCTGACATCGTGATACTCGGTCATGACTGACTACCTAGCATGCTCGTACCAGAGCCTCCTCTCCCATAACTCTCAGCCATAATCTATGTGATGATCGAAGTTAGGCCAATCCTGCCAAAGTGACAAAATAGTGTCAGTGCCTATCACTTAATGGCTAGCCCCAATCTTGAGCAACAATCTTCCTCGTCCTATGGTGAGGGCTTCCGTGATCCCGTATGTGTATGCCTGTGAATGAATCAGTATGTCTACTATCCAAAGAATGCTCACTAAGGAGTGGAGTATCCCACCAATTCACTGGATCCCTGGATCCTATAACCATACTGGAGTTCCACAACCCCCAATCCTCTCTGCCTGCCGCTGTGATATGGTGCTAGTTGTTGGGACCCCTCTGTGCCCTGTCTCTGCCTCCTGTAGGTATCCAATAGGTAGACACCGAGCATCAAGAACCTATGCCACGAATATCCCGCTGCTCTGTGCCTGCCAAATCACACAGCGATATCTTCTATCCCAGCTCATGATGATGTGCCCAGGTACTGTCGAAAGCCTAGGCATCATCCTGCCAACAAGGGCTACTGTCCTTTGAACCTCATGCTCACCTAACGCCTCAAGTTGTCTAGTTGAAAGAGCACCATGAAACTCCCTCTCGGTCACCTTCCCAAGTGTGAGCCTAGGGGTGGAACATATGCTACCTCGACAATCAGTTATGCCATCCCTAAGCCTGTAACTATCAACTCATGCACCTACCAAGTGTCTCAACTGGAGAGTCTCCTATCGGCCCATGACACGTGGTATCTCCTCCAACTGCCTAGGGTGAGCCTCCCATGCCCTGTTTCCTGAATGAAGAGTGTCAAAGGGCAACAACCAAACCCTTTGCAACTGTAAGCAACACTGGAGGATGATGGGTGGGTATGTCCCAAAGAGTATGATCAAGAGTCTATCGGAATGCTCTAGAGTAATCCTATGGACGACCCTCTCTCTGTCTCGGATCTGCTGATAACCCCCTTGAGGCCCTACCTCCACTAAACATGGTGTCGTCGGATGCTCAACAATGTCCTCATCGATCCTAGGTGAGTTGCGTCCAATGGTACACCTATTGTTCCTATCCATAAATCTCCTTGGAGGCAACGCTCCAAGAGCCTGTTGCGTCGCATCATGTGTCACTGCATACCACAAAGTTCCACCGCACTCCTCGACATGTCATTGAATGCCGCAACTTGTCCCTGTACACCACTGGATACCCCAAGCTATAGCTATACCATCCTGTGTCATTGCACCTATCACTCCCCACATATTCTCGATGCGATGCGAGTCACTCCTACCCCCATAATGTAAATCGACATGTTGTGGTATACCACCATGCATCTCCATGTTCCTCTGCAGGCCATGTTGATTTTTGTAGCATCGGAAAGTGCTCTAAACCCCAAATTTGGTGGAGAGGCTTAGACATGGGTATTTCAAAGAACCCAGAAACTGTTTGTGAAAATTCCACTCAGATCATGTTTTATTAATATAATTAATTATTTTAATGGAGACCCTAATTCTAACTTAGAGAAATTAAATAATTAAAGACCATTAATAAAGCAGAGTGAGAATGATCTAGAAAACAAAGATCAAGTCATGTTATAATCTTAGTCGTTGATTGGAGATCTAATATCGACTGTTGGTTTCTCAACGAGAAGACTATAAAGGAAGACTTGAGGGTCATTTGGAAGGACACACACGGAGTGAATCTTGAGATGAAATTCTTCTGATAGAGCAATGCTCGGGTGAAGATTAGATCTAAATGATTCAGTGCATTGAGGGGCAGAGATAGCATATGGAGAGAGATTTTCGCAACCAAAGAATCATCAGCAGAGAGAGGTAGAGAGACATCCAACAGAGCCAGTCAGAGTGACGCAGAGGTTGCACAAAGCCACGCAAAGGTTGCGCAGGGGCTCAGAGGGTTTCCTAGATTTCACTGTCGGAACTGATCCAGATGCCGAAAGTTGGGGTGTGAGACCGAGAGGCTGAGATCTATGATTCTGGGAGTTAGATCGATCCACAGCTGGGGCGATGCATTGCTTAGAGGAGGTGATGCAGGGCCTACAAAGTGACTATGCAGAGGCTGCGCAGTGACCTCCAAGGGCAGCTTCTCCAGTGTTTGGATCAGCTGGATTATCCAATGATTGAGTCAAGCTTTTGGGGAAGCTTCTCTCCCTCCCCAATCCCGCTCCCAAAACACGCTCCGTTCGGGAGCTCTTTGGGAGCGCTCGGAAGCGCGCTCCTAAAAACGCTTCCTGAGGGAAGCATTTTCAGGGAGCGCTTCCGAGCTTGAAAAAACGTTCCCTGTCTTTTCGGGAGCGTTTCAGGGAGCGCTCGGGAGAGAACGCTCCCTGAGCGCTTCCCCCATTCAAAAAACGCTTCGAGAGCATTTTTTTAATGCGGGAAGCGGTCGGGGAGCATTCACTCCCGAACAGGAAGCATTTTCAGGAGCGCGCTTCCAAGCCTGAAAAAACGCTCCTTGTCTTTTCGAGAGCGTTTCAGGGAGTGCTCGAGAGCGAACGACCCCTGAGCGCTTCCCCCATTAAAAAAACGCTTCGGGAGCGTTTTTTTAATGTAGGAAGCGGTTGGGGAGCATTCACTCCCGAACGCTCCCCGACATGAAAAACACTCCTCGGCGCGTAGAAAAAAAATTGGCGTCAATTTTTTATTTTTTTTTGGAAAGGAGGGAGGGGGTTTGGGTAAATAAAAAGCCCACCCCTCTCATTTTGTTTTTATTGTTTTAGTTGAGAGTGAGAGCAAGAGGAGCAAGAGTTGGAGAGAAGGAGAGCTTGGAGAGTTGGAGAGCGGAAGTGCCAAGGAGAGAACAAGTTTGCAAGAGGAGGATTGCAAGAAAGAGGTAGGTCTTCTAATCTAGTTTTTTATTTTCTAGGAATTGTTTTTAAGTTGTTCAAAAATGAAAACTTGATTTTTTTTCTCAATGTTGCATTCTAGTGTGTTGAAAAGTAAAAAATTGCATTGTTTTTTTCCTATGTTGCATTTCCTATTCCCATTTGGCATTCCTTCATTTTTTTTGCAGGCTAGAAACTTGAAACTTGAAACTTGAAACATCATGGTTATATGGCTAGGGATTTTCTTCATGTTGGTTCCTTTCTTTGTAATAATGGTGTTGGAGAGTAGAAGAAAGAGGCCCATTAGAGAAGAGGAGGATGAAGAAGTGGGCTATAGTGGATTTGATGAAAATCCTGAAGAGGAGGAGGAGTATGCTGAGGAGGAAGGGGAGAGTGGAGAACATGAGGCCACAGATACCCCAACTAGACAAGACCAAAGTCAAACACCTTTGTGGAAATATGTTCAGAGGCAGGAAGGAGGGAAAGGTGGTGGAACCACTATATTTCTTTGCCCCCATTGCAATAAAGAATACACAGGTTCATACACCCGCGCCAGAAGGCACCTTTGTGGGAAAATGCCAGTGGATGGAGACAAAAGTCTAGGAATCAAAATTTGTGTCAGTGTGCCAGCAACACAGAGAGAGAAATATAGAAAGGAAGAGGAGGCTGCCCTACAGAGATCTAAAAGATCTAGGGGTTTCATTGATTCTTATACACCATCAGGTCCATGATCCATCACATCATGGACAAAGAAGTCCATCAACTTCCGCCCATGGAAGTGGATATGGAGGCACACCTGGACCAAACATCTCCTTAAGGCGTAGAACCATATCCGATTTCCTTGACGAAGGGTGTAGGAATGATGTGGATTCAAAAATTTTCCAGTTTCTATATGCATGTGGGGTCCCATTCAATGTTCTTCACTCACCTTATTGGCATGAAATGGTTTCTGCCATTAATGATACCCCCAAAGGATACAGGAGCCCTGGGTATGACGAGGCCAGAACCATGGGACTTGATCATGAAAGAGCTAAAATAAACAATTATTTGGCTAGAATGACAAATTCTTTGAATGAGCATGGGGTGTCCATTGTATCTAATGGATGGACCAATGTAAAAGGAAAGCCATTGATAAGTGTTCTGGCTGTGTCAGATAGTGGTGCAATATTCCTTTCAGCATATGATTATTCAGACAAATTCAAGACCGGCATTAACATTGCAGAACCATTACTTGAAATAATTGAAAATACTGGGCCATACAATGTCATCCAAGTCATCACTGATAATGCTGCTAACTGTAAGGCAGCAGGAGCAATTATTGAGGATAAATACCCCAACATATTTTGGTTTGGGTGTTTGGTTCACACAATGAACCTTTTGATGCATGATATCATTAAAAACAAACAACCTCAATTCAAATGGCTTGGTGATTTGTACGAGAGAGGTAAAATTGATAAAATTTATTACAAATCATACCAATACCCATGGGCTTTTCCGTACTCACTCCAAATTGGAGTTGTTGAAGATAGCAAAGACTAGATTTGCTAGCTATTACCTCACCTTCAGGCGCCTTTTGAAGGTAAGAGAGTCATTGGCTACAATGGTATCAAGCCCACACTGGCAGGTATTAAAGGACAGGGCAGCGACAATAGTTGACAGGCAAGGTTTTGAACATGTGGAGGAGACCACCCTTGACCCTTTGTTTTGGGCACGTGTGAGGGAAATTTTGAACTTCACCAAGCCCATTTATCACATGATTCGTTTTTCAGATATAGATAAACCAGTGATTGGGGAGGTTTATGAGCAGATGGATAGCATGTTGGGCCAAATAAAAGATGTAAAGGATAATGATCCCAAATTGTATGCAATGATTCATGATTGTGTGTGTGCACGGTGGAATAAACTCAATGTTCCACTACATGCCTTGGCATATATCCTTATGCCAAAATACTACTCTCCATCTTGGTTGGGCCAACCTGCACCTGGAGGTGGGGTTAGGATCAAACCTCACACAGATCCAGAGGTACAAGAGGGGTGCATGAAGGCATTAGACAAGTTGGTCCCCGACAGGGAGGAGTGTGCTAGATTTTGCCTTGAATTAAGCAGATACTTCAGTTGCACTGGTAACTTTGGTTCTTTCCATGCAATGGAAGACAGAGACAGATTTGATGCTTTCACGTGGTGGGAAGCATATGGCGGCATAGGACTTTTGCCAAAGTTGGCAAAAAAATTTCTCTCACAAGTTGTGAATACTTCTTTTGCAGAGAGGTGTTGGAGCACCTAAAGCTTCATACATAATGTGAGAAGAAACAGGCTGAATGAAAACCGAGCTGAAAGCTTGGTTTATGTGCATTAAAACTTGAGGTTGTTGAGTCGTTACTACGATCGGGCATATGAGGATCAATCATATAAAGTCTGGGACAACAACCCAGAGAATGATAATCTGGAGGATGGCACTGTACATATGGAAGAATTGAAAGCAAAAATTTTGAGGGATGATGATGAAGCATCAGCAGCCATGCCACCACCACACATAGGGCCAGTCCTAGCATCCAGTAGCAATGCGGGTGCCAGTGCCAATGCTCGATATCCAACTATTGTTCCTTTGCAGATTTAGCCTCCACCTACATCCTCACGTTGCCCTCTATCTTCTAGTCATGGTCATGGACGTGGTATTCCTGAGAGTACTAGAAGACCACCATTGCCTCGTGGTTCTCACAAATTAGACATTTCTCGTGGGCGTGGCAAGGGGCCAGCCAATAGATAAAATAGATTTGTTATTTACTAGTCTTTTCTATTTTCTAGTAGTTTTTATCTTTTATAACTGTTGAACAGTTGAAACTTGACTCTTTCATATTTAATGACAATTTAAGTTTGAAGTTTGAATTTGAAAGGTGAAACTTTGAAGTTGGCATTTATAAGTTTATAAGTCATTATGAATTATGAATATGATGCTTCATGAAAGTTATATGGTGATTAATGAATCAATGATGATAAATGTTATATATTGAATTTTGAAATCAATGAATCAATGATGATAAATGATATATATCAATGATGATAAATGTTATATATTGAAATTTGAAATCAATGAATCAATGATGATAAATGTTATATATTGAATTTTGAAATCAATGAATCAATGATGATAAATAAATTATGATATATATCAATGATGATAAATGTTATATATTGAATTTTGAAAGCTTGAAATCTTTAGATTGATGATTCGCGAGACTCGAGTCAATATGTTGTATGTTTCCAACTTGTGGGTGTGGTTGATGAAGATTATAACTTCTAGATGATTGATGTCATATGATTCAATCTATGTTTTTATGTTTTTTATGTCTAATTCATCATTATACATGCTTTTGTTGACATATATGCATCAAAATATAAAATTAATATATATATATATATAGATATGCTCCCCGAAATGCTTCGGACCGGGAGCTTTTGAAAATGACGCTCCCGCTCCCGCTCCCAAGTAACCATGGATTGAGTGAGGTATTCTCACAATTTTCTTTCTGCCAGTATTTCTCTCTATAACTGAATAACCCTTGAGGTATTCAGAAATTGCTACTGCTTAATAATACAAACCCTAAGATCTACTACATCAATTTTCCTGCATTGGGTTTTTCCGAGGACATAGTCCAAAATAAAGGTGTGCTATGTGTGATTGATTTCTTGCTCAATTTCCTTGTTTCGAAATCAATTTAATTAAGTGTAGGTTGCTTCAATAGTTACTTCAATAATTCAGATCTGAATTAATTTTGTAAATGAAATTTACATAACAGGAGAACTCAGATAGTTGTCGTAGGATTCCTTAGATTGTCAGATCTAGGAATTTTCGTAGGCCATTTCTCCTCACTACATATCCCTGCACACCACTAAGTGCTTTGGCTTAGAATTCGGTCTTTATGCATCAGGCCACATCCCTCTATACACTGGACGCTACGACCTGACTCTGTGTAGTCTTGTGTACCACTGCCTACTGTCATATCACCATGTAACATATGGTATCCCTACCTACTGTCATATCAGCATGTAACATATGGTATCCCGCATGTGCCAAAGTGTTCGCCACTCTACTAATGACCCCACCATGACACACGTCATGTCCCTCGTCCATCCTGGTAAACTTGAGCACCCTAACTCCACAACTGCTAGAGGGTATATCTTTGTTGTGCTAATCCTCTGTGAACCTTGAATCCTAAACCTCAGCAGGAGAACATCATGTCCATAGAATATCCAACCCGGTGGCCTACCCATGCCACCTCCTCCAACCAACTCCTGCCAGAGAATGCTAATCATCCTGCGACCAATGTGCAACCAACATGCCAAAACAACCAATGGAGTCTTCTCACAAGCCACCTAGCCACTAGCACCGACTGAAACTCCCCTAAGGAATGCATTTGCTCAAGCACTAGGTTGACTACCTCATCAATGCCATAGCCATCCCGCATGTCTGATATCGGATAGGAAGCCCCTTGGATCCCAATACCAAACTGGGCCTCTAATACCCTTGATGTCTGAGAACTCTCATTGAGCTTCACTCCGGACTATGACCATCTCCATGAGTCTATCCCACTCCACCGAGTACTAACTTAGAATCTCTCGTCATCCAACCCCAAGAGAGGGATCGAATGCACAAACTCTAACACATAGAGCAAGCCCTCCATCATGCAAGTGTTGCACCCTGCGCAGCTCATGTCGCCTCAACTCACCATCCTAATCAACACATAAAATTTGTCGGGGGGGGTTTATGCATCTCTCTCTCCACGGTGCAAAGGTAGTCTAGCAATGTTGCAAGCCCCATCTATATAAGCCCATAGATAGCTACTATATGGAAGTACGACAACTCTGCTGACGGCCTGTGCATCTATCTGCTCTAAGTCAATGGTTGGCCCCAAAGAAGACTGCTCGTCCTCCTCCCCCATGGGCTCAACATGTGTCATAAATTGCCCCTCCATGACTAGCTCACACCCCTCTATGTACTCTCCATGTTGTTGTAGCTGACTATCATCCCGCAACTTTGTCGTAGATCTAAGTGTCTTTGTACCTATCGTCTCCTCATCAAGGGTGGTGATGTCTCTCGACACCTCATCATCCTGTTGTGTGCTACTATCAATCGAGAACTCGGTCACAACCCCAGATACCTCATCAATGGATACCTCAACAACGGATGGCATCTCATCAACGGGTTGTTGATTTCTGGTAGCATAGGATGTGCTCTAAGTCTCAAATTTTGCAGGGAGGCTTAGACACATGTATTCCAAAATACCCAAAAACTGTTTTGGGAAATTCCACCTAGATGGAGTTTTATTAAAATAATTAATTATTTTTAATGGGAGCCTAAGTCTAAACTTGGGGAATTAAATGTGAAAATTTCAGTCTTGAAATTCTACTGCAGTGATGGATTTATTTCTTGTCCTTATTTTCACGATAAGTTATTTACAGAATTCCTCCAGTAAATTTTGAAATAAACACTACTGCAGTAATCACTCAAGTATATGTAGAGAATAGTAAAATGCAAGAACAAGAATCAATCACAATGACACAATTATTTTTGGACAATTGTCCCCGAAAAACCACAATGTGGGAAAACCAGTGCAGCAGATGAGGGTTTATATATTAATCTCCAGCAGTAAATTCTTTACAAGGAAAGACTAGCAGACTAACTAAGAAACTTCATGAGAAATCACCTAAGATATATTCTCATCACCCTTTGGATAATTCCCGACACTTGGGGGACTCACTGCCCCTCTCTATGTCACCTTTGTCTGTTTTTCTGTGCAGAGCCTGAGTGAGAGTGCATCACCCTGCGTGAGCTCTCTGTGATGTTGCTCTGTGTTGCCCTCTCCGATCCTCGAGCCCTGACATTGTTGATGCCCTTTGCTTCCTCTGCCCTGCAAATCTCCCTCTGAAATTGAATTCTATTCTTTCAAAATCGTCTTCCTTCGGGTTACTGAGTTTATGCATGGATTATCGTCCAAATGGCCCTCAAGTGTTCTTTCATAATCTTCCATTGACAAATCAACGACCCAGATTAGAAGTCTAATCAATGGGTAAGATTAAATCTTGACTTGATATTCGCTCTCTAGAAGATTCACTCTTTGTTTTATTAATACCCATTAATTATTTAATTTCCCTAAGTTTAGACTTAGGGTCCTCATTAAAATAATTAATTATTTTAATAAAACATAAACAGAGTGGCATTTCCACGAACAATTTCTGGGTTCTTTAGAATGTTGGTTTCCAAGCCTCCTCGCAAACTTTGAGACTTAGATCACTTTCCGATGTTACAAAAATCGACACTCCCTCTTAGCAAGGAAAGTGTTCTAGCCTTTTGCCTGTTTCATATTGCTCTGATTTTTGAACCATCCCCTGTGTTGTTGATGCTTGGCTACTGCTACCCTCAACTATTGCGCTGCATTTTTGATGCCTGACTGTTGCTGCCCCTCATCTGCTAAGCTACTGCCCATGACACTGCCACTGTCACTGCCTCATCTATACTGTAGCTCCCTCTCAATCATAGTTTTAAAAACCGGCCGGTTTGAACCGGTAACCGGCCAAACCGGCCGGTCATATGGGCCCGTGGTCGAAACTGGCCAATCAACCCGGTTGAAGAGGGCATTTCGCCTGTTTTTGCAATAAACCAGACCTAACCGGCCGGTTACTTGCTAACCTCCTACGCGGACCCACACACAGCCGCAGTTAAGCTTTAGGACTGATTTGGAGCCAAGGGGAGGGTTGTTTCCCTCCAAAAACACCCTCCCCAATCTTTTATAAGGAGGAGGAGCCTCTCCTTTGTCTCACACCAACTCATTTGTTGTTTGTGAGTTTGATTGAGAGCTTGGAGAGTGTTGAGTGTTTGCTAGAGCAGTGATCTTGGAGGCTTGGAGTTGGAGTTGGAGTTATCTTGGAGATAGTTTGGAGCTGTCAATAGCGTTGGCATCTTCAAGAGGACGCTAAGGAGGCTAGTTTGCATTGCCAGGTAAGAATTTTCACTTGAAAAATCCTTCATTTCATTGTTGTTCATGTATTTATTTTCTCATGTGTTTAGCTATTTTATTGCTCTAAAATCTCTAGTCCTATGCTATCAAATTTTGAATGTTTGAATGTGCATTTTGTTTCGTAAATTTAGCCTTAGTTGTCCATTTATCTTAGCTGCAATTTTTTTTAAATGGCAGATTTATTTCCAAATTTCAATTATTTCAAGTCAATATGGCTCCAAAAGCCAAGGACAGTGCATGGGTCCATTGTGATGTGATTGATGGAAAGATGGTATGCAAACTTTGTCGAAAATGTATTGGAGGTGGGGGTATTCTTAGATTGAAACATCACTTGGTTGGGATAAGAGGAAATGTAACGCCATGTGATGCACCTAATGTAGTGTTAGGTCCGATTAGGGCAGAATACCTTGCCAAGCTTGAAAAGTTTGAGGAGACTAAGGCTAGGGAGAAGACCATCCAAGATGAAATTGCAAGGAAGAGGGAAATAGTAGAAATGATGAGAGAGAGTGGGTATGAAAATGAGGAGTATGATATTCAAGACTCCACTTCTGTCCCTTCCACCAATAACCCCTTTCAGTATGTTCCTCCTGTTGGCAAAAGATCAAACCCAACAAAGAGACCCAACCTCATGAGTTATTTCTCGTCCAATGCTAATCCCACAACCCCTGCTAGTGCCACTGCCTCCATGTCCCAGCCAACTCCAAGTCGTCAACCCACTTTGGATCAACATTGGAAAAAACAATGCAAAGAAGCTTCTCATCGGTACATTGCTAGATGGTGGTATGATTCAGATATCCCATTTAATGCTGCTAACTCACCTTATTACCAAGCTATGTGGGACTCTGTTTTTGTTGCAGGAAAGGGCTTCAAAGGCCCTACTGCACATGAGTTAAGGGGAGCTCTTTTGCAACAAGAGATTTCTAGTATTGATGAGTATTTGGCTGAATATAAATAGTCATGGCTCAAAACAGGTTGTTCCATCATGTCAGATGGATGCACTGATGGAAAGAACCGCACTATCATTAACTTCCTTGTTGCTTGCCCTCGAGGAACAATTTTTTTGAGATCAGTTGATGCATCTAATAAGGTGAAGGATGCAGCCCTTCTATTTGAGCTTTTGGATGAGATTATTTAGGAAGTGGGAGAGCAGAACATTGTGCAGGTCATCACAGATAATGCCTCAAACTATGTTCTTGCTGGAAAGATGCTTGAGTCCAAGTATAGTACCATATTTTGGACTCCATGTGTTGCACATTGCATAGACCTCATGCTTGAGGACATAGGCAAACTGGAATGGGTAAAAAGCACTGTAGAGCATGGAAAGTGCATTACAAAATACATTTACAACCACTCATGGGTATTGAGCCTAATGAGGAAAAACACAAGGGGAAAAAAGCTTGTTAGGCCTGCCATTACGAGATTTGAAACTCACTTCCTCACGTTGCAATTTCTCAATTCTCAACAGAAAAACCTGCAGAAAATGTTTTCTTCTGATGATTGGACTGAATCCCGGTGGGCTCGTAGACAAGATGGAAAAGACACCAAAAAGAAAGTCTTTGATAATTATTTTTGGAAAAGGTCTTCAGAGCTGGTAAAAATTACTAAGCCCCTTGTTAAGGTGCTAAGGATGGTGTATGGGGAAAGGATAGCAATGGGATACATTTATGAGGCTATGGATCAGGCCAAGGAGCAGATACAGATAGCTTACAGGGACAGGTTAGCTAAATATGGCCGGATATGGGAGATCATTGATAACAGATGGAACAATCAACTCCATCATCCTATACATGCAGCTGGGTATTTTTTGAACCCAAAGTATCATTATAGAGTTCGGCTAGGAGATCAACAGGATGGGGAGGTCAGATCTGGATTGATTGATTGCTTGGAGCGCATGATCCCTAACCGTGCAGACCTTCTAGAAACACATAAACAACTTACTCTTTTCAGTATGGTAGCTGGTACCTTTGGAAAGAACTTGGCAAAAATGGCAAGAGATGTGGATCAACCAGGTAAGCAATTCCAATTTGTTTTTATTTTCATGTTAAATTGTTTTTAAATAAGTAATGAAATGAACTATGTTACTAATGAATGTCTTTTTATTTGCAGCACATTGGTGGGAGTCATTTGGTGGCCAATGTCCTCAATTGCAAAGGTTTGCAATTAGAATCCTCAGCCAAACTTGCAGTGCTTCAGGTTGTGAGTGCAATTGGTCTGTTTTTGAGCGCATACACACAAAGAAGAGAAACCGTTTGGAATAGAAATGGTTAAATGATCTTGTGTTTGTGCAATACAACTTTCGCTTGAGGCGGAACCAACTTATGAGCAAAACACCTAATCTAGATCCCATTGTGTTGGATGATATTGATCCAACATCATAATGGGTGGAGGAGACTGAAGATCCAGTGTTTGAGGCTGATTTTGATTTTGATGCAGCAGTAGCGGGGGGTGAATTTGAAGCAGATTTGGTGGCACCATCAGACGCAGACCCAGGATTGGTAGCTACATCAAGCAAAGGCAAACAACCAATGGACGACACTAGTCATGCACCTCGAGCAACTCGCGCTTCCATTAGGTCCACTTCTATTGTTATTGGTGGCAGGGGTACTAAGGTTGCAGATGAGTCTGAGGCTGAGGCATTCTCAGACTCTGATCCAGATGATGTCTATGTAGCAGCCGATGTTGATCTTGTGTCTAGTAGCGGTGATGAATTTGATGATTGATCATCATTCATGTGTAGTCTTGTATTAGGCCAATGGCCTCATAGCTTGTAGCATTGTTTTTGGACTTTATGGGCCATTTGGAGCCTCATTTCTTTTGTATTTTTCGATGATATGTATTGCACTCGGTGCCATTTTGATATATTCACCTTTGCATGGTATATAAATGAGTAAAATTTGCATATTTTGTCTCTATTGGCTTGGAATCATAGTTGCAAATCTTAAAAATAGTTTTTTTTATTAAAAAAATAATTATTTAATGTATTTTTTTTTAAACTGGTTCATTGAGATCTGACCGCTCCCGGTTAGCCCAGTTCCGGTTAGAAACCCGGTTCATTAGGCCCACTGGTCTGGTCACCGGTTTCGATTTTTAAAACTATGCTCTCAATTCTGCATCTGTCCATTTTTGCTACTAAAATGGATTATTGATCATTCCCATCTTCTCTCTTAAGTAGAAAAACTTTGTCTTTCCCAGAGCTTTAGCGAGGATGTCCAACACCTATTCTCCTGTAGGAGTATACTGCAACTGTACAGTGCCCCGCTGGACACAGTCTCTAATGAAATGATACATGATGTCAATGTGCTTCAACCGATCATGAAACACAGGATTTTCAAAGAGCTTGATGCAACTCTGATTATCACATAGAATGTTGGTCGCTTCCATCTCTTCCTTGAGTAGATTCACAAGCAGCTTCCTAAGCCATATGGCCTCACACGAAGCAGTGCTTGCTTCCATATATTCCGCCTCAACTAAGCTCAGAGCCACGAATTTCTGTTTCCTGTTGCACCAGAAAGTCATTCTTGATCCAACATTGAAACAATACCCACTGATACTTTTCCGATCTACTAGGCTTCCAACCCAATCTGCGTCAGTGAACCCACTCAATCTAATGCCATTGCCTCGGGTGTATCTCAATCCAAACTCAATTGTTCCTTGCAGATATCTAAGAGCATGCTTGCCTGCTGCCCAATGTGCCCTCCTTAGTTCCACCATGAACTGTCTGAGTGTGTTGACAGCATCGAGGTTACTTGGGAGCGGGAGCAGAAGCGCCATTTTCAAAAGCTCTCGGTCCGGGAGCTTTTCGGGGAGCGTTTATATATATATATATATATATATGTATATTTTGATGCATATATGTCGACAAAAGCATATAGAATGATGAATTAGACATAAAAAAACATAAAAAAATAGATTGAACCATATAACATCAATCATCTAGAAGTTATAATCTTCATCGACCATGTCCATAAGTTAGAAACATACAACATATTGACTCTTGAGTCTCATAATTCATCAATCTTACAGTTTCAAGCTTTCCGAATTCAATATATAACATTTATCATCATTGATTCATTGATCGCCATAGTTGTACTTGTAAGCTAAGTGTAACCATTACAACAAAGAATATTTAACATGAAATGAAATGTTATAAAATGAAACGAAATGAAACAACTTTCAACTTTCATGATGCATCATATTCATAATTCATAATGATTTATAAACTTATAACTGCCAACTTCAAAGTTTCAAACTTCAAACTTAAATTGTCATATATTGTTTACAAAAAATATATTCCATTAAATATGAAAGAGTCAAGTTTCAATAGTTATAAAAAGTTATAAACTACTAGAAAATAGAAAAGACTAGTAAACTGTAAGTCTATTTTATCTATTTATTGGCCTCTTGCCACAAGAAATGTCTAATTTATGAGCAGCCCGTGGTAATGGTGGTCTTCCAGCAGTCTCCTCGCAGGAAGTACCACGACCATAACTAGAAGCCCCATGCCCTCCATGTGAGGATGTAGGTGGAGGCTACGTCAACAAAGGAACAATAGTCAGAACTCGAACATTGGCACTGGCACTACTACCGGATGGTGGGTGTGGCGATGGCATGCCTGATGCTGCTTCATCCTCATCTCTCAAAATTTTTGCTTCCAATTCCTCCAAATGTATAGTGTCGTCCCCAAATTATCGTCCTCTGGGTTGTTGTCCAAAACTTTATATGAGAGATCCTCATAAGCCCGATCACAATAATGACTCAACAACCTCAAGTTGTAGTGCACATAAACCAAGCTTTCTGCTCGATTTTCGTTAAGTCTATTTCTTCTCACATTATGGATGAAGTTGTAGGTGCTCCAACACCTCTTTGCAAAAGAAGTATTTACAACCTGTGAGAGAACTTTTATTGCCAATTTTGGCAAAAGTCCCATGCCGCCATATGTATCCCACGATGTGAGAGCATCAAACCTGTCTATATCTTCCATTGCATGAAAAGAACCAAACAAACCAGTGCAATTGAAGTATTTGCCTAATTCAAGGCACATATTAGCATACTCCTCCCTATCAGGGACCAACTTGTCTAATGCTTTCATGTATCCCTCTTGTACCTCTGGATGTTGTGTAACCAGCTCCAAAAATAGAAGAAAAGAGATATCAACGCCTTAGAAATAAGCCACTTCGAGGGGGAAACCTCCAATACATTACATAAATGAACAATTCTTGGATGATACAATTTACAAAACCTCCTTTCTATATATAGGAGTCCATGTGACCATAATGTAATCCTAGTGGGCCACAATGTAATCCTAGCCGACCTAACAATAATAATTTAAGGGCACAATAATAACAAAATGGGGGTTACAAGGGTACAATCATAACAATAAGGGGGTTACACTAACAACAATAAGGGACTATACTAGTAATATAGGGACCTAACATGCCCCTCTCCTTCAAAAAAGTGTTGTCCTCAATGCTTGAGTAGCTCTGGGTGCTTCTGTATAAAATTCTCATCCTCCCATGTAGAATCTTCGGTGGGTAAGTTCTTCCACTTGATGAGATACTCTGAAATTGATCGATTCCGTAGTTGTCGAGTTCTTTTTTCCATGACTGCTTCAGGTTCCAATATGATTTTCCCTTCCCCATCAAGTTCTGGCAATACTGTTTGAACTGGATGATTTTCACCTATAACCTTCTTTAAGCATGAAACATGGAAAACTGGATGTACTCGCGAAGAAGCAGGAAGCTCCAATTTGTATGCCATAGTACAAATCTTTTGCAACACCTTGTAAGGACCATAGTACTTTGGTGATAATTTATTATCCTTCTTAGCTTGCTTGAGGGACATTTGTTTGTATGGTTGTAGCCGTAAAAATACCCAATCTCCTACATCAAAACTTCTCTCATTGCGATGTTGATCTGCCTGTTGTTTCATTCGATTTTGTGCCAAATTCAGGTTATCCTTTAAGAGTTGGAGAACTTCTTGCTGATGCTCGATGTGATCTTCCACTGCTTGAACCTTCGAATTTTCCCTTAAATATGATGTGATGGATGGTGGATGATATCCTTAAAGTGCCATAAATGGGGTCATTTTTGCTGCAGTATGGAAGGAAGTGTTATACCACCATTCAGCGAGAGGTAACCACTTGACCCATTGTGTTTGTTTATCGGATACAAAACAACGAAGATATCCTTGCAAACATTTATTTACTATCTCAGTTTGACCATCAGATTGAGGATGATAAGATGAGCTATGAGCTAATTGAGTACCCAAACAAGAAAATAACTCTGTCCAAAAATTTCCAGTAAAAATGGGATCTCTGTCGCTCACAATAACCCTTGGGCTTCCATGTAACTTTTGAATTTTGTCCATAAATGTAGTAGCAACTGTACTTGCTTTAAATGGATGAGATAATGCACAAAAGTGTGCATACTTGGTAAGTCTATCAACTACCACCATGATGACACTCGTTCCTTCGGACTTAGGTAAACCTGTGATAAAATCCATTGAAATATTCTCCCAACGTTGACTTGGAATGGATAAAGGTTGTAGAAGTCTTGGGGTCTTAATTGTCTCAACTTTATTCTGCTGGAAAACCAAACATTCCGCCACAAACTTCTGAATATCAGATTTAAGGCCATCCCAAAAAAATTCTTTCTTCACCCTGTGGTAAGTTTTTAAAAATCCTGAGTGTCCTCCTAAAGGAGAAGTGTGCAATTCCTGAAGAATATTTTGTTTTAGTTGGGAATTCTTACAAAGATATAAGCGATCTTTGTACCATAAGGAATCATTTTTCCAACTAAATGTATCAGATGTACTAGGATCTTGCTGCAAATTTTGAATGAGTGTCCATACATCTTTGTCCTTCCATTCATCTCTTGCTTCGGTTATCCAATCTGGTTGGATAATAGAAATGGCACAAAGCAATGCTTCCACCTCTTCATTCTTTCTTGAGAGTGCATCCGCAACAACATTAAGCTTTCCTTTTTTGTAGATTATTTCAAAGTCATAACCCAACATCTTTGTGACCCATTTTTGCTGCTCTTCTGAAGATAGTCTTTGTTCCAAAAAGTGTTTAAGGCTATCATGATTAGTTTTTACCTTGAAGTGTGTTCCCATTAGGTAAGTTCTCCATTTCTTTAGTGCATGCAGTATTGCTAACATTTCCTTCTCATAAATAGGTTTCTGTAAATACTTTCCTTTGATTGGACGACTTTCAAAAGCAATGGGTCTTCCTTCCTGCATTAAAACTGCACCAATTCCATTTTCTGAGGCATCACATTCCACAATAAAGGTTTTTGTGAAGTCTGGTGTAGCTAAGACCGGTGCTAGGCATATTGCCTCTTTAAGACGTTCAAAGGCCTTAGTTGCTTCAGGAGTCCATGAAAATGCATCTTTCTTCAATAATGTTGTTAGAGGTGCTGCTGTTCTCCCATAATTCTTAACAAACTTGCGATAATACCCTGTTAACCCGAGAAATCCTCGCAACTGCTTTATGGTTGTGGGGACTTTCCATTCCTTAATGGCTTTAATTTTGTTAGGGTCTACTTTAACACCCTCGTGAGATACAATATGACCCAGATATTCAACCTCTTGTACTCCAAAGAAACATTTGGATGTTTTTGCATATAATTGTTTCTCCTGCAATAGTTTGAGCACCCTGTCAACATGTTCAACATGATCCTTCCAAGACCTGCTATAGATTAGTATATCATCAAAAAATACCAACACAAATTTTCTAAGGAAGGGTTTGAAAATGGAATTCATCAACCCTTGAAATGTAGAAGGTGCATTAGTAAGGCCAAAAGGCATGACCAAAAATTCATAATGACCCTTATGAGTTTGAAAAGTTGTTTTTGTAATATCTTCAGTCTTCATTCTAATTTGATGATATCTTGAACGAAGATCCAACTTGGTAAAATAAATTGCTCCATGTAATTCATCCAATAATTCATCAATCACAAGAATGGGAAATTTATTTTTAATGGTGAGCTTATTGAGCTCCCTATAATCCGGACACATTCGCCATGATCCATCCTTCTTGTGTACCAATACTACAAGAGCAGAGAAAGAACTTTGACTAGGCTGAATTATACCCGCCTCTAACATTTCTACAATCATACATTCAATTTCGCTCTTTTGGACATAAGGATATCTATAAGGCCTGATGTTTGGAGGAACACTTCCTGGAATCAAATGAATAGCATGATCATGATCACGAATAGGTGGGAGTACTTTGGGAGTTTCAAACACCTTGGAATGATTGTCCAAGACTTGTTGGAGATCTGCAGAAATAGATGATTTTGATGTTGGAACTTCTAGTGAGCATAATTGTGCAATTACGCCTCGTTGTTCTTTATTTAGAAGCTTTGTCATGACATTAGAGCTTATTATATTTCCCGGCTTCCCTGCAATACCCCGTAATTCGACTTCCTTTCCTTCTGAAAAAAAAATCAAGAAAATTTCTTGAAAATTAAAAGCTACCGTCCCCAAAGATTGTAACCATTGTACTCCTAGTACAACATCAGCACCTCCCATAGGAATGGAAAGCATTGGACTAGTCAATACATATTCCCCCATGGTTAGCTTGATATTATGGCATTTTCCCGAGCAATTTATAGTTCCTCCATTTGCAACCATCACTTGACATTCTGGTGCTGGGTATAGGAAACAATTTAATTCCTTGACTACCTTATAATGAATAAAATTATGGGTGCTACCTGAATCAATCAACACTATTACCCTTTTCTTATTGATATGTCCTTCTATCTTGAGAGTTTGAGGAGTGGTAATTCCTGCCAGTGCATTACACGATATGGTCGGATTCATTTCTTCCTCTTCTAGGGCTGGTTCCTGGTGTATATCCTCTTCTTGTTCATTTTCTTCTTCCTCTTCACAATCTATAGAAAATAATTTCTTCTCGGCACACTTATGACCTTTAGTGTATTTGCTATCACAACTGTAGCAAAGCCCTTTTGCTCTTTTTTCTTCCAATTGTTGTGGTGTCAACCTTGTAGGTTGTGGAAATCTAGGCGTAGAAACACTTCTTTATAGAAGTGAGTGGTAGGCTTCCTTGTCGCCATAATTTTACATTCAATTTTTCTTGCCAACCTGAATGCCTTCTCCAATGAATCAGGTTCCAAAACGTGAACTTCATGTTGGATGTTATCCTTTAAAGTGCATATGAAGAGATCAATCCTGTGTTCCTCTGGAATATCAGTTACCCTTATATTCAATTTTTGGAAGTCCTCAATGTGCTCCCCCACTAAACCCTTTTGTTTGAGATTTATCAATTGGCTAAAGAAGGTGTTGCTCTTTGTATCCTCATAATATGCTATCATTTCCTCCATAAAAATTGACCAAGTGACAATTTTTTTACGGGAGCAAAGCCATCGATACCATACAAATGTATTTTGTTCTAAATGTAAAGTTGCAATGCGTACCTATTGTGTGTTTTGCACGTTATGGAGATCAAAATATTGCTCCATCTGTAGTATCCATGTTACAGGATCCTTTCCATCAAACTTCCTCATCTCCATTTTTGGAATATGGTGGTTCTTCCCACCAACATGAGAGTTTATGAAATCACAATTAACATTTATTTTGTTTTCATCATGAGTTTCTTCTACTATCTTTTCACCATTATGAAACATTTCTTGTATCAACTTTGTCAAACCTTCCATGTCTGCTTTTAGATCCTTCTTCATGTTTTCCATGTTGTCTTTCATGTCATCCATCTTAGCTTCCATGCCAGCTTCCATTCCATTCATCTTAGCTTCCACGCCTTTCTTCAAAACTTCCATTTCATTTTTTGTTGCTCTTTGCCAGAGCGAAATTTGGTGCACTTGCTCTTGTAATTTTGATAGATCATGTTGCAATTCTTCATCTTCATGAGTCATAGTAGAGCCTTTTGAAGGCTTAATGGGTATTGAATTATTTTTACGGGGCATCTTTTAGAATCCAATACTGATATCTATTCTACAATATGACCTTGGAATCAATTCAAATTGATTCTTCAAACAAGACTAATGCAATTCGAAAAAAAAAATACACACCTTTTTCTTGTTTTTGAGGAGGTCGATATTGAAATTGGATTATCTCTGTGATTGTAGTACTTCAATATTTGAATTTCGATACCGACGTAGCCCTCTGAGTTCTCTTTCGAATGCCATAGGTCTGGCCTGATTTGGATTCTCCAAGACAAAGTTGTGTCCAATTCTCCTACAATGACCTAATTATGGAGTGGTTCAGTAGAGCGAACTTGTACGACTTGCCACGTGTCACTGTTTCATCCTTCGGCTCTAAAATTGATAGCCAAGAAACTGCAGTCCGTGTACTTACGACCACTTTTTACGGCACTCCAATCCGATGCTCAGAGAGAGAGTTATGGATATTTTCCCACGATCATCTCTTTGAGATGAAATTCAAGAGCCTGAAAAAGCACTACCTTCCACAGATCATATCTACGAAAATATTGCGAACCAAGGTCTGAAAGTTTTTGACGAGTTTCCTCAAGATTTCGGCTTCGCACCTTAAAAATTTCAGATTCTGAACCTTCGTAGAAAAACAGTTATAGCGCAAATGCCACGATGACCTGTTTGGAACAGCGAAACCCTAGAATCCAAAGCTCTTATACCAAATGTTGTGTAACCAGCTCCAAAAATAGAAGAAAAGAGATATCAACGCCTTAGAAATAAGCCACTTCGAGGGGGCAACCTCCAATACATTACATAAATGAACAATTCTTGGATGATACAATTTACAAAACCTCCTTTCTATATATAGGAGTCCATGGGGCCATAATGTAATCTTAGTGGGCCACAATGTAATCCTAGCCGACCTAACAATAATAATTTAAGGGCACAATAATAACAAAATGGGGGTTACAAGGGTACAATAATAACAATAAGGGGGTTACACTAATAACAATAAGGGACTATACTAGTAATATAGGAACCTAACACTGGATCTGTACGAGGTTTGATCCTAACCCCACCCCCAGATGCAGGTTGGCCCAACCAAGATGGAGAGTAGTATTTTGGCATAAGGATATACGCCAAAGCATGTAGTGGAACATTAAGTTTATTCCATCGTGCACACACACAATTGTGAATCATTAAATACAAGTTTGGATCTTTTTCCTTAACAACATCTTTTATTTGCCCCAACACACTATCCATCTGCTCATACACCTCCCCAATCACTGGTTTATCTGTTCTGCAAAGCGAATCATATTATAAATGGGCTTGGTGAAATTCAAAATTTCCTCACAGGTGCCCAAAACAAAGGATCAAGAGTGGTCTCCTCTGCCTGTTCAAAACCTTGCCTGTCAACTGATGTTGTTGCCCTATCCTTTAATACCTACCAGTGTGGACTTGATACGCAGCCAATGAGTCTCTTATCTTCAAAAGGCGCCTGAAGGTGAGGTAATAGCTAGAAAATCTAGTCTTTTCTATCTTCAACAACTCCAATGTTGAGTGACTGCGGAAAAGACCATGGTTATTGCTATGATTTGTAATAAATCTTATCATTTTTTTTCCTCTCTTGTACAAATCACCAAGCCATCTGTATTGAGGTTGTTTGTTTTTAATTATATCATACATCAAAAGGTTCATTATGTGAACCAAACACCCAGACCAAAATATGTTGGGGTATTTATCCTCAATAATTGCTCCCGCTGCCTTACAATTAGCAACATTATCAGTGATGACTTGGATGACATTGTATGGTCCAATACATTCAATTGTTTCAAGTAATGGTTCTGCAATGTTGATGTCGGTCTTGAACTTATCTGAATAATCATATGATGAAAGGAATATTACACCACTAACAGACACAACAAGAACACTTATCAATGGCTTGCCTTTTACATTTGTCCATCCATCAGATACAATGGACACCCCATGCTCATTCCAAGAACTTGTCATTCTACTCAAAGAATGAGTTATTTTTGCTTTTTCATGATCAAGGCCCACGGTTCTAGCCTTGTCATACCCAGGGCTCTTGTATCCTTTGGGGGCATCATTAATGGCGGAAACCATTTCATGCCAATATGGTGAGCGAGGAACATTGAATGGTACCCCACATGCATAGAGAAATCGGAAAATTTTTTAATCTACATCACTCCTGGACCCTTCGTCAAGGAAATCGGATATGGTTCTATGCCTTAAAGAGATGTTTGGTCCAGGTGTGCCTCCATATCCACTGCCAGGGGTGGAAGTTGATGGACTTCTTTGTCCATGTTATGATGGTGCATAAGATTCAATGAAACCCTTAGATATTTTAGATTTGTATTGGGCTTCCTCCTCCTACATTATGTATTTGGCTCTATTTGTTGCTGACACACTTACACAAGTTTTGATTCCTATATTTTTATCTCCATCCCATGGCCTTTTCCCACAAAGGTGCCTTCTGTCACTTATGTATGAACCTGTGTATTGTGTATTGCAATGGGGGCATATAAATTTAGTGGTTCCACCCCCTTTACCTATTTCAGGCCTAGTAACATATTTCCACAATAGTGTTTGGTCAATCTTAGTTGGTGTCACTATGGTCTCATTATCTCCACGCTCCCCTTCCTCCTCAAGTTTGTACTCCTCTTCAGGATTTTCATCAGATCCACTGTAACCCACTTCTTCACCTCCTATTCTGGAATAGGTCTCTTTCTCCTACTCTCTAACACCATAATAACAAAAAATGGAACCAACATGAAGAAAATAACAAGCCATATAGCCAGGATGTTTCAACTTTCAACTTTCAATATTAAAATTTCAAGTTTTTAACCTACAAAACAATAGAGGAATGCCAAATGGGAATAGGAAAAAATGCAACATAGAAAGAAAAAAAATCAATTTTTCATTTTTCAACAAATTAAAATGCAACATATAAATAAATAAATAAATCATTTTTTTCATTTTTAAACAAATGAAAATGCAACATAGCAAAAAAAAATTCATTTTTTTCATTTTTCAACAAGTTAATATGCAACATAGAAAAAAAAAAATCAAATTTTCATGTTTGAACAAATTAAAAACACAGAAAAAAAAAAAAAAGAAATAAAAAAGATCATTAGTGATTGGACTCTCCTACCTCTTTGTCCTTCAATGATTTCGATCCCAAGCTCCTTGCTGGTCAACCTCTCCTTTCCCTTGCTCTCTTTTTCTCTCTCCTTTCCTCTCCTCTCCTCTCCTCTCTTCTCTTCTCCTCTCCTCTCTTCTTCCTCTTTCTCCTCTCTAGCTCTCCTCTTGCTCTCTCTCTTCTCGGAAGTGAAAAATAGAATGGAAGGGAGGGCTTTTTGCGTTCGAGGAGTGTTTTTTGCGTTCGAGGAGCGTTCGGGAGCGAACAATCCCCGAGCGCTCCCTCCTTAAAAAAATCACTCCCTCCTACATCCGTACTGCAGCTCCCTCTCAAATTGTTGCATCATGCTGCCCATAGCACTGCCACTACTAACTACTGCATTGCAACTCAGTTGCTGAGAAGTAAGCAACTAAAGGACCCCGCCCAATTGGTTGACAGACAAGTCAGGCTGCATCTCATCATTGAAGCTCCTTTGGATGTTGCTCTGTGCTGTCCTTCTGAACCCACTGCGCTGCTACTGCTCTGCACTGCGTGAGCATTGCCTCCCTGCGTTGTTGAAGTCTCATCAGCCACTGCGCTCTTGCCTCTACGCTGTTGTTGCCTCTGCATTGCGTTGCTCCCTCTAGAACACTTCAACTCTGCCCTCTGCTTCACTGTGATCTTCTGCAACCATCTCCTTCTTGTCTTGCTACTGTCTTAAGGCTCCCGTAGCTCCTATGTGATCCAAGAGTTGGGCTTACTCAAGAATCCTGCCTTCCATCTATAGTTGCTCTACAAATCCATATCGCCCCACTTACGTCACTCATGAGCACTCATGGCTACGTCATCATCACTCCCATCATCCTTTGCTGCTGCAGCCTTCTATTCAGAAGATTCTTTGTCCTTCTTAGGACAAGTGCTGGCGAAGTGTCCAAGTTCGTCACAGTTAAAGCACCGGACCTTGGATAGGTCCCTCTTCTTCTTCCCTTGTTGCCTTCATTCCTTCGATGCGAGGGTTGCATCATCTTCCTCTTCTTTCTTCACCCTGACAGTTCCACAGTTGTTGTTTTGCCTCTTGGTGAATCTCTCGATCTCCTCCTGGTAGATGATTGCCTACATGTCTGCCCAGGATGGTAATGTTGGCCTGCCCAAAATTCTCTGGACAAACATTTCCCACTCCTCAGTGACTACATTCAGGGCAGTCCTTACCAAGAGTCCTTCATCCGGAGTCGCACCCATGGCAATCAGTTGATCTTGGATAGTCTGAAGTCAGAAAAGGAAGGGATCTATCTCCTCACCCTTTTGCATCTGGAACAACCTCATCTGATTCTCTAGAAGCATCTTTCTTTGAACGGAGCTTCCCTGGTACATCATCTCCAAAGCAGTCCACATCTAATTTGTCATCTTCTTTCTGACAATATGTGGCATGACATGATATTTTACTCCGACCATAATCAAACGCTTAGTTCGCACTTGATTTTCCTTGAATTTATTCAGAGGATCTGGATATGCAGGCTCAGCTAGGACATTCTCTGCATGGTTGTTGGTGTCGTACTCATCCAGGACTGTCACTATCTTGGCTCTCTAGATGACAAAGTTGGAATCAGTTGATCTTGGATAGTCTGAAGTCAGAAAAGGAAGGGATCTATCTCCTCACCCTTTTGCATCTGGAACAACCTCATCTTATTCTCTAGAAGCATCTTTCTTTGAACGGAGCTTCCCTGGTACATCGTCTCCAAAGCAGTCCACATCTAATTTGTCATCTTCTTTCTGACAATATGTGGCATGACATGATATTTTACTCCGACCATAATCAAACGCTTAGTTCGCGCTTGATTTTCCTTGAATTTATTCAAAGGATCTGGATATGCAGGCTCAGCTAGGACATTCTCTGCATGGTTGTTGGTGTCGTACTCATCCAGGACTGTCACTATCTTGGCTCTCTAGATGACAAAGTTGGACACACCGTCCAACCTGTCTTGATCTCTCAACCCATGAGAAGCCATCTAGCTCAAATCTAATGAAACAATACTCTTCTCCCTCTTTTTGCTGCAAAACTCAACAAAAATGTTGGATCTGGGTTTCTTCGCAATCAGAAACCCTCTATAGTAGCTGCTCCCTCTGTCAGCTGATTTCCCTCCTGGAAATCTTCAGCCAAAAACAATTGAACAGCGTTCTACGATCACCCTCCTGATCGAATCTCGGATCTGTTTGGCTCAGATCTACGGAGTGACTGTCTTCCTCCCGCTCTTTGTCAACTTAGCTAGGCACAATTCTGCACCGGAAGAATCTCCACCACACGAGCAACTACTGAAGATTTGAAGCATTGCTGAAGATTTGATGCACTGCTTCCGAATCTCGACAATACTTCTCAGCAACAGAAAAAGTAACTGGACTGCATCCCTCTAGTTGGCTTCTGCGTGAGAAAACTAGCCCAGCGCAGCTGCTACGCAGCGCAGGTTGCTTCTGTGTCCTTTTGGAAGGCACTGCGTCACCCAGATGGGACTGCGTCAGCCCCTGTGTAGCCTATGCTAGGACTACGTCCTCCTGCTGCTGAGCTACCCTCTCTGGATCTGCTGCTACCCTGCAGAAAATATGTCTTCAGCGGATTTGCTGGAGATTCAACTTGATCTGCAAGCGCTCTGATACCATGTGAAAATTTATGAATACAATAATACATAAATCCTACTGCAGTATCTTGATTTACTTCTCCTACTTGTGATTAAATTATACAAGTTATTTTCAGAAAATATCAAAGTAAACACAACTAGCATCCTACACACATACAAATCATTTACTGAATATTACGCTCATTCAACAAAGTGAGACACAGATTTTTCAAACAAGTGTCCCCGGAAAAACCCAATGCGGGAAAACTGGTGCAACAGATATGAGGGCTTATTATTATTAAGTAGAATCCGAGTACACGAAATCTGGGCACCTTTTTGGTTAACCCGACAGAGAAAAAATAGATATGCAACAATACCTGTTGTTTTGGAGACTGAAGATTGGACTGATTCACACCCTCAAATGGGATTTACAGAACTCAGCCTTGTTCTGCCTCTAGAAACCTCAACGTTGCTCTGAAGCTACCTGTGTCATCCTTGCTAGCCTCTGCATGCCCCTACGTTGCTCAGAAGGGGATTGTGTAACCCCAGACTGGGTGACGCAGTCCTTATGCTGCCCTGGATGGCCTCGGCGTAACCCTGGTGACCTCCTGAAGCTGCAGCGCTGCCCCTCCTGGGCCTGCGTAGTGGCTGAAACCCTTTGCACTGCACAACTGCTACGTAGCCTCAACTTCCTCTGCGCAACTCCTGATTGCTTCTCCTCTGCCTCTTGCTGACTCTTGGCTCCAGGATCAGATCATCCCCTTATCCAATACTACCCCTCGCTGCACAGAAACTCTTCTAGAAATTCTTAGCAAACCCGCCCTAGAATTCCAACTTAGTCTCTCAACTCTATCTCCTTGTGTGTGTCTCCAACTGACCCCCAAGCCTTTCTCTTATACTTTTTCGTTGACACATCAACGGCTGTGATTTAATCTCTTATCGACAGCTGAGATTAAAATACTGCTTGATCCACGTCACTTAGAACATTTCATCACATGTGTTTAATTAATTCACTTTAATTTTTCTAATTCCCTAAGTTAGACTTAGGGTCCTCATTAAAAAAATTAATTATTTTAATATTTCACACATAAGATGAAATTTCTCCAAATGATTTTTGGGTTTTGGAGGTCTTGTGTGTCTTAGCCCCTCACAAAATTTCAGGGCTAGAGGACACCCGATGCTACATCAACACTCAAAATCTCAACATTGTACTCTTCCACCATAATCCATTACATCTACCCACACCTGATGTTGAGCTGCCTCCTGAAAACTAGAGGATTCCCCACCCTGGGCTACCAAGGCTTGGTATCTGTTGGGTTGCCTGTGCTGCCTCTTCTCATTTCTAGGGGCTCAGACAAACTCCTCTGTGTCCCTTAGAATTTGTCTTAATTCCCTACTTGTCCTACCACTAGGAGTGGGTGGATCTACTTGCTACCCCTCCTGCAAATCTTCGGGAGATGAATCCCTTGGATTTTTGTGCCTTGGAGAAGCACTCTTGCTAGCCTCTGCTAGTCGTAGTGGTTGGACTAGCGGATCCTCCTCAGACTGCGTTGCAGAAGGCAACTCCCGAGATTTTCTGAAAGTTCTTTCCTCCATGAACTTTACATCCCGTCACACTACAATATTCCTGCTCTCAAGAATGTAGATTCTGTAAGCCTTTGCATTCTCACTATATCCCACCAGACCTTTTCCGCGGTCTTATCTAATTTCTTCCTTTTCTCTTCCGGTACATGGCAGTATGCGACACTACCAAAGATCCTGAAGTGGCTTACTTCTGGCTTCCTACCAGTAAAGACACTTTTTGGAGTGATCTTACCCAGTGCGCTATGAGGAATCGTGTTTTGAACATATACAGCTGTATTACAGCTTTAGCCCTCAAAAATTTGGGCATGTCTTGATCATATAGCATTGCCCTTGTAGCCTCGACAATAGTTCTATTCTTCCTTTCTGCGATTCCATTCTGCTCCGGATTATATGGAGCAGTCCACTCTCTTCTAACGCCTTCCCTTGCGCAGAACTTTGTGAAGTCTTTATCAATGTATTCTCCACCATTGTCTGATCGCAGTATCTTTATCCGCTTTCCTGTCAGATTCTCAACTAGAGCCTTAAACTCCTTGAATCGATCAAAAACTTCATCCTTGGTCTTCAGAAAGTAGATCCAAGTCTTCCTGGAATGGTCATCAATAAAGGTGACGAAATATTCGGCACCACTAAGAGCTCTAGTGGACATTGGTCCGCAGATGTCCGAGTGTATTAAACCCAACACACTCTTAGCCCTATTGTTGCTTCTTGGGTAGGTTGCCTTGGCATACTTTCCTAGTACGCACCCTCTGCAAACGTCATCTTGCTTGGTGCTAAGTTCTAGAACTCCTGTGACGATCTTCTTGAGAATTCTCAAAGCCCCATGGTGTAAGTGTCCCATTCTCATGTGCCATAATTCATTCAAATCCTTCTCATCATTGTTTTCTATCAGTGCCATTGGAGATTCGAGCTGTAACTTATACAATTTATTTCTCCTGACTCTGATTTGTGCCTTCTTCTTCCAACTCGGGTGTTTGACATATACTCTTTTGCCAATGAAGTAAACATCATGGCCCTTGTTTTGAAGCAGAGACACCGAGAGTAAGTTCATCCCCAAACCAGGCACATGCAGCACATTGGTGGCTCGAAGCTTATTGCCAGCTTTGGTTTGAAACACTACGATACCTCTTCCAACAAGGGTACACTTCGTCTTATTGCCCATGGTGATCTGAAAGTTCATCTGCCCTTCTCGGTAGCTTGAGAAAAATTCTCGTACCCCCGTCATATGTGCAAAAACTCCACTATCAATATACCAAACCTCTGGAGAAGCAGAGCTTGATACGCAAGCAAATTCTTCTTCCATTCTAGAAGCCAATATAGAGATGTCGTGATCCATTTATTCTTTCACGCTTTCCCTTTTATCTAGAGAGTTGCGTGAACCCTTCCGAGTTACTGCTGCAACAACTTCTGGTCTCTGTTTCATCGCAGGGTCTCCACTCTGGTTACTCAATCTCAGCTCTGATACCATGTGAAAATTTCAATCCTGAAATTCTACTGCAGTGATAGATTTATTTCTCCTACTTATTTTCACGATAAGTTATTTTCAGAATTCTTCCAGTAAATTTTGAAATAAATACTACTGCAGTAATCACTCAAGTATATATAGAGAATAGAATAGTAAATGCAAGCACAAGAATCAATCACAATGACACAATTATTTTTGGACAAATTTCCTCATGAAAACCCAATGTGGGAAAACCGGTGCAGCAGATGAGGGTTTATATATTAATCTTTAGCAGTAAATTCTTTACAAGGAAAGACTGGCACACTAACTGAGAAACTTCATGGGAAAACACTTGAGATAAATTCTCATCAACCCTCTAGAGAATTCCGAACACTTGGAGGACTCACTGCCCCTCTTTGCGTCACCTCTACATGTCTCTCTACGCAGAGCCTGCGTGAGACTGCATCACCCTATGTGAGCTCTCTGCATTGTTGCTTTGTGCTGCCCTCTCTGACCCTCTGCGTCCTTCTTCCCTCAAGCCCTGACATTGCCGATGCCCTCGGCTTCCTCTTCCCTACAACTCTCCCTCTGAAATCAAATTATATTCCTTCATAATCGACTTCCTTCAAGTTACTGAGTGTATGCCTGACTGATCTTCCAAATGGCCCTCAAGTCTTCTTTTATAATCTTTCATTGACAAATCAACAGCCCAAATTAGAAGTCTAATCAATGGCTAAGATTAAATCTTGACTTGATCTTCATTCTCTAGAAGATTCACACTCTGTTTTATTAATACCCATTAATTATTTAATTTCCCTAAGTTTAGACTTAGTGTCCTCATTAAAATAATTAATTATTTTAATAAAACATAAATTGAGTGGAATTTGCACGAACGATTTCTGGGTTCTTTAGAATGTTGGTGTCCAAGCCTCCTCACAAATTTTGAGACTTAGATCAGTTTCCGATGCTACAAAAATCAACATTAAAATAATGAAAGTATATTAATAGAAGTGGGTGTGAAACTTTTAGAAAAAGACAGAGATCGAGTCAATATGATCTAAGCCATTAATTATGTTTTAATCTGGGTCATTGGTTATCCAACGAGAAGATTATAAGGACTTTGATGGGCATTTGGAAAACACAGTGTGTGAGTCTAGAGATCGAATTTCTCAAGAGAGGAGCGCAGAGCAGCCTAAGGATTTGATCAAGTTGATTCGATTGCAGTGAGGGGAAATGATAGTTCTGGTTGGAAGATCTCTTCTTGAGTCGGGAATACATTGCAAAGAAGAAAGACAAGAGGACACAGAAGAGGCAGTGTAGCAGCTACGTTGGGCAGTGCAAAGCCAGGCAAAGGCAATGCTGAAACCTTGAGGAAATCCACTATTTCGCTAAGGATCAGTCAAATCTAGTGTCAGAGTGTTGGGGTTTGAGACCGGAGGAGCAGAAGATTAGCATCCAGCCAGTGACGCAGTCCCCAACTAGAGAGAGGCAGAGGCAGTGCAGAGGGAGTGTGGGGCTCATCATTTCGAAGTTTGGTCAGTGTCGGATTCCCAGTGTTAGTGTGAAGAAGAGGGAGTTCGAATAGCTACGTATGAAGCAGATCAAAACCCCAAGGGATTGCGCAATCCAAGCCAGGAGGGCAAGATTTGCAAGGGAATTTCTCTTTGAGTGAGTTGACAGAGGTACGATTTCCAGTTTGCGATTTGTCAGCGGCAGAGGGAACAATGCAACAACAGCTACAATGCAGAGCGTTTTTCTAGTAGGACGCAGTTTTTCTACAGCATTTTGTCGAGCATAAAAGCACTAGAAGGAGAAGAAGACACTTTTGAGGGAATTTTCTTCCTTAATGAATTTTGAGCCAAGGAATTCTAATTCTCAGTTGCTGAGCAGCAGTGTTGAGCAAATCTACTAACTCCAGCAAGGAGTGCGTAGGCCATCCCAGTAGCTGCATAGAGGAGAGAGATGGAGCAATTTGACAAAATTTTTTTCAGTAGGCAGAGATGGAAGCAACCGAGTTGAGAGATCAAGATCGGTTGGATGGTGCATCCAACTATGTGATCTATCACGTCTCTGCTAGATGAGCATGATCTGAAGACATTTATCGAGAACGTGGTAGATGTCCCCATGGATGCAGATCCCTTGAAGGCCTACAAGAAGAATATGGCAAAGGCTAAGCTCTTGATCCTCGACAGAGTGAGGGATCATGTAGTATGTCACACCGTTGGCAAAGGGACTGCCAAGGAGATGTGGAATGTCTTAGCAATGCTATATCAAGGATCTTCCGAGCAGCGGAAGATGTACTTGCAGGAGAATATGAGATCTATGAGGATGTAGATGGGAGAATGCATTGATCCGTTCCTTGTAAAGCTTTAGGAAACCAGAGATCAGTTAGCGGTTGTCGGAGCAACACCTCAGGCCACCGAGATGGTCAGATTGGCTCTAAACTCTATATCAGATGAATGGCAAGTCTTTGTCCAAAGCATCCTGGGTAGAGAAATATTTCCTGATTGGGAACAGATGTGGGCCGCTCTTCAGCTGGAAGAGATGAGGCGAGACATGATCAAGTTTAAACTTGATGGCAGCAGTAGCAGTGGGTTGAAGCCCAAGGAGGAGGATGAGAATGCAACCCTTGCATCTAAGGGGCAGCAGGAGCAACGGAGGCGGAAAAAGGACGTCTCAAAGATCAAGTGTTTCTGGTGTGGCGAGTATGGTCACTACGCTACACAGTGTCCTCTCAAGAAGAAGGACAAGGATGAGAAGCATGATCCGCAACCTGCAACCGCAAAGATCAAGGTGGAGGAATTCGCCATGATTGTCCACATATCTCCAGAGGAGAATTGGGGTGATCTAGAACTGTAGTTCGAAAGAACTGCATTTGGGCAGGATCCTTGAGGAGTCCACCTCATGAATCAGTACCTCGCTACGAGAGCCCATATCAGCAGTAGCAGGATGGGCTAGTGTCAGTTGGTGCAGAGGAGTGTCAGAGTGACAACGCAGAGGCTAGAGAGCACGACAGTATGAGCAACACAGAGCAGGTTGGCAGCAGTGCAGGAAGGCATAGCACAGAGTCAGCAGCAGCGCAACAGCTTTAGAGGGTCAGCACAGAGTCTAGCAGCAGTCAGATCTTCAGTATCAGATGCATCATGATGAACACTTAGTTTAGTGTTTGGATGTTTTTCTGTTGTATCAAGCAAAGTTGTAGTACAGTAGTAGTTGGCAGCAGCATAGATGCAACAATGCAGTACTTGGTGGGCAGTAGTGTCAAACATCAGCAATGCAGAGGGAGATGTTACAGAGTCAGTGTAGTGCTTCAGCAAGATGCATTACTAGAGCATATTCCTCACTAAGAGGGAGTGTTGATTTCTGGTAGCATCAGATGTGCTTTAAGTCTAAAAGTTTGCAGGGAGGCTTAGACACATGTATTCCAAAATACCCAAAAATCATTTTGGGAATTCCACCCAGATGGGGTTTTATTAAAATAATTAATTATATTTAATGGGAGCCTAAGCCTAAACTTAGGGAATTAAAATAATTAAAGTATATTAATAGAACTGGGTGTGAAACTTCTAGAAAAAGACGGAGATCGAGTCAATATGATTTAAGCCGTTGATTGTGTTTTAATCTTGGTCGTTGGTTATCCAACGAGAAGATTATAAGAAGCACCTCGATGGGCATTTGGAAAACACATCGAGTCTAAAGATCAAATTTCTTAAGAGAGCAGCGCAGAGCAGCTGAAGGATTTTATCGAGTTGATTCGATTGCAGTAAGGGGCAGTGATAGTTCTGGTTGGAAGATCTCCTCTTCAGCCGGGAATACATTGCAGAGAAGGCAGAGAAGAGGACACTGAAGACGCAGCGCAGCAGCTAGGTTGGGCAGTGCGAAAGCCTTCTATAAATCCGCTATTTCGCTGAGGATCAGTCAGATCCAGTGCCGGAGTGTCGGGGTGTCAGACCGAAGGGGCAGAAGATCAGCATCCAGCCAACAGAAAGACCAGACGAAGGAAGTGACGCAATCCCCAGCTAGAGTGATGCAGATCTGCGCAGAGGCAGCACAAAGGGAGTGTGGGGATCATCAGTTCGGAGTTTGGTTAGTGCCGGATTTCTAGTGTAAGTGTGAGGACATTTTCTCACTAATTCTCTGTCAATAATTTTCTCTATGTGGATGGCTAGTAAGGCATCCCAGATTGTATTCAAAACTTCTTCTTAATAATATCAAACCCTCATCTGCGGCATCGGTTTTCCCGCATTGCGTTTTTCCGAGGACTTAGTTCAAAAATAACGGTGTAATGTGTGTCTATTTTCTTGCTCAAATCTTGTTTCTGCATTTAATTTCCACAGTTTAATTAGTGAAGGTTGCAACATATTTTCTTCAGTATTTACTTGTAGAACATAGTAAATAACTTGCATGATTAATCAAGTAGGAGAAGTAATATTAGTTTGTTGCAATAAGGATTCCGAGTTTAGGAATTTTCACACAAGTGTATGCTCAACTGTCTCCTTGCCAACCATTGCTCCTTCAACTACTCTCTCATCTTCTTCCTCAATCCTCCTCATCATCCCTACATAATTCCATGGTATTCCCACTAATTTTTGCATGTCTCTTAGTTCACAGAACTCCCAAAAAGAGAGGGACGCTTGAACGCCATGTCCTAATGATTGGTATGCCCTCCAATTTGCTGCCAATAACTCTACATGAGTTGCAATCATGTCTTGCAATTTTGATGCATTATCCACAATTTTGGGCATAGTGGATTTGTTGTATAATTGAGAATGGTCATGCTTCCCAATTGTTGCACGAATCAGTTGCTTCCCCACATCAACCATCATTTGTTCCACCATAATCACCTCATTCAAGGTTACTGACGTGTTGTTTGATTTTAACATTTCTTTGGATCCCATGATTTCTTAGTTTTTTATTCTGGTCATGTCATAGAATGAATAGTTTCCCACAGGCTGAGCCAACATTATGGCTTTGATACCACTGTAATGTTCGAAAATAAGAAAAACGGTGCTAATACAGAAAATCATAAATGTACACCATGGAAATTCAAAACATTGCAGTAAATACTCAGAACAATATGAAACACAGAAGCAGTTGAGCCATTTTATTATGCAATGGGCAAGAGTACAAATATATAGATAATGCACCTGGGCTTGCCTTTTGGCAAGCGGAGCAAAGCCCAGATGAAACAACAAAACCCAGGAAAACTGCTCAATGATGCTTTGCACTATCCTAGTGAATCTGCACTAGCTGCTGCAATGGAATAACTAGAAACCCCACCTTTGGTGCTCAGAAAATTCTCCAAAATACTCCCAGACTCCTCAAGCCAATCCGACTAAAACCCAGAAATGGTTTGGCCTGATCATGACCCTCCAAAAATGAACTCCAATAGGCCCTACGCTCCCCTGTACCTACTGAAGTACATTGTCTACAGAATCACCAACAAAATACTCCATAGCCATCCAAGAATGTAACAAATAATTCCTCTGGCACTTCCCTTATCTCTCCCAGAAAACAATGGCTCAAATGACTTAGGCACTATCCCACATATGTGCCCAGCTTTCCTCCTCTACGTTGGCCCAGTGACTGCCACGCTACTCCTAAATTACGCTATCAATCTTAGCCTCCAAAACTCGCCCAATAGCTCAGCAAGCTAATGAGCCTTCTCCTCCAAATATTCTCCCAGCAACCAACCCTCCAGAATCAACCAACAATAGACACACAAGAATACAACTGCATCCTCCAGAAATACGAATTGCTAGGCAACTAAATGCAAATGCTGAAGATAACTCAATCAAGCTCCCTCGGATGATATTGGAAAACCAATCTAGGGTGGCACTCGAAGTCCCCTGAAGAATGGGTGAGTTCTTCGTTTGGAAAACTCATGCTAAACAGCAAGTGACCCGGCTAAGAAGCTCGATCAACTGAGATAAAATCGATAAACCAAGAATGCCAAATGAAATGTGTTGCCTTCCTTTTATAACTTTCGTGGAGCCTTTCTTCCCGCCTTTTCTTCCCTCTCATGCATTTCGAATCATTGGTTTAGAGAGTGCGTATTTCTTATGTGGGTGGTCCCCACATATCATTAACAAAACAAAATTAAATTAAATTAACTTGCCTCTAACTCCCAAGTCTTCTATCAAAATCAAATGGGCCCCGTCTTGACCAAAATTGCCCCCAAAATATAGAAATAAATCGTGTTCCAAAATAATTTAGGAAGGGACATTACAAAATATCAGTCAAAACCTGGTCAACATAGCAATAAGTCAGAGCTGGTCAAACCAGCCAAAATGCTCATAGGACAAAGTTGGTCAAACAGTCAACCTATGGTCAAACTTTGGCCATGTGGTTCCTACGATCAATTGCGATAAAATTCGTGTGCATGTGCAGCCCTCCTGTAGCTTGGTCAACTCTAGTCAAACTCTGCATGAAACAGTTCAGTCAACTCGCATCAAACTCAATCAAACGATCAACTCATCCTCCTTTTCTCCACACGTGCAGTTGTCCAAGAGACCTCATAAAAATGAAGAAGAAACTTGATTGGTGGAGAAAATGAGATGTCACATCATCTATATATACTAGTTGAATCGGGGTAAATTAACCCAAGGGACAAACCCTTTCATGAGTTCGGCTGAATTGTCTTCCTAGGCTGACTTGGTGCCCCAAAAAACAAAATCTTTATTTTAATTTTCTTAGGCCGACTTGGAGACCTTTTTGGCATGTGGAATTACCCCCTGATGCTACACAAAAGTCAAAGTCAGGTTGGGCATGTGTCATCTTCTAGCCCTCATTGATGGAGCATCAACATGATATTGAGCCATTTGGAGACCCATGAGACTGTTGCTTGTGCCCCATTGCCACTTGGAAGCAGCGTACGATGTTTAGGTTGGGTCACCCCCTTGATCATCATTCATGGAGCCCTCTTCTTCGCCATGGCACATTGAGGACTCATCTTGATCTTCCGACGACCTTTCCTACTACATTTTTCACTCTTTCGACCCTCTTGGGATGGTTTATTTTTCACTTTAGTAGCTATTTCGTGGGCTTGTCACCAAAGAGATGTTATTTTACACATTAAAATATTATTAGGGGCTTAATTAGGCTAAATTAGGTTAAATTTAACCTGAGGAGCCTCATATAATAAGAGAGGCCTCATTTTTTATTCGATAATCATCACATTCTTGGATTAGCTCTTGAGAAATTCACATTTCTTCCTGGATGACTATTGGAGACCCTTTCATGCATTTTGATATCTTTGGAGGCTAGTTCGATTTTCTTCTTGGAGTCATTGTCTTGATCTTGGATTGGATATATCCCTTATTATCTTGTAAGTGAATTTAATTGAAGAATTTTTCGTGAATAATGTCTAATGTGTGGAAAGCAATGAGTCCTTTCTTTCATGCCCTAATTGTTGAATATCATTGTTAAAGATTGTTAGATTGCAAATTTGTTCATGTTACTCATTGATAACAAGTAGAAGAGTGTTCTTACTGGATTGAAGTTTCTTTTCTTCCATGAAAGTCCATTGATCTTGGGTGGGTAATTGTTGAAATATTGGTGATAAGGCACCATTTTTTAACCTCCTTGAGAAATGAATTAGTCCAAATTTTGAATCATAAAGACTCCATATCCCTAGGTGAAGGCACTAGTCTAAGAAATCTTTGTGGTCACCCTTCCTTTCATCATCTTTTCTTCCTCCTAAAAATTTTGGTTTTTTTATCTTGATGGCCTTGCTAGGGCATCATGTGAATCGCTTTGGAAGGATAATTTTCCATTTCCACTTGGACCAATTTTTGCATTGGTGTCTCTCCTAGGGATCCCCAAGGTTTCAGAAGATTTCAATAGTGCATTTGTGAGAAAAACAAAGCCCTAGCTCGGACTTCGGAAGTTAATCTTGGGCATCATTCTGAAAGACTTTCTTGAGGGTTATCCTCCATCAAAGCTTGATCATTCTTAACCCTTTCCTTGTCCTAACTTGACCTAGTGTCCTCTTAAGAGGCCTCCCTCTCATGATAAATCATAAAATCCTAGGTCTCATGTGGACCTAGCCTAGGTCTCTTAATTGTAGCAACACCTATCTTGGAAGAAATTGCTTATTTCAAAGAGCTTATTGAGAATGTATCATCTTGGAGATATTGATTCTAAGTGCACCTAACATCGTTGTATCATCATAAATCCTTAGATATTGATTTCCCGCTCCTTAGGTCCTTCTTGGAGAGCTATTAAACTTCACTGAAGCAAGTGAGACCTATATTGAGCCTCTCCTTTGAATGTGCCTTGGAAATCACCGTATATCTCGTCATTAATCCTATACTCCTAGGTGATTTCCTCTGTACTCTGTGAAAATCCGAGAAGAGAAGGGGACTTAGGTTCTAGTGACAATGCTCCTTAGTCCTAAGTGTTGTTGTACCCTCTAGTTTTAGCCTACAAACTAGGTCTTCTAGTTTGTGCAGCAACATTTTTGGCATCGTTACCGGGGACACGAGACGTGTGTCTTGTTCCTATACAACATCATTCGTATATCCTTTTGGTGACTGCATTGGAAGAACGAAGCCCTAGTTCTTCATTGAACTTCAAAGTGAATGCTTCTAGGGTGAAGCGAAAATCTCTCAAGGCACCTTGAATTCACCCTAGCCACTCTAGCATTAGTTTTTATTCAGAGATCAAACAAATGCCTGAAACTATTGTTCCCCATAATGATCAAGGAGATGAAAATGAATTCAATCTCATTGGCAAATTTTTCGACAAGTATATGGAAGTTTCTAGGCATTTCTTTAAAGAGTGTGCGAGCAGAAATTACCTACTCAATTTATGCAGCAATGAAAGAAATGAAGTGCACGAAATGCGACTCCAATACAAGAAGAATCCTTCATGAGAGCTATATTGGAACATCTTGCAAAAATACTAGGAGGTCACCATCTTATGTGATATTGTGCAAGAGATACATGGCGACTTGCATAAAGATCAAGAAGAGGGCTCTGGCTTGGGCTACCAAGATGAAAGTATCAATGAAGATCGTGACGAAGACATGAGCATTCAAGATTGTGGTTCCCAAAACAATCTAGCAAACAAAAAACTTATGGAAGAGTTTTGGGCTACAGATCAGGAAAATGCAAGCTTAATAGTCCAGGATGAGAAAACCGGTGAAATTGGTCCTTTGATCCAAAAAATGGAGTTGAATGATGTCCTTCATGGAGATCTAGGGAATGTGAATATCGTCACTTGCCCTCAAGTTGACCCTGGTAACTTCATGCAGGTAAATGAAAGGAAGTGGGAAATTTTGTCTTATCATGCCCCTAAGAATCCCATAAAACATTACCCTCCCAAAGGGGCTCTTGATAAGGAATTCATGAGCTTGGTTGTTCACTCCTCCATTCCTTTTTTACAAGAAAGGATTCCGCTTTGCAAATAAGAACCTTTCCCCTCATCCATAGCCCCTTTCTATGATACATGGGTCTCTTATTTTCCTATTGATTTTTGGGTAGCATAGAATGTGCTCTAGCTCCGAAACTTTGTGGAGGGGCTAAGACACATTAGATCTCCAAGACCCAAAATTGTTTGGAGAAATTCCACCTGGAGCTTAAGTTATTCAAATAATTAATTATTTTAATGGGGACCCTAAGTCTAAACTTAGGAAAATTAAATAATTAAAGTGAATTAATTTAACATGTGGGTGAGAATGTTCTAAGAGACAAGGATCAAGTCTTTTTTAATCTTAGCCGTCGATTAGAAATTAGATCACGATCGTTGATTTTTCAACTAGAAAATTATTAAAGAAAGGCTTGGCGTCAATTGGAGAACACATAGAGTGGATTTAAGAGATCGAATTCTTCTGACGGAGCAGTTCTTGGACGAAGATCAGATCTAAGTGATTCAGTGCAGTGAGGGGCAATTCAGCAGCGGGATTTTCATCCAAGGCCTAGAATACAATAGCAGAGAGGCAGATCATCACTTGGAGGGACATCGCAACTTAGAGGGGGTGACGCAGAGCCAGCAGGGCTCATGCAAAAGTGACGCAGTCACTCGAGGAGCAACGTTGGGGTTTCTGTGCGGTAGATCATGCAGCTATCCAGCAGATCAATTTCTGAGCCGGGAAGGCTCACAGAGAGGGTGACACAACCACTAGGAGAGGTGACGCAGTCCCAGCGCAAAGCTAGTTGCAGCCATCGTTGTGCAGCACTAGGGATTACATAGGCACCTGTGGGGTTTCTTCATTTTGCCTCTAGATTTGCCGAAATATCTGTCTCCGGATAAAGGTACTTCTGCTGAGGATTTTCTCTGTTGGGTGAGCCGGATTTGGCACCCTAGATTGTATTCAAAAATCTGCTTAATAATATAAACCCTCATAATTGTTGCACTAGTTTTTCCACATTGGGTTTTTCTGGGACATTTGTTCGAAAAGTATGTGTGTCCTTTGTCTGTGTGCTTTACTTATTTTTCAGCACTTGATCTATATAATTGTGTAAGTTGCAGTGGATTTAATTTGATGTTTTCCTAAATTATTCAGAAAATAACTTGTTAATTAAAGAAAACAAGTAGAAGTAAATCAAATTTACTGGAGTAGGGTTTCTGGTTTAGATTCAGAAATTTTCACATGGTATCAGAGTTTTTGCAGATCAAGTAGACTTGAAGCCATCAGCGAAGAGACAAAGATAAAATTTTGTTGCAGGAAGGAAGTTGTCCCGAGTGACAGCGCAGATCCAGGAAAAGGCAAGGAAGGGTGACGCAGTCACCAGAGGGGCTCACGCAGAGCCTGCGTCAGCCAACTGGGGTGACACTATAGTTGCAACAAAGCCAGCGCAGAGGTTTGAGCCTCCGTCTTTCCGGTTTCCATGTATAGAAGAGCAATTCGTTTTTCTTGAAGAGTTGCTAGTGGGGCATTGTTTATTTCGGTGCAGAACAGTGCCTAGTGGGGCTGTGACAAAGTAGAGGGAACCAATTCCTCAGAAGACTTCTCACCAAGAATTCTAGATCCAGTACTGATTAGCAGCAAAGAGTGATCGGAGAGGGTTGTTTCGACATCAATTGGTAAAGGATTTCTAGGAGGGAAATCATTTTTCAGAGGGAGTGTGGTTCCTTAGAGGGGTCTTAGTGCCAAGAAACCCAAATTTGAGTTTTGTTGGGGTAGCAGTAGAAGAGGGAGAAGAGAACCAGTTCGACATCTTTTATTGAGCAGAGATGGCCACACATGGACTGAGGGATCGGGACAGGTTGGATGGAGCATCCAACTTTGTCATCTGGAAGGCCAGAATCCTGTCAATACCGGATGAGCATCGTATCAAGCATCTCGCCGAGAGCGCAGTCGTTGTTCCTGTTGACGCTGACCCGCTCAAGAAGGATGAGGAAGCTCAAGCAAAGGCTAAACGCTTGATCATGGACGGAGTCAAGGATCATGTGGTCCCACACATTGCTGAGAAGAACACAGCACATGAGATGTGGACTTCTTTGACCACATTATATCAGGGGACTTCTATTCAGAGGAGGATGCCTCTTGAGAATCAGCTTCGATAATTCTAGATATTGAAGGGAGAAGAGATCAACTCCTTCCTCATTAGATTGAAGACAATCTGTGATCAACTGGTTGCCGTGGGGGCCACACCTGATGAAGGTCTTATGGTGAGGACTTCTCTGAATGAAGTTTCCGATGAGTCGGAGAAATTTTTCCAAGGCATTTTGGGCAGAGCAGCACTTCCAAGTTGGTAAAACATGTGGGCAACTCTTTGACAATAAGAGATCAAGAGGATGACCAAGGCATGCATGAGCAGCAGAGGGATCAAGATCAAGGAGGAAGATGCAACTCTCGCATCTAAGGGACAGCATGGGCAGCGAAGGAAGAAGAAGAAAGACCTTTCAAAGGTCAGATGCTTCAAGTGTGGTGAATTAGGAAATTTCGCCGCAACGTGCCCTATGAAAATGAAGGGAAAAAAGATTTTGATTCGAAGGCTGCCACAGCTAAGGACGATGATGAAGATGATGATGATGTGGCCATGAATACTCATGTACCTCGAGAGAAGAGGTGGGGCGACATTGTTCTGCAGTTCTTTCGAACTGCAGTGAGTAAGGAGCAGGATCCTTGAGGTGCCCAAACTCTTAGATCACATACGAGCTAGAGGAGCCCTTAATGACGGTAGGAGGATGACTAGAGTCAGTTGGTGCGAGGGATGATGGAGCAACATTGGCAAAGCTAGAACGTTGAAGACTAGAGCAGTGCAGAGCAGAGGCAACAACAACGTAGCAGCAGCACGGAGGTTGATGGACTTCAACAACGCAGAGGCAGTGCAGAGCAACAGAAACGCAGAGGCACTAGAGGGTCAGCACAAATTAGTAGTAGAGGGTGCTTCAGTATCAAGGTGCACCCAGACAGACTTGTATGTCAGGATTTTGGGTTGTTTTTTCAGTTGCTTACTTCTCAACAACTGAGTTGCAGTGCAGCAGTTAGCAGTGGTAGTGTTATGGGCAACATGATGCAGCATTTTGAGAGGGAGCTACAGTACAGATGAGGCAGTGTTAGTGACAGTGACATGGGCAGCAGTACAGATAGCAGCAACACGGAGGACCGATGCCAGGGATCAGAGTAATGCTTTTGGTGAGAAGTGTTACTAGAGCACATTCCTCGCTAAGAGGGAGTGTTGATTTTTGGGTAGCATCAGATGTGCTCTAGCTCCAAAACTTTGTGGCGGGTCTAGGACACATGAGATCTCCAAGACCTAGAAATCGTTTGGAGAAATTCCACTCTGAGCTTAAGTTATTCAAATAATTAAATATTTTAATGGGGACCCTAAGTCTAAAATTTGTTGATATTTTGGGGTAGCATCGAGTGTGTTCTAGCTCTGAAACTTCGTGGAGGGGTTGGAACACACGAGATCTTCAAGACCCAGAAAGCGTTTGGGGAAATTCCATCCAATGTAAAAGTTATTCAAATAATTAAATTTTTTAATCGGGACCCTATGTCAACATAGGGAAATTAAAAAATTAAAGTGAATTAATTTACACATGTGATGAAATGTTCTAAGTGACGTGGATCAATCTTTCTTTTAATATCATCCGTCAATTAGAGATTAAAACACGATTGTTGGTTTCTCAACGAGAAAAGTATAAAGGAAAGGCTTGGGGTCAGTTGGAGGACATACACATAGCAGAAGCACTGAAGCTAAGTCGAATTTTTGGGGTGGGGTTTGCTGAGGAATTCGAAGTGAGTTTGCAATGCAATGAGGGGCAGAGATCGGCAAGGGATGATCTAATCCAAGGAAGAGAATACAGTAGCAGAGAGGCAGCATTGTACCAGGCAACGCAGAGGCCAGCCAAAGGGACGTAGTCCAGCCACGACCACGCAGAGGACTGCACAGAGGCAGCGTAAGCCTTGTCAGGGTGATGCAAGCCCATCTAGGGTAGTGCAGGGGCAGCAGAGACTCAGCCAGGGTGATGCAGGCCCAACCAAGACAGTGCAGAGGCTACGCAGCACTAGTCAGGGTGATGCAGAGGGTATGCTGGCCAGTAGAGGCTGACGCAGAGGCTGGAGAGGCAACGTTGAGGTTCCAGTGGGCCAGAAAGGGCTCGTTATCTGTAATTCCCGATTGTGGGTGTGATTCAGCCATATTTTCTATCTCCGAGTGATAAGGTACAACTGTCGTGTATTTTCTTTGTAGGGCAAACCGTTTCTGGTGCTCAGAATGTTGTATTCAGATTCTGCATAATAATAAAACCCTCTAGAGTTGTTGCACTGGTTTTTCCACATTGGGTTTTTCTGGGGACATTTGTCCGAAAAATCTGTGTCATTTGTCATGTGCGTGATGTTCAGTAAATGATCTGTAGTTGTGTAGGCTGCTATTTGTTTTTACTTCGCTATTTTTCTGAATATTTAGTTAAATAACTTGTATAATAAATCAAGTAGAAGTAAATCAATAATTAGCAGTAGGGTTTTTGTATTAAGGATTCAGAAATTTTCACATGGTATTAGAGCATTGCAAATCAAGTTGATCCATCAACAAAGCGGCTGAAGATATTGGCTGCAGGAGGGGCAGTTGAAGCAGCACGGATCCGGAAGAAGGCAGCGCAGCACCAGAGGGATAGTAGACCCTGCAAGGGTGACGCAAAGTTAATCTGCTCACGCAGAGGCTGACGCAGTGCCAGTCTACTCACGTAGAGGCTGACGCAGCACCAGGAGAAGGACGTTGAGCCAATCTTCTCACGCAAAGGCTGAGGTAGCACCAGGAGGGTGACGCGGTCCAAGTTGAGGAGTCGATGTGCAGTTTTCCGAGACCAGAAGTGCGGTTTCTGATCTTTAGAAGTTGCTGATGTGGCACAAATCTGTCGGTGCAGAACAATGCCTAGCAAAGGTGACAAAAGCAAGAGAACAGTCGCCCAACAGATTCTCTAGCCAAGGAATCTAAGTTTGATCAAGAGGAGTGATCATAGAGGACTGATTCATTAGAATCGGTGAAGGATTTCCGGGAGGGAAATAATTTGTCAGAGGGAGCACATTCGCTAGAAGGGTTCTTTCGCCAAGAAGCCCAGATCTAGTTTTTTTGTTGAGTGTAGTAGCAGTGGAAGGGAGAGGAGTTTGTGGTTCGACAGATTGAGCAGAGATGGTTTCTCATGGACTAAGAGATCAGGATAGGTTGGACGGTGTGTCCAACTTTGTCATCTGGAGGGCTAGAATCCTGACAGTCCTGGATGAGTACGACATCAAGGACCATGTAGAAAATGTCCTAGTTGTTCCAACCGATGTTGATCCTCTGAAGAAGTTCAACGAGAATCAGGCACGGGCTAAGTGCTTGATCAAACTATTCGAGATCAGCTGATTGCCATGGGGTCAACTCCGGATGAAGGGCTCATGGTGAGGACTGTCCTGAATGAAGTCACCGATGAATGGAAGACATTTTTCCAAAGTATCTTGGGCAGAGCAGCACTTCCATCCTGGGTGGACATGTGGGCAATCCTCCGTCAAGAGGAATCAGGAGGATAACCAAGAAGCAAAGCAGCAGCGGAGGAGTCAAGGTGAAGAAAGAGGAGGAGGAAGATGCAGCCCTTCCATCTAAGGGATAGAGGCAGTAAGGGAAGAAGAAGAAGGACCTCTCCAAGGCCCGTTGCTTCAGGTGTGGTGAACTTGGACACTTCACCAAAACTTGTCCTAAGTGGAAGGACAAGGAAGCAGCAGCGAAAGGGGACAGTGGTAGTGAGGATGATGTGGCCATGAGTGCTCATGTGCCTCGAGAAAAGAGGTGGGGCGACATTGATCTGTAGAGAAGCTACAGATGTATGGCGGGATCCTTGAGGTGCCCAAACTCTTGGATCACATGCAAGCTACGGGAGCCTTAAGACAGTAGCAGGATGACTGGAGCACTGGGTGCAGAATATCATGGAGAAGCAAAGGCAGTGCTGGGAAGCTGAAGTCTAGAGCAGCGCAAAGGAGAGGCTGCAGTAGCATGGAAGTAGCAGTGCAGAGGTTGATGGTATTTCAGCAGTGCAGAGGCAATGCTTACGCAGTGCAGTGCAGCAGACAGCGCAGTGCTTCAGAGAGAGCGCAAAGCAGCAACAGAGGGTGCTTCAGTGATGAGATGTAGCCCGACTGACTTATCTGTCAGTTGTTGGGTGATGGTCCTTTAGTTTCTTACTTCCTAGCAACTGAGTTGCAGTGCAGCAGATGGCAGTGGCAGTGGCAGTGCTATAGGCAGCATGATGCAGCAATTTGAGAGGGAGCCGCAGTATAGATGTAGCAGTGTCAGTGACAGTGAGATGGGTAGCATTACAGAAAGCAACAGCGGAGTGGACGAAGGGCAGCGAGCCAAGCATCAGCGACGCGGAGACCGATGCCAGAGATCAAGGCAATGCTTCAATGTGGAAGTATTGCTAGAGCACACTCCTCGCTAAGAGGGAGTGTTGAGATTTTTGGGGTAGCATCTGGTGTGCTCTAGCTCCGAAACTTTGTGGAGGGGATGGAACACACGAGATCTCCAAGGCCTAGAAAGCGTTTGGAGAAATTCCATCCGGTGTAAAATTTATTCAAATAATTAAATTTTTTAATGGGAACCCTAAGTCTAGCTTAGGGAAATTAAAAAATTAAAGTGAATTAATTTACACGTGATGAAATGTTCTAAGTGACTTGGATCAAGCTTTCTTTTAATCTCCGCTGTCAATTAGAGATTAGATTATGGTCGTTGGTTTCCCAACGAGAAAAGTATAAAGGAAAGGCTTGGGGTCAGTTGGATGACACACACATAACAGAAGTACTGAAGCTAAGTCGAATTTCTAGGGCGGGGTTTGCTAAGCAATTCGGAGTGAGTTTGTATTGCAATGAGGGGCAGAGATCAGCAAGGGACGATCTGATCCAAGGACGAGAATACAGCAGTAGAGAGGCAGCATTGTACTAGGTAGCACAGAGGCCAGCCAGAGGGATGCAGTCCAGCCAGGACCACGCAGAGGACTACGCAGAGGCAACATAAGCCCAGTAAGGGTGATGCAAGCCCAACCAGGGCAGTGCGAGGGCAGTAGAGACTTAGCCAAGGTGACGCAGGCCCAGCCAGGGCAGTGCAGAGGCTACGCAACGCCAGTCAGGGTGATGCAGTGGGTATGCTGGCCAATAGAAAATGACTCGGAGGCTGGAGAGGCAAGGTTTGAGTTCCAGTGGGCCAGAAAGGGCTCGTTATCTGTAATTCCTGATTGAGGGTGTGATTCAGCCATATTTTTTGTCTCCGAGTGATAAGGTACAATTTCCGTGTATTTTCTCTGTAAGGAAAACCGTTTCTGGTACCCAGAATGTTGTATTCAGATTCTACATAATAATAAAACCCTCTAGAGCTCCTACACTGGTTTTCCCGCATTGGGTTTTTCCGGGGACATTTGTCCGAAAAATCTGTGTCATTTGTCATATGTGCGTGATGTTCAGTAAATGATTTGTAGTTGTGTAGGCTACTATTTGTGTTTAGTTCACTATTTTTTTGAATATTTAGTTGAATAACTTGTATAATAAATGAAGTAGGAGAATTAAATCAATAATTAGCAGTAGGGTTTATGTATTAAGGATTCAGAAATTTTCACGAACTTAGGGAAATTAAATAATTAAAGTGAATTAATTTAACATGTGGGTGAGAATGTTCTAAGTGACGAGGATCAAGTCTTTTCTAATCTTAGCTGTCGATTAGAGATTAGATCACGATCATTGATTCACACGTGCAAAAGTATTAAAGGAAGGCTTGGGTTCAGTTGGAGAACACACACAGTGGATCTAAGAGATCGAATTCTTCTGACGGAGCAGTGTTCGGACAAAGATCAGATCTAAGTGATTCAGTGCAGTGAGGGGTAGTTTTGTAGCAGAGAGGTAAATCAGAACTTGGAGGGACAGTGCAGCTTAGAGGGGGTGACACAGAGCCAACAAGGCTCACGCAAGAGTGACGCAGAGCCAGAGAGGGTGACGCAGTCACTCGAGGAGCAATGCTAGGGTTTCTGTTGGGCAGATTGGGCAGCTATCTAGCAGATCGATTTCTGAGCCCAGAAGGCTCACCGAGAGGGTGACGCAGCCACTAGGAGAGGTGACGCAGTCCCAGCACAGAGCTAGCTGCACTGGGCACTGCATAGGCACCTGTGAGGTTTCTTCATTCTGCCATTGGATCTGCCAAAATATCTGTCTCCGGATAGAGGTACTTCTGCCGAGGATTTTCTCTGTTGGGTGAGGCAGATTTGGCACCCTAGATTGTATTTAGAAATCTACTTAATAATATAAACCCTCCAAATTGTTGCACTGTTTTTCCCGCATTGGGTTTTTCCGGGGACATTTGTCTGAAAAATCTGTGTCCTTTGTCTGTGTGATTTACTTATTTTTCAGCACTTGATCTGTATAATTGTGTAGGCTGCAGTGTATTTACTTTGATGTTTTCCTGAATTATTCAGAAAATAACTTGTTAATTAAAGAAAACATGTAGGAGAAGTAAATCAGATTTACTGCAGTAGGGTTTCTAGTTTAGATTCAGAAATTTTCACATTTCCCACCTCCCGCCCTTGTGATCCTACATACGATTCTTCCTATCTTTGCTCTTGGATTTGTTGCATAAGTAGTCATTGGGAAAAAAAAAATTAAATTGATCTAATGATGTCTTGGTTGCATTGGCTCTATGATTACACATAGCGTTTATATATTATATGCATGATAGGGTAGGATGCATTGCATATTGATTTTTGCATTAGAATTTGATATCATATTATGTTATCATGTTAGATTAGGTGCATGTAGATTAGATTTTCATTCTTGAATAGATATTATTTCCCGTTGAGTTTTATGCACTAACAAAAGCATGGGTAATCAAAGGATGCCATCAAAACATGTTGCCCTGTTTGCTTTGTCTTTAATGTGCAGGTAACAGGCTTGGAGTCTCAAGAGATTTTTGGTGTTCTCATAACCTACTCGTCTGAATGCATGGTTCGTGCACTCTACTAAGAACTCATGTCCTATCTATTACCCACCACCAGTGGGCAACTCCTACAGGAGAAAAAATTATCCTAGATTTTTATTCAGTCGGCAGCCAGCAACCCCTTGCAGCCACCTGATAGCTCAATGTGCTACCATTCTCTGCCACCTGAGCCAATCATTATGTGCCCTTGCTCATCTATCATGATTGTATGTTTGAAGGTGGGCATCCAACCTTGAAGGTATGATTTTTCATTATGTAATCGGGTGTTTATTCTTGCTTGTCTTGGGCATGTTTGCTCATGGATCTGTTGGGGGATTCGGTGGAAAGAACAGGCTTTGACTTGTACTCTTGTTCCCTTGCCTCTTCTTGGGAGTTAATCTTGGATCCTATTCCCGTGGGATCCCCTCTTTGAGCTATTAGTTTTTGAAGTGGCACTACATGGGGAACCCTGATTTTTTGGTTGCGTGGTCCCGCTTCCCAATAACATATATCTCACTCCCCTCCGCTCATTACAACCCCTTTCACATATTTCCCCATTTGGGTCCACAAGGTGTTAGCCTCCCCTTCCCCTTGTCCACACCTTGGGTCGAGCCTGGAACGATGCCCCAGAGATTGATGCAACTAAAAAGAAAGATAAAAGGATAATATGGCCACATACAATAGGAATTGTACCACAAAATGCAAAAGATGGCCACGAAAAAGAATTTAGTGTGGGAAAAATCCAAACATGAGCTCTACTCCATATCACTATGGCCATCACTCTGGTTCCGAGGACCCCTATGAGCACCCCCTGCATCATTAAGGAACCCATGATTTTCCCAACCCCTGGTGGGCAATGAACTGCCCAACCTTAAGGGGGTATTCACTGCTACATCTTACACATCATGCTCTCATCCCCTTGAGCCTCGACAAGTAAAAAGAAGAAAAAGGCATATGAAGTAGGGTGGAAAAACAAAGGTCGAGGTAACTCATGTACCGGGGTAACTTATGTACCGTGATTGATCCCTCCTATATTGATACACCTAAGGTATGGGCTTCCTTTATTATAGCTACCCTTGTACCGTGGCATGTGGCTTGGAGCCTTCCCTTTTGCCCCCACTTCATTACATCACTATTTCACATGACACCGGCCCTTTGATGGATGCACCATGCACCTATCATTGCCTTATATGTTGAAACCACCTAATAGGGTCCTTAACTCTCTTGTCGAGAAAGGTAACATTAGTACATGTGTAAAGTCCATTTGGAAGGGCATGCCACTATGAAGTACCCACTTTTGCCCTTGATTCGCGAGCTTATTTACTCGATTGCACTAATGATTAATTGTATTGGAAGGTGAGGGGACACATTGGATCTTATGCAGGATTGCAGGTGGGATTCATCATGGACTTGGTCTCCCTATACAGGGTCCAAGCCCTCCAAAGGGACATAATGGCACTTTAGGGTGAGCATTGAGGGCCATGGACCTCGAGCATTGTAGAGTATTGATTGCCACGTGATGGGCTTCTTCAGAACCACCATGTTCCTTGTTTGTACCCTAGCCATACAGAGATGATGATGCACTTCGACCATGTTGCCCAACCGGCCACACATTTCACCCGACACTTGGCAGTTGATCCAGGGCTCAGAGGAGGTTTTGTCTCATTCGGAGAGACATGTGAGGGAATGTGTCATCTTCTAGCCCTCATTGATGGAGCCTCGACATGATCTTGGGCCATTTGGAGACCCATGGGACCATCGCTTGTACCCCATAGCTACTTGGGAGCACCATACAATGTTTTGTTTGAAAATCAAGGGGCCACCCCCTTGATCATCATACATGGAGCCCTCTTCTTCGTCATGGTACATTGAGGACTCATCTTGGCCTTCCAGTGGCCTTTCCTACTCCATTCTCCACTATTTGAGCCCACTTGGGATGGTTGACTATTCACTTTAGTAGCTCTTTGGTGGGCTTGTCACCAAAGAGATTTTATTTACACAAAAATATTGTTAGGGGCCTAATTAGGCTAAGTTAGGCTGAATCAAACTTGAGGAGCCTCATATAAATAAGAGAGGCCTCATTTTGTATTGGATCATCATCACATTCTTGGATTAGCTCTTCTTGAGAAATTTACATTTCTTCTTGGATGACTACTAGAGACTCTTTCATGCATTTCGATATCTTTGGAGGCTAGTTTGATTTTCTTTTTGGAGCCATTGTCTTGATCTTGGATTGGATATATCTCTTGTTATCTTGTAAGTGATTTTTATTGAAGAATTTTTCATGAATAATGTCTAGTTTGTGGAAATGGTGCAACTAGTTCTTTCTTTCATGCCCTAATTGTTGAATATCATCGTTAAGGATTCTTAGATTGCAAATTTGTGCATGTTACTCGTTTATAACAAGTAAAAGAATGTTCCTAGTGGATTGAAGTTTCTTTTCTTCCATGAAATTCCATTGATCTTGGGTGGGTAATTGTTGAAATATTGGTGTTAGGGCATCATTTTTCAATCTCCTTGAGAAACGAATTAGTCCAAATTTCAAATCATAAAGACTGCATAGCCCAAGGCGAAGGCACTAGTCTAAGAAATCTTGGTGGTCACCCTTCCTTTCATCATCTTTTCTTCCTGCTAAAAATTTTGGTGTTTTATCTTGACAACCTTGCTAGGGCATCATGCGAATCCCTTTGGAAGGATAATTTTGCATTTCCACTTGGACCAATTTCTACGGTGGCATCTCCCCTTCAGATGCCCAAGGTTTCATGAGATTTCAATGGTGTATTTGTGAGAAAAAACAACCCCTAGCTCAAACATCAGAAGCTAATCTTGGACGTCATAGTGAAAGACTTTCGGTTACCCTCCATCAAAGCTTGATCATTCTTAACCCTTTCCTTGCCCTAACTTGACCTAGTGTCCTCTTAAGAGGCCTCCCTCTCATGATAAATCATAAAACCCTAGGTCTCGTGTGGACCCAACCTAGGTCTCTCAATTGTAGCAACACCTATCTTGGAAACAATTGCTTATTTCAAAGAGCTTTTTGACAGTCTTGTATCATCTTTGAGATCTTGATTCTAGGTTCACCTAACATCGTTGTATCATCATAAATCCTTAGATCTTGATTTCTCGTTCCTTGGGACTTTCTTCGAGAGCCATTAAGCTTCACTGAAGCAAATGAGCCCTATATTGAACCTCTCCTTTGAATGGTCTTGGAAATCACCATATATCTTTTCATTGATCCTATAATCCCAAGTGATTTCCTCCATACTTGAACTCCTCCTGTCGGTGAAAATCCGAGCAGAGAAGGGGACTTAGGCTATGGTGACAGTGGGCCTTAGTCCCAAGTGTTGTTGTACCCTCTAGTTTTAGCGTACAAACTAGGCCTGCTAGTTTGTGCATCAACAGTGCCATTTTGACAAGAGATGTCAAAACCAAGTTGTTGAACACTTGTCTCTTAGGCTGACTTCAATGGCTAATCTTTCAACAAAACTCTAATACGGTGTTGAATTTTCTACAAGGTAAGCAGAAGAAAACAATTTAATGATCTAATAATTACTACCTAATGATCTTCAATCAACTTATGCCACTGATACCATTGAGCAATTATACACAGAAAATATCAATAGTGAATGCAGCGGAAACAACAAATATCATAGAAAGACAACCATGCACAATAGAGACAATATTTTTACTCTGGGAAACCCAACAACTTTTCTTTAGGAGAAATTATTCTTCAACAAGGTTTACAAATCCAATTTGTCTAGAAATTTATGCCAAGTACAAATCCAAATAACAATCGAAACTTGGTCAACGTTGCAGCAAGTCAACGCTGGTCAAACCAGCCAAAATGCTCAGAAGTCAATGTTGGTCAAACAATTATCCTATGGTCAAAATTCGGACCTATGGCTCCTATGATCAATTGCGGTCAAATTATTGTGCACATGCAGCTCTCCTATAGCTTGGTCAACTTTGGTCAAACTCAGCCCGAAACAGTTCAGTCAACTCGCATCAAACTCGGTCAAACAGTCAATGTTGATTTATGGTAGCATCGGATGTGCTCTAGCCTTGTAACCTTGTATATGGGCTAAGACATGTATTCCATAATACCCAGAAAGGATTTTGGAAAATTCAACTTAGAGATGGTTTAATTAAATTAATTAATCGTTTTTTTAATGTTTTCCCAAGTCTAAACTTAGGAAAACCGATTAATTAAAGGGTATTAATTAAACTAAGTGTGAATCTTCTAGATAAAGTCATGGATCACCTCCAAGTTAATCCTAGCTCTTGATTAAGTTTTAATCTGGGTCGTTGAAAGGTCAACGAAGGATTATACGGAGGGTGAGGGGCCTATGGAAAACACATCAGACGGAGAAAGAATCAAGAGATCGATTTCTTCAGCCGAAGGAAGAATCGAAGTGATTCTCGATTGCAAAGAGGGGAAGGTGAAATCTCCAGGTGGAAGAATTTCTAAAGGAGAAAGATTAAAGGAAGAGAAAAGAGAGAGGAGCCATAGTAGCAATGCAGAGAGGGCCAAGCAGCAGTTACACTGGGCCATCGTAGAGAAACAGAGGGAGTTTTGATTTCTGTTGGTGGAGACAGTTGAGGGTTTATCTAGTTTCCGGAGGTAATTTCTGGAAGGGGAAATCACTCTAGTCTCAGGCAGCAGTCAGCACAAAGGCAGCTACAACAAGCAGCAGCAGCAGTGACGCAGTGACAGCGTGAGGGACGCAGTCACTGCGTAGAAATCATGCAGAGCAGCTCAGTGTGGGTGCAGGTCAGTGCCGGAACTTCGTGGTGATGTGAGATTTGTCTCACTAGGCATACTGTCATCAGATTTCTTCAGGTGATTGACTGATATTTACAATCACACATTTGTACTCAGAATTTCTGCATAATAAAGAAACCCTCAGATCTGCTGCACCGGTTTTCCGGCATTTGGTTTTTCTGGGGACAATTGTCCAAAAATAACGGTGTTTATGTGTGATTACTTGTGCCATTTCTTTTATGCTGTTTATTGATCGTGAAGTCTGCAGCATATTTTATTTCGGTATTTAACACAACTAAATGTTCAATAATTGTGATTGAGAATACAATAGAAGAAATATAATAAGTAGCTGCAGTAGAATTCTACATTATAGAATTTTCACAGTCAATTCATCCTCCTTTTCTCCACACGTGCAGTTGTCCAAGAGACCTCAAAAAAATGAAGAAGAAACTCGCTTGATGGAGAAAATGAGATGGCACATCATCTATATATACTAGTTGAATGGGGGTAAATTAACCTAAGGGACACACCGTTTCATGAGATACGCTGAATTGTCTTCCTAGGGCGACTTGGTAAAATATATTTTTATTTTTATTTTCTTAGGCCGACTTGGAGACCCCTCTTTGGCATGTGGAATTACCTCCCGATGCTACACAAAAATCAACAGTAAGCTTGATATAATTTTAACGAAAACCTGATATTTGAAGGGCAGAAATTCCATGTACATTGGAGATTGGTTTCTTGTAGCATTCATTGATTTTTTATTTCCAGTTAAATTTCCAGCAAGTGTATTTTATTGTATGCGCTGACAATTTCAATCTATATTAATTTTTCAATAGGGAAATCACTAAGTCACTGGATTTGTCCATCCCATCCCCCACGTGTCGCAAATCTAGTGTGTGGGACACGATTTGCTGCTGACACGTGTCTGACTCATTGGTGCATGTCCAGATTTCGGGATTCATGTGAGGAACGAGTCTGATGTAATGTCCTAGTTTATAATTTTTCCTAATTTTCTCGAGAAATTGCTTAGAAATTTCTACCATAAATTTATCCAAGCAATTGCAGAACAAGAACCATGAAATTGTGGCAAAAATAAAATAACATTTCCAAATAACCCAGAAATACCACAATTACAAATAACACAAAAAATGGAGAATTGAGCTTTTATTTATTTACTGGAGCAATTACATACAATTCTCTCGGTGATAGCCACAAAAGATCTGCTACAAGTAATAAATTGGGCCTCCAAAATAGAACCGGAAATCAATTAAGTTGCTCTTGTGAATCACTGCCCAAAATTCTGTTGTTGCTGCTACTGGAGGTGATCTATGATTTATGCCTTCAAATCTGCTCCAAAATTTTTACAAAATTAACTGGAGGCTTCTCTCACCAAAATCTACCGAACCCAGAAAAATCTTGGGCTAATTCCAGCTGACCCTGAAAGCCCCAAAATGTGTGAATTACCCAGAAAATATTGTTGTTGTTCATGCTGCTGTTGGATAAGAATTAGAATTTATGCCCTCGAAATTACTCAGAAAATAATGAAAATTTAACCCAGAGCTCCTCACACCAAACCCATTAAAACCCAGAAATGGTTTGGCTTAACTCCAAGCTGAAATCGAACTCAGAATGTGATGCAAACTGCCCATCTAATCAGCGATACGCCCTACAATAAAGATTCATGATTCTGGCCCGAATACTGCCCGAAAAATTCTATAAAATTAGCTATAAGCTCCTCACACCAAAACCAATGAAACCCAAAAATCGTTTGGGCTAATTCCAGCTAACAAAGAATGGCCAAATTACAGCAAATTTCCAGCTACATAGTTTCACACCCAACCAGAGAGGAACTGCTAAGAAATGATAAAACTCTCTGGCAAATGGCTAAGAGATTGTGCAAAAATATCCTCCGGCAAATAGCTATCACTCTCGGCAAATACCAGCACGAAACACCAACAAAAACTGTATTCTCCAACCCCTGTGGAGGGTCTACAAGAGAAAATTCAGCCCAGCCAAAAGATATAGGAACAACTCTGAAAAATGGTGCCAAACTCCTCCCCTAACTAGTAGAAAATCTCCTGCAAATTACCCGGAACCTGTAATAGAAAGAGGTTGCTTCAAATAACCTCCGGGGTTTCTCTTTTGAGGGGTCATCCTCCACAGTAGTAGATGCAGAGATTACATTGGATACATAGGAGGAGGATCTAGAAGAGAGCAGTGCTGGTACTAATGTTGATTTTGATGTTGATGAGCTATAGGCATAGCTTATAGCTTGCTGCCAGCAACCTATGAGATTCTTCCTTCCTGTTCCATGGTTCCTAGTTCTAGTGTCTACCTTGTTTTGTATTTGCTATTTTCCATTAGCATTCTTAGTCAAGAGTCCTCAGGACTAAGTACCTATGTAATACATTTTGATTTTGATGACTCAATGAAAACCGCAGTTTATGGGTAATTTCTTGTGTTTTTCCAATGTTAATTTATCGTATTCATCATTGATGTAGTAATAAGTGCTAGTTGTAAACTTGTATCATTGATGAATCATGATTGTATGCATAATGTTGCAATGTACATGTATGATTGAATTTGTATCATCATGAGAAATTGTATAATATATATTAATTCTTTTAGTGTATATATATATATATATATGTGTGTGTGTGTCGTGTCATGTTCCGGGGGGTATCTGTGTCCCGTGTTGGACTTTCGTATTTGTGTGTCATGCATATCATGTGTCCCCGTGTCATGTTACTTAGGGAAATCATAAGATATTAATTTACCTAGGTTGCTGGAATAGAGATTTTAACATGATGTTCTTCGATTAAACATATCCAGTTAAGGTTTCACTAGATGGTTCATAATCAAAATCGGTCACTTTCACTTGATATGTTTTTATTTTCGACAATGTTTTTGTTGTTTCTTTGAAGATTCTGGTTCTAATCACTATTTGTTCAGATATTTTCGATTCTGTAAAGTTCTCTTACGCATAATTGCTACAAAGCTTTCATGACAATGCCTACACATACTTTCCTGTTTGATACGCATTTTTGTACTGTAAATGTCTTTTCAATACAATTTCAATTGTTTTTTATCATCTATGCAAAGTGACAGTGCTTTTCTATAAAGTCGACATTGGCAGGTACAATGATTACTGATATGTTCAGCCAATTTGAGAACTTTTGCAAGCCCATTGTTGTATTTGTGCAAAAGCTATTCATGGTGATACAAGCTAAGTTGCATTGAGACGGATACGGGAACAGATACGGATATGGGGTTTGAAACAGATATGACAAATTTTCAAAAAATCAGGATACGATACGGCAAGGAAACAACATATATATATATATATATATATATATATATATATATATATTACCATTCATTTTTTAGAATCTAGAATCTATATCCAAAAATACATAATCATCGTCATGAATTTAACATAAACAAATCATCATCATCAATTCAGCATAAACATTGTCATCATCATTAATGATTATTATATCATTCAACATTTTATCAGCATCATTAGTAATGTAATCAGAAACGCTACAACCTTTTTGCTTTCGAGTCCAACTCTTTCAAAGAATGTGTCATACATTGCAGATATTTATCTTCCTTGCATGGCAATTAAAAGGCTCATGGGATCATTGGGATATTCCGTCAAGACCTATTTGAACATTTCAATCTTCTCAACATCAGAGTGGTCTCTTGACTATATGCAGGCAAAAGATTAGCGTGGTCTCTTGACTATATGCAGGCAAAAGATTGGCTAGAGAAGATTTGTGATATTGAGAGATTTATGAAATCATGAGAAAAATCAATGACAATTAAACAACTTAACCAAACTGAAAATTAATCTCTCAAATAGATCTCTTTACGAAGACATTCATCAAACCCTTTTGTTTGCATTTTTTAACATCTATGTTTTTCTTAGTAAGAATCCTTGATAAATATATGGAGTGTCATTGTTTATAAAGATTTAGAAGAGACATTATGAGACTGTGTTTATAATGAGTTTATTTGCAAATATGATTTCTTCATTTTTATTATTTATTTATGGCTATACAAATTTTCATGCTTTTTAACATTTTAAGCGTGGATTCTAATCATGATTTTTGTGGATCCGTTTTTGGAAACAGATCCAAAAAAATTTAAATCCCGTGGAAACGTATCCAATTCCAAATATGAAGTTTCCGATTTTTTGAAACAGCACAAAAACGTTTTTACAGTGTTTCCGACAAGAATCGTATTCGTTTAAGTATTCTGTTGGGATCCGCGTTTCCGCAAATCGGATCCTTTCCGTAACTCAGGATACAAGTCTTTCTTCAAGTTCTGATAATGTTGCGGCAAGTGGCAATTGCTCCTTTAGTCTTGTGTTTTGAAGTTGCAAATTTTGGTAAATTTTCACTTTGAAGTTCTGGTTTGCAAGTTGTGTAGATATGCTTTTCAAGAAATACTCTATTTGTCCCTTGTCAAATTTAGATATGTGACATGTTCCATCTGTCCAATAATTTCCATGTTGTGTTAAACTGTTTTTGCTGACATACTGCACATTTGTTTATTGGGGCGTCTTCAATTTCCTTGTTGTATGTTTCTATTTGTGTAGCAGTTGTTTCTAATGTGTGGTCAACTCGATGATCTCTTCTCAACATTTTTCTTGACAAGTCGTGTTTGTCTCAGTTTATGAGAAGTGTAAACTTTTTTCTTAGGAATTTTTTCCGTGCAGAGTATGTGCTTCAATTTCTGAAAAATATGTTTAGTTTCCTTTCAGGGGGTGTGATTGGATCAACAGTGTGTAGAAGGCACGTATTCTATTACCAACAGTTCATAATGGTAGTGCACCATATTTGTTTCAAAGAAAAGTATTCTGTATTTTGTTTCAGTACAAAATTCTTAAACAATTTTCTTTGTGACAGATGACCATACTGATATATTTGCTTTCAATATTATTGACAGCCATTGTAAACAGAGCTTGCCTCCTTCAGTTTGTCTTTGCATTAATGGCATTGCCATGCTTAGAACATAAATTTTTTAATTTTCCATGGAATTTTTACCTATCATGGTATCATTGTTTAGGTATTTCTGAAGGTAGTGCAATGCAATTTTGCTCACCAGACATAATTGCATTACAGAAACACTACGCAACAGTGCCTAAGGGATTGTGCGTCAAATTCTTCTTTGATTAAGCAGTAACTTGTGTTGAAAAGACTTTCTCGACATGAAGACAGATTTTATTCTACGTATTCCATGGGATTATATCTCATCATAATATGTTTCCAATTGGACTGAAGGTGCTTGCAAGTAATGGAGGGGATATTGTTTGACAATTGTGAGCTACATTTATAATTTATTATTATTATTATAATGAAATAAATTCATGTGATACAGATATTATCGATATCATGTTCTGGAACAAAATGCAATATGCATTGGTGTTTGCATTTTCAACAAAATGCAAATGCCCAAATAATGTCAAGATGTTCAACCATTTGGCTAGCCAATCTATGCAAAACATGCACCCTATATGCCTCTTTCTATTTCGTCAATATCAAAAGACTCAAGATAGATTTGTTTTACGAAGATATGTGTTAACATTATGAATCCCATACAAGTGATGTAGAAGAGATGCAATAGGATACAAATATTTGAGGACTCTAAGATCTATAAACCGGTTCAATAACACTTCTATTTGTCATGCACACACTCTTAAAAGTTTGCTGGATGAAGTGATTGCTCTTAAAAATCAATTTGATAACATTACTGTCCCTCATATTTACAGGCAAAGGAACCAGGACACTGACCGCTTGTCCAAAGAAGCAATGAAAATAACTTGGGGGCACTGGCATATAACAAAACATGTGGGCGTAGACATCTATCAGCATTATCACTAACCTTTCATTGAGGATTTTGGGGCACCATAACCTCTGGTTTAGCGTGTCTGAACAGGGGCTTTATGTTTTTTTTATTTTTGTTTTGTTTTTATTGTCTGCATACAAACTGATATTATATGATATCTATGTTTATATGGGCATGATCCATGCCAATTTTGTAAATATTTTTCTATTTATGCTACTGAACATGGTTATCACTGACCACTCCTGATATTTTTTGAACACTACTGGATATGCAAGATGCATTCTGAAGCAAATGTAACATGTAATTTTCCTTACAATTAATGAAATTACAACTTTTTCCGAAAAAAAAGTGATGTAGAAATTCAGGGGCTAGCTCATATTGGTATGGTTCTAAATAATTCTATATTGCCCTTGTGCAAGCATACAGAAAGCATAGCAATAGTTGAAAGATGGAAAACATTGTCAACTGGAAAACTTGATAAACGCTTTCCTATTATGTATATGTTTTGTACACGTTGTTTTCTTATTTTGGTTATTATCCTATTTCCTTTCACAACTGGAGAATGTAGGAAAATGTGAGTTTCAGAAAAAGGACATGTAATTTTTTATTGAGATGGCCACTTGAAGTATAGCATTTATGTATCGTATTTAAAACTGTGTACTAATATTATTATTACAGAAAGTGTGTATTTTAATAAAAAAATAATAATAATAATGTGAGGTAGAATCATTTAACATGCAAAATAAATAAACTGGTTTCCATGTTTTGGGAATGGAGATGTTATAACAAGATATGAAAAGAGCAATGTCTTGCATATATGATTTTCAAGGAGGTTGAAAATCCTCTAAATGTGGATATAGATGTCCCCTGTTATTTGATTCTTGTGCTTAAGATGTTTGGGGTGCATATCTTTAACAAAGTAATGTATTGTTATAACATCATATATAATAAGCTCTTGGGGATAACTTAATTGGCAAGCGCCGTTAAAATGAAGTGTTATGTCCCAAAGAGATTCGAGGTTCAAATCCCATCAAATTACGCGTGTCTGCAAAAGGGGCATACATAGGCACCTAGGGGTTATAGTGGTAGCGGTTAGAGTCAACATCATTTCACACATGAAACCAGCCCAGTTTTGTATTCTTCTAGTCATACCAAAAAAAAAACTAATTAATATAATGCATACAACTAAAATGAGACATCATGTAGCATTTTGTTACTTCTGTAATTTTGTGAGTTCAATTGATGAAGTCATTGTGCATCTACTTCTTTTAAATTCTAGTTTTTGACAGCAATAAAAATGGCGACTGTAGAGCTAGAGCCACTAGTGATGATGTCAAATAAAGGGGAAACCCATGAAACCACCACCTCAACCTTGTATGTTGAGCCAATCTCAAAACAGCAATCAGCATCTCATTCATGTTGTTATAGGCATCCCAAGATCACAATGCCATTATGTGCGTGATTCTTCCTTTATCCTTTGAACTAGGATGAGGTTAGGTGAGTGAGATGACAGATATCCTTTATTTAGTAATTATTGTGCAAACTCTATTCTATACACCCCATAACATCTCCATATCTTTGTCCCATTGTAACCAAAAACTTTTTAATTAGCTTCTTTAAAATTTCTTGGCCCTCACGTTGCTTTCTTCTCAGTGTGAACACTAAAAAATTATTGTAGGTAGCATTATGACAATTTTCAACACTGAAAAATTATTGTATGTAGCACTAGGACATTTATCTGAATAATATACACCATGGTACATAATAATTAATTGACAAAATTGATTTACATACCTTTTCACTTAATAATGTTGCAACACCATTCACTAATAAGACATCAAAAACATATGGCACTAAACTTTCCCTACACAATATTGGTGTTATAATAGGTCTTGGTATTCTTAGTTATGGTGAACTTTTTCCACACGATATTGGTGTTATAATAGGTCTTGGTATTCTTAGTTATTCACTCATAAGGAAGCTAAAACATATGGCACTAGCCTTTTCCTACATGATATTGGTCTTATATTAGGTCTTGGTATTCTTAGTTATGGTGAACATTTTCTACACGATATTAGTGTTATAATAGGTCTTGGTATTCTTAGTTATGGTGAACTTTTTCTATGCATTGCCATAGCAAGCCACCCCTCTCTCATGTCAACAAATCCATTAAGAAAGTAATGTTTAGGAAGTGAATCAAAATCAAAATTGCTAGATGGCGTGCACAATACCAATTGTAAAGGATATGGCAATCTAACATTGGTGATGGCATGAAGAATGTTAATTGTAAACGATATGTTGATTTAACATTGGTGAATATGTGGTGACCGATATTCATCAAAAATTACAATAGGCTTATTTTGATGGAAAGAAATGTGATCATTGGTTTTAAAATGTTGTGACCAATATTCTTGAAAATTTACAATAGGGTTATTTTAGTGGAAAAAAAATGTGATTGTTGGTTTTAAAAAGTAGTGATGATATTTACCTAAATATGGATTCATTCAGTCCATCACAAGAGAAACCAATGTAAAAGTCAATCAATATATAAGGTTGAATAGCTCATATAAATTTATCCGACTTTTCTTGATAGACATGGGCATGATATTATTGTAAATCTTGGCTTGGCATTATATTTTTCTCTTTTGCATTAATTTTCCAAAGATAAAATTTTATAGTTGTGAATAGAGATGAGCAAGCAATGGGCAATACAAATGAACTTTAGATAAATTCAAGTTATATAAAAGCATTAAAGGCCCATGAAATATTTTGGTGATGTAAGGAAGCTATTGCAGATATGAGGAAGGCTCTTGAGGTGGATGCTTTTAATGCCAATGAGTAAGAACTAGGATTATAATTTAGATTCATTGGGTGCACAAAAATATGAAAGTCTTAAATAGGAGATTGTTACTACCCAAATTAGCAGATCTCATTAAATTCCTTACCAAACGCTAAGCTAGCACCACACAGGATAAGTGCCAATTCTCACCTTAGTACAAGTCTCCACTCTTTAGGCCAACTCCTACAAAGCCAAGGGAGGTTTCCCTACACTAATTTTTTTCCAACACAAGTTATAAACCAATGCCTAATAATACTTTTTGGGTGATAGAATCTAGGAGTTAATTTAAAATACCTTGTTGATCCAAATATAAAAAATTGATTGTTGAAAATGCATACCAACAAGAAAAATAACACTAACTATGGAAAATAAGCTTTGAAAAGGCGGAAAGTTGAATGTTAGGATCTTTTTCCAAATTTGAGATGAATAACTTGTTGTAGACCTTTTTAAATGGCTAAATATGAATGATTTATCTTTCTTTTTGTAACTTTATATATGCAAAACTACAAAAAAATGTAGAAAACAAGAAGCCAAACCCCTTTTTGGAGCGACATACAACCCTATAGATATTTTTTAAAGTAGATCTAAGGGTAGAAAAAACACAACAATGAATATATATCAATAAATATAGCAGAACACTACGAATAAGTGGGTAATTTAAAACATAATGCAATTTAGAAAATGTTACTAAAAAGGGGGTCAAATCCCCAAGGGCTCAAATCCCGTATCTTTATTTTATGGATAAATTTAATTTTTAGCAAGCTAGAAAGTGCTAATTCACTTCAAATAATGATAAGTTGTTGCATAGAAGTGAAAATAACAAGGGTTTACAAATACTTATCCTTTAGACTAAAACCTTTGAGTGAAGCTTTCACTTCCCACTCAAATCTATTGTTGTAAATTGTATTGCAAACTTATAAGACCAACCCTCTGATTAACCCCTAAAACTAACATTCCTATACAAGACAAGCAAACCCCGTACCTTTCTTGGGCCAAATGGATAATATTAAAACATACTTCAAAACATAAAACTAGTTGAAAAAAATGAAATTAAGCTAAAGCTAGTGAAATGTTTTTTACATTTTTATATTTTGTAATTTATAAAACAATAATTTGAAAAAAAATTTGAATCTTTAAATAAGTGTTTGGTGAAGTGGGGCTTACCTTGGCCTTACATATTACCTCTTTCAGTGTTGCATTGTAATCACAACCTCTTCTAAATGAGGCTTGTGTTTTTGGATTAAGATGTGAGTTTGGAGTCAAAAGAACTAGTTGCCCCCACTCTAATCTAAAATGATGTATCGATACTCAAATCCAACTAGGACTCGATTTCCTTTAGCCAATGGATCAACTATGGTGTTAGGATAGGTCTTGTCCTTGAAGAAGAAACCCCTTATAAGGGTTAGCCCATTCAATCAAGGGAAAGTGAGGTCCAACACCCTAACCTTTCCCTTCCACATGAATATGTAGCCCCTCAATGTATCGATTGAAAATCTGTCTAATTTGGAAAAAATACCTGGTAAAAATCTTATGAATCACGATTTATGCATGGCTAAGAAGAAAAAGAATAGAAGAATAAATTCACAAGAAAATTTTTTTGTAACAAAATGTTATTATTATGGCATGATGATCTCATGATTCATAACAAACAAATGGAATGAGAGACTAGCCTTATAGATTTTTGTTTCTAATGGCTAGTTTGAAACCCTTTCTCCAAAATAATTATTTGACTTGTCATCCATATCCTGCAAGCCAAGTCGTTACAATGAAAATTGTGTTTTACATGAAAACAACACTCAATAGGGGGGGTCAAGTTGACTTATGGAAAAAACGACTACCTTATAAGGGCAAAATTTTATTAAAGGGGGCTCGATTTGGCTTGGATTAAGTCTATTTTCTTAAAGAGATGATTGTTTTGCTTAGAGAGAGGCTCACTCAACCTTCCAATGAATATATCTTGCACACCTTTGGTCTAACATTCACTTCGATATGACCCTTAACCCATGAACATTCCCTTGGAGAGGTTAAACGCCTAGCTTGAGAAAGTTGACTTGGTCATTTTGACTTGACTTGGATTACTCTTCGACCTTTTTTTTCTTTGTAACTTAACTTATTTCAAGTAATTAATATTTGAATAGCCACAATGACTAGATTTGACCAGGGAAAATTTTAATGTTGGATATCCATTTGAAAGTTTAAAAACCTTGGCGAATCTTAGTAATCTCCAATAGAAAATTTGTAAACAAATTGATGATGTTTTTGTTAAAATATCTAAATTTAAGTGCCTGAATGTGAAAGAAAGTACTTTGCGAAAGAAACCAAATAAAGGAACTTTCAAACTCTGTAAACAATCTTGATTGTTAAAATAAAATTCTATGTTTATCTCTAGTATGGGTGTTGGCAGTGTTCACAAGTGGGCCCTTGGAAAGATTTTTCCTTCTTGAGGATTTTCCTTCCTACACCAAGTTGTTATTCATGTACTCCCTGTAGTATGCTTGCACTAGTACAAGTACATAACTTATGTGCTGGGAAGTATCTTTTACACTTATTTTGGAGATTTATGTCTTTGTGCAGGGGACTCTAAGCTTCGAGGCTTCAAGCACTCGTTCCTACAATAGGATATTGGTTATCGTATTGGAACATAGATTCCTACACCAAGTTTTCCAATTACTTCCGGGAAAAGAAAGGGGTGTGCTAATCTATGAAACAAATTTGCAAAGGTGAATCAGAATTTTGCAATAACTTGCACACGCAAAAGAATGCTTCAACCAAACTAAATCTCACAATGAAAATAAGCTTTGAAATAAAACAAACTTCAAAATTCAAAGAACACTTTCTTCAATGCGATGAAAGAAATAACTCAAGTATGAAAACAAGTTGTAATCCCTCCGATAGTTATGCACATAAACCAGATCCGCCTTTAATCTTTGTTAACTTGGAAAGGTTCACTTTAACTATTCATATTTAAGTTTTAATTCTTTCCTTTTAAAAATATAAAGTGCAGGAATAGATCGATCAGTTATAACAACGTTCGTTCATCAGCTTAACAAAGCATCTTTAATTCCTAGGATTTTAACTCTTGGTATTAAAAATACTTCTATTTGCTAATGAAATTCACTTGCATGAAATACATCAAATTCTTATGAAGGAAAGGAATGAAACAACTTTGTTGTAATGAACTCGATAAACCAAGTTGGAGAAATTATAAACACACTAGTGCAAGAATAATGTGCTTGCACAATTCCAAGCGGAAGTAAACTAAGATTCGTAAAAAAGGAAATGACAGAAAGTAAATTATACTTAATTAATGTTCACACCACGGATCCGTCACACTTTGATTGTCAATGAAATAAAACCAGTAATTCTTATGAAGGAATAAATCATAAACTCAACCCACACTTTGCATTCAAATAAAATCAACACACACCTTTAATCGAACGAAAAGTGAGAGGGAAAACGAGTTGGGTTGGTTGGGCCCTAACCAACCAACTCGTTTCCCGTTTTAGGAAAATTGAAGCTTCAACACTCAAAGACGCATCAAGAAAAGGTTAAAACGCAGAATGTAAACAACATGGCACAACTCCTTGTATTAATTATGAATCAACAAAAATACATCATAAGTATGGATCTAGCCCTGGAACGAGGGTGACAACATAGAATTACAATTTTTCCAGAGTTACGAGTAGCACGTTTATCGCTTCCTAATTCCTATATGAAATGTATATTTATACAACCCTTTTAGCTTATGGCCATCACGAAATTACATACAATCATTCTAATTCCAAACTTTTCAGTCGAAACAAAATAACAACCAAAGCATTACAAAATAATCTTGCGGCTATAACAAAATGCTAATATGATCGTTGGTCGACGACCCAATCTTTGATCATATCCCTCACTATCCTCTGCTCCAAATTCAACTCAAGACGAACGCAACTGAACCGGACGATTTGGAACGAGATTCCCCGCATTAGGTAACGAGCTATTGTGGAAGTTTAGGAGCGTCCCTCGCTACCAATAGTGTAGGAATATGCCGCACTAGACCATGTTGATACAACGATTAATATGTTTTCTTATCAAAATAATTTAGGAAGGAAATATTAGTTGAAAAAAATATTAAAGGCGTAAAAATATATTAAAATGATTAATTAAATACTTAATAAACCTTAAATATGAAATATAAAACTAGTGCGGGATAAGACAAGATTCTTGGACCAAGTTGTAGGAATAAGGAATTTTATGCGGATAAAAACAAAGGTTTATGATTGTGGTTTTAAAGTAGGAAGGGGTTAAAAATGAAGCATTTTATTCTACCAACATCCTCCCATCCCTAAGTTGTTGTGTGTCCTCACACAACCTTTACCTACTCGCAAAAATCCAAAAAATAAGGAGTCCCCCTTTTAATCCCGAACTTGTATGTTGAACCCATGCTTTCATTGTCTTCATTGTTTTACCTTGAGCCTTCTTAAGTTGTCGGGTCACCTTTTTAAGCCGTTTATAGCACTTTGAGGCCCGAAACTTCCATATCTTGACTTGTCATTTTTTTATCTTTGACTTATTCTACCAATTCCATTTTTTCCTTGCTTCTACATTGTATCATGTTCCTTCATGGCTTGGTTTAATACTTCCAAGTAATGAACTCGTTGCTCGAGCTCTTCTCGTCCGATTGTTCGGATAGAGGGAAGAGTTCTCTCGTTTCCAACTCGTCTCGGTGCAAGAATCTTTTTTGCAACCGAATCTAAACATGTACCATCACCGCCAAGGTCAATGATATCTTGGCCACCCAATTCTTGTATTTCAATTTCATCCAGGGTTTCAAGTGCCCAAAATTTCAATATCACCAAGGGTCTCATTATCTTCCACTTCTATCTCACCAAGGGCTTCAATACCCTACACATCTATCTCATCGGGGGGTTCGACACTGTACTTCAAAATTATCGAGGGTTTCAATATGTTGCGCCTCATCATCTTCCTAGCCCTTTGTCGATTCTCTCGCTTGCACTCGGTGTCACTTTTATTTTCTTTAATGTACGTAAGGGAGGCCGACAAGGGTATGTCGTCCTCCTTCTCTACATGACCTTTATTAAACTTAGTATGAGTCGTTGACTCTTCAAGAACCAAGAGATTATGATCTCCAGGGTGAATTCGGTGGTGACTTGTCCAAAAACTCTGGGGAGCTCGACCGATCTTGACTCACCCTCAAATAAGAAGTCCCTCTCTTGGCCGAGTTCCCTGGTCATTCTTCTCACCGAGGAGGGATTTTCTTTGATAGGTTTCTCCTCTTCTTGCGTCGGTTCTTTCTTGCTTTTGTCTTGGTAGGGCGCGAAGTCGATGCTTCAGCTTGTTCTTTTCTTGCTCGCACTCTTTTCTCGAACGATTTCCCTATACTTCGTCCCTGGAATTCCTTTAAAAATGCCTTCCAAGTCATTCCTTTGACCTCCAGCTCCTTCTTAACTAGAATCGCAATCAGTCCATGATGATACAATTTGCATGTGACTCAACTCACCTCCCTTTTCTGAATACCTTTCGCCATTTTTTCCAAGCTTTTGAGCAGAAATAGGGAAAATTGATGAGTTTCCCCGACTCAAAGTGCAACAACAAACGGATATTGTACAAGAATGTTAATAAATAACGTTGTTGTGGAGGTAAATCCCTCTCGTGGATAGAGGCGATCTCTACTAGCCCGAGATCGGGTCTAGCAACAATCATATCACGCTAAGGCGCAGGGTTTCCTAATTACAATAAACCAACTTGTGAAGAGGGCCTACCTCAAGTCCAACGCTGTTTTTCGTAGAGAAGATGGCGCTCTCGTTTCCTTGCTTCAGCAGATTACAATCCTCTCGCTTGCCGCAATCGAACACCTGCACATGCAAGAAACACGACAAACACAAGTAAAACCCGATATATGCAATTATGTATCAGTCACAGAAGACACAACTCATGATCATAATGAAAAATACGAGTGGAACCATAACCAATAGTAGCTTATCATTAATTCATACAAAGGAAAATACAACCTGGCTCTGACGCTGAATCTTCCTTCGGCGGGTCATCAGCGGAATACGTCTCAGTAAAGCTTGTCGGGAATGGGGACAAGCCTCTCTCTTCGATCGTCAATCTCCTTGCTATGGATTTGGTACTATGAGGACTATCAAAGCTCTTGCAACATTCTTTCGGCTATGAAGGCTTTTGGAGATTCTTGGAGACTCTTGGAGACTCTTGGAGACTAGCTTGCAAAACGGAATGCAAGCTTATATAGATGGTGGAAGAGGAGTTGGGATCCCTTTAATCATGGGATTGGCCCTATCCTCAAGGAAGCTTCCATGAGAGGTGGAAAACTACTTCCTCTACATGGAAATCCAGAGCCAAACGTCCCAACTCAATTTAGAGACCAGTTCAGGAGTTGGTTGGAGTCAATCTTCCGCCATTTATTTTTAAAAAACACCCTTTATTAAGCCTGGCGCGAGTGCGACTCTGAGACAGAGCGCCAATTGGTGCGCCCTCTTTGGAATATTTCCCCCATTGGCGCGGGTATAACATTGGCTAGTCGCGCCAAGGATGAAAAGGTTATTTTTAGGGTTTTTCACAAGGAGATGTCTTCAGGGGAATGAAATTCCATGTCTAGGGGAATGCCATGAAAGTGTTTTTAGATCATTTCACTACTCACAGGTCATGGAATAATCCCTCCAATGTGCAGGACAGGGAATTGTAGGGATGGTGACAAATTTCTGTGTAACGGATGCCCCCTAACGCATGAGGCCCGAAAGAGAGAGAGGGGTGAAATGTGCTTAACACAGAACGCGTCCAATCGAAACACCGCCACGGAAAACCCGGCGTGAGATAAGTACAATCGATATCTCGTATACATAGACAGTGTATGGCACAACCATCCATACCGTAGTATACAATAATCCAGATCTGGGCATGGACGCACCTCCACCGAATAAGGATTGATAAATAGACCTCGTGCATGGTCGCAGCCCATCCAATCCAAAGAGTCATGTAACTAATCATAATAATCCACAAAATCGCAGCCGGATTACAAATGTAATAAAATCCAGTGGTCTTGCGCTCCATCTCGACCCGAACAAAGTACAAGTTCAAGCATGTGAATAAGTGAGTTGAAGTCGAACATGCAAGAACATCGCCTGATTACCAACCAATGATGAAAGTTGTTAACAGACGTGAGAGGTACCGCCAATAATGATAATGGTCCTCAAGGTACTATAGGTACAATCTACGGCATGTGAATCAGTGAGCTGGCATCGAACACCCGTAGAATCACTCGATTGGAGGCCAATGATGAAAACCTCATGTCGAACGTGAAGAACCTGCCATTGAGGCATGCAGGCTCCAAGGTACCAGAAGGGAGTCTCTAGATCATCTTCCTTGATAATGAGCTAAAGTCGACAGGAAGTGACCTTGATCGAAGGTGGGCCATAATGTTTCCCACATCATCGATGCGAGACAGAGGAACATAATGTATTTGTGAATCAGGATCAGGCGAGAATAAGAGGAAGGTTCAAATTTTGCAGAGGTCAACTTCTCTTGAACATATCGGTGGCACGACAGTGGATTTGGCAGTATTTAACATCAAAAGATCAAAGTTCATGATGACGAGGCAAAGAGAAGATGAGAGGTCAAAAAGGATCACCCAAACCCACGAAGGCAAGTGAAAAACGAGATGAGATTTCCCCAACCTGACACGAATGCGCACAAGTGCCATGTTCAAGATCGACATACTGCTGACACGACAATCATGTTGGTTCCATTTTCCCCACCATTTCTGGCAAGTACCTCTTTATTTTTACACAAGCTTGAAGAGGATACCATATTCTTGTCATATAAACCCATCCTTCAGACGAATCCATCCTAGTACATTTAACGAGCCCTAGGAATGAGAAACTCGAATAACGTCATGATTGACAATTTCCGATGTCATTTAGGTTTAACAAGTCTGACAAAGGGATAACTGGGCATCTTTTCATGTTTAGAGAGTTTGAAAAGATAGCAGAAAAGTAAACTCCAACGGTCCCTTTTCGTCAATAGTTCCTCAGACCCGAAAAGGTAGAAAACTATATCTGAGAAAGCCTCCTAGTCGCGATAGGCTAGGGTATTCCTTTTTCGTAAGTAATCTTTCCCAGCCCGAAAAAGGGGTAAACGTATACTGGGTAGATGTCATTTCGCAACCACTTTAACGAGATCGGAATGACAAGGGACTCGGCAATCTTTTCATGTTTAGCCAGTCAGAAAAGAGCTGAAAGATGACTCCTCCTGGAGGAACGAGTGGTATAAAGGGTAACAACTGGTTCCGGTAATGGTGGAACTGCTCAAAACAAGATAAAGGTCAAGAGGCTGGCTAACAAGACCACTCATCGCAACGGTTCCCAAGGAATGGGTAAGACAACCAAGTGAAGGCATATGATCGGCCATGCAGATAGTGACGATGGAGTGAGAAAACCAAGGCTCATCTAGCAAAAACACGCTGATAAAATGGAAATCACAAGAGGTAAAATGGGAAAGGTTTCATTTTTACACAAGCTTGAAATCAGGAAACTCTACTTGAAGTTGGTTTCATTTTTACACAAGCTTGAAACAAAGAGAAACTATGCTTGAAACCGGTTTCATTTTTACACAAGCTTGAAATGAAAACAAACTGTGCTTGAAAAAGTAAGCATGCCCCCAGCATGGTGACTCAATTCGAGGTACATGCCCCCCAAGCTTCAGTCCATGCACCTGAGTAAACAGATGGAGGGGGTGAAGGTTCAAGTTACGAGATCTAAGAAAGACTCGACTGGGATTTTACGAGATCTGATCAAAGACTCGATTTGAGAAAGAACGAGTTTCATTATTTTAACGAGGTTGACACATTAAAAGAACTATCCTCAGATGACCTTGTTTCATGGTTTAAGGAGATTGACACAAGAAAACAAACTATGCTCCAACAACCTTGTTTCATTTTTTAAGGAGCTTGACACAAGACAACGAACTCTGCTCCGACAACCTTGTTTCATTTTTTAAGGAGCTTGACACAAGACAACGAACTGTGCTCCAACCTACCTCATCATAAGGAACAAGAAGTCATCGCTTCCAAGAGTTCCACTCCCGATGGAAGGAAAACATCCTGAAAGTCAGGACCCAATGCCCCTAGCACATGATGCACGATGGCACTATCACTGAGTACATGCACGGGGTAGGTAGCCACATAGTTGACCTGCAGTGGGGAAGATACAACATGTGGATAAAAAACAGGAAGGGATGATGGTGGGCCAGCTGCCACATCAGGACCAAAGAACGAAAGCTGATTAATGGTCACGATCCGTCCTTCATGTGGAAAACAGACCACACGAAAAAGGGAGGAGACAAGCGCTCCCATGACATAGGTGTAATCATGCCCCAAAAGCAGATTGAAATCCAAGGGGCCTGGAACAACCATCACGTCCATATGGACGGTTTTACCTCCCAAAGTAACAGGTAACCTTGGAAGGATCCCCAATGGTTGACTAGTTCTTCTGTTGAACATTAACAGATTCTGTGTAACAGGCGCAAGTGGCAGTGAACCGAAAGCTTGCCAAGTAGTTGAGGATAGAACACTAACAGACACGCCTTCGTCTATAATGGTGTTGGGTACAACCAGACCAAAGGCCTGTACCGTTATCTTGAAAGGCACATAAGACGGAAGGCGGTATCCCTCAAATCGATTCCAATCAAAGGAAGCAACCAAACTACTTGGAGGGGCTACCATCGAACTGAGATGGTCTCCCCCTAGTGTTACGGTAGAAGAAGGAGCATTCTCCACGACCTCCATCTCGAAGGCGGGAGGAGTATCCTCCGGGACCTCCATCACGGGAGGTGGATGAGCCGCTTCTTGAGGTATAGGGACAAGAGAATTTTTCTCCAAGTCCGAGGAATCTGAAGAAACAAGAAGAACCTGAGGGGGATGAGATCCACTCTCGATGGAAAAGACCTGGTGCACCGTAGAAGGGACCAGCTCAACCGATCCCACAACCAATGGTTGGTCAGGGATGGATTCCTGAATTTGAATTTCTGAGGGAGCATGATCGACCAAGGATGACCCTTGACCAATCGTAGCAACAGCTGGTGGAGGAATCAAAGAAATTCGATTGTAACCAGCCGGAAGGCATGGTGTAGAAATGGTTGCGTTGTCCAAGACTCTTTTGGCTTCATCCATATATGGACAAAGGTGAATGGCATGGTGCCCTTCACACAACTTACAGGGATTGGCAAGCTTACCCTCCTTCTTAGGAGTCTTACCAGCACTAGTTGAAGATGTGCCCCCAACCTGACTCCCGGAAGCCAAATGTAACGGTGGAAGACTGTTGGACCATACTTCGAGTACCTTGGGAATGCCAGGGAAATATCGAAGAAGATGATCTCCTGTGCACAACATGCAAGGGAACTTGAATTTCCGTGGAGGGTTGGAAGGTTTATCAAGAGGAAAATTCTTAGGCGCAATAGCCGTAGAGCTAGCCTCTCCTTTATCGGACTTCTTCTTCTTTGTCTTATTCTTCTTCTTCTTAGCCACCCGGTTACTCGAATTCAGACTTTCACTAGGCGAAGTAGAAGAGGAGGACGCAGAAACAGGCGAAGAAGGGGAGAGGTCCACCTTGGAATCAACATGATGTTGTTCAGGTGGAGGAACTGATTGACCAGTAGTTGAGACATTCAGAACCACAGAGGTTGAGAACAACCAAACATGCAACCCAACAGTTAACCTAGGAAGGGACAATGTTGCCATGTAAGGAGCACCAACATTCCCAAAAGGAGGAAAATGACCAGGATTCCCATCGGAGGGGATTCCTTGGTTGGAGAACTCCGGAAAAGTTGCCATAAAAAACAAATCAAAACAGCACCCTAAGGAAACTACCTTTAACTAGGAATATTCCGTGGGCAGTTAATTTTTTAAAACATTGAAACAAAACTCTACAGTTTCATCTTTTAAGAGTCGAGAAACAGGCAAAAGGTGACTCTATCGCTTTCATATTGGAAACAAGCGTGAAAGGACAAGCGCTTGATGATCTTTTCAAATTTAGGGAGTCAGTAAAGATCAAACTGACTGCTCAGGAATTCTAGGCAAAGGGTGTACCAAATAACCGTGAACTGCAATATACACCTTGGTTTCAAAATGAAAGATAAATCAACCAAGGACTTGACATACGTGTAGGCAATCTCCCCGAATGTTGTGTCCGGTGTATCACGGGTATAAGGCAGCAGAATCGGCTTCGCACGGATAAAGGATAGCAACCTAGTGGGGTCTCCTTTTATATACATGACTAAGACGGGGATATTGTCCGCCCTAGTGTCACGTTTGTGCCGAAGAGGCTTAAACGACAAATACTAGGTTTAACAACATCGAACACGTCTCTAGCTCAGACCTCTAAATGTTTCTGCTATCGTTTCAATGTCTCTTAGGTTAATTGAATAAATTTTAATGTTTATCTTCAATTATGGGTGTTTCACCGTGCCCTAGCTAATGTCATCCTAATAACTTCCCATATAGCCTATAAGAAAAGAAAAATTTTCAATTTGATGAATGCTATCTAGTTAAGGGAAGAGCTTCAAACAATGATGGAACAAACAACAACACTGCAAACGAAATCTTTCCAAACTAGATGACTTTCACTATGCAAAAGTATTCTAAAACATTCAACGATGCGAATTATGCAATGTAATCTATGCAAAATTCTCTTTTTCGAAAACTATGCAATTGTAATCTATGCACAATTTTATTTTCTTTTCAAATGATAAGAATGCACTCAATGCATTTTTCGATGAAATGAGAATCTACTTAATGCACGCTTTTAATGAAAGAGAATGCACTCAATGCATTTTTCGATGAAATGAGAATCTACTTAATGCATGCTTTTAATGAAAGAGAATGCACTCAATGCGATTTTTAGCTTTCAATCATTAAACAATGTGATCTAAGTTCAATGATGAATCTCAAAAACACTTTTCAATGCAATGTGATCTAATGCATTTTAACGAAAAGAAAACTTTGAGACGTAAACTAAAATAACGCAAATATTCTTAATGAAGGATGAATGCAAAAGAGCTGTAAACAAACACTAAGAATGCAATCGTTGTTTTAAACACTTTGTAACGAAATTCTCAAAAGGTGACAAAACACATAGAGGACTTATAAAGCATGAGATCAAAACAAGGCATTCATTCCCTTTTACATCAAGCAATCATGGAGAGAAGACATTTCAAACAATGAGCAATGTAATCTATGCTCATACAGTGAAAAGACCGAAAGGGAAAGACACACTGGTGAAGGATTTAGGGAAAAAATCTCAATTTTCACACACCCTGAAATTGGCACGACTTTATCATTGACAAATAGCGCCAACTGGCGCGAATTGCTCATTGAAAACTAGCGCCAATGGAAAATTGGCGCGGGTTGCTAACTGACAACAAGCGCCAACGCCTGAAAATGAAAAAACAAAGAATTTCTCCCAACCAAGACCAGACTCACCACTTCAAGCAGAATCTCCAAGACTCAAATGAACCATGTAATCTAGGCTCAAAGCGAGACAAAGCAGAATTAGAATGAAGAAGAAGCCAATCACTCAAATAACGCAATAAAATGATAAACAACGACTAAACGAATGCAGAGAAGTGATCACAAGGTTTACTGAACAGACAGAAACAACAAAACTCCCAAGGGAGGCTCGACGCACAATAGCACCTAGATGCTCTAGGGCTAGAACGCAAAATCGATAGAAAAGGGAAAACAACCAAAGGAAGAAGATCGCAGTCAGTCAAACAAGGCTCCAGAACACTCAAGCAGTCGAAAAAACAAGACCAAACACCCAGATCAGTCTCAGAAGGCTCAAAACACAGTAAACCCTAGCACCTTACAGGATTGGCGCGACTGTAAGGCTGAAACTAGCGCCAGAATAGAATTGGCGCCAGTAATACACTGACAACATGCGCTAGTGGGCACAACTGTCACACTGAAAAGCGTGCCAGCTGAGTTTACCAAGGAAAAAATGAAAAATAAGCAATCCAAGAAGCAGACCAGTGATGTTGGAGCTTAAACCAAAAGCCAAACTCACGAAAAGAGCCACCCAAAAGATTTCGTTTGCAGTGTTGTGGTTTGTTCCAAAAGCCAAACTCATATCCACACTGCAAACAAAATCAAGCAAGCAAATTCAAAATTCGATCGAAAGACAAGACAATACTCCAAGTGTTCAGTTCATAAACTAGACCAGAGATTGACTGAAGCAGCATTGATCTACTTTGCTAATGCAGAGCAAGAGCATTTCGAAGGCTATCTGGCTAACTTCAGGCTCCATCTGTAGTTTATAAATCAAACAACAAACACATCTCCCCAGTGGAGTCGCTAATTTGTTGTGGAGGTAAATCCCCTCTACGGACAGAGGCAATCCCTACTAGCCAAGATCGGGTCTAGCAACAATCATATCACGCTAAGGCGCAGGTTCCTAATTACAATAAACGAACTTGCGAAGAAGGCCTACCTCAAGTCCAACGCTGTTGTTCGTAGAGAAGATGACGTTCCCATTCCCTTGCTCCAACAGATCACAATCCTCTCGCTCACCGCAATTGAACACCTGCACACACAAGAAACATGACAAACACAAGCATAAAACCCGATATATGAAATTATGTATCAGTCAGAGAAGACACAACTCATGATCATAATGAACAATATGAGTGGAACCATAACCAATAGTCGCTTATCATTAATTCATCAAAGGAAAATACAACCAGGCTCTGACGCTGAACCTTCCTTCGGCGGGTCATCAGTGGAATACGTCTCAGTAAAGCTTGTCGGGAATGGGGACAAGCCTCTCTCTTCGATCGTCAATCTCCTTGCTATGGATTTGGCACTATGAGGACTATCAAAGCTCTTGTAGCATTCTTTGGGCTATGAGAGCTCTTGGAGATTCTTGGAGACTAGCTTGCAAAGGGAAATGGCAAGCTTATATAGATGGTGGAAGAGGAGTTGGGATCCCTACAATCATGGGATTGGCCCTATCCTCAAGGAAGCTTCCATGAGAGGTGGCAAAATACTTCCTCTACATGGAAATCCGGAGCCAAACGTCCCAACTCAATTTAGAGACCAGTTCAGGAGTTGGTTGGAGTCAATCTTCTGCCATTTATTTTTTAAAAACACCCTTTATTAAGCCTGGCGCGAGTGCGACTCTGAGACAGAGCACCAATTGGCGCGCCCTCTTTGGAAGATTTCCCCCATTGGCGCGAGTATAACACTGGCTAGTCGCGCCAAGGATGAAAAGGCTATTTTTAGGGTTTTTCACAAGGAGATGTCTTTAGGGGAATGAAAGTCCATGTCTAGGGGAATGCCATGAAAGTGTTTTTAGGTTATGTCACTGCTCACAGGTCACGGAATGAGCCCTCCAATGTGCGGGATGGGGAATTGCAGGGACGGTGACAAATTGATGTGTAACAAACGTTCCTCGCAGGTAATAAATTTTTCAATATATACAGGAGGTCTTTCCATTTCCCAAGTATGGCGCTGCGTGAAAGCCCTTTCTTCCAATCAACTTTTAGCTTTCGGTCGACTGCAAATCTGCACCACCTTTTCTTTTCAATTTTATCCTTCTTAAACCATTGTTCTCCCACAGTCAATAAGCATGTAGTCTGAGCTATGGATTCTTTTTTTACCTCAAATTCTAGTGAGCCTACATTGGCTCGGCCTCCCTCAAATGTCATTGCAAATTCCAATGCCACAGCTCTATCGAATCCATCGAACTTTTGCAGAAATGGTAAAAATTCCGATTCTTGCAAGAGTGCAAGACTATTCTGATATTCAATTGTCATCTCTATTTCCTTCACAGATGATGGTTCGTTTCTCACTGGTGCCAATTTTGTTTGAATTCACCCCAATTCCCTGTCGAAAAAAATATCACACTTAGGAGTTCAAAGGGTCTGTCCAGAATTTTATGATGATGGAGTCGTCCGCCCACTACCTTAGTGACCTCTTCCGTCCAATCACACACCATCATTGTTACTTCATGATTGATGCGCACACGTATCGGTCCAGTACAGGTATGTGATGATGATTGAAAAGGCAGAGGTTTTAGTGATAACTCGGTGTAACGGTCATGCACGGTCAGATTATGAGGTAAGGCCATCATTGATAGGTGATGAAAAATATTTTCAAAAAGAGGTAAGTGTTGGGTTTCGAATGAATTCGTACTATCCCATATTTTCTTCATAATTCACATTAGGTGTACTTTAGTAATCATTAAAAATATAAGACTTCATGACCTAAAATATCTTGTACTTAAAACAATTTCTTCCTACATTGGTAAGTGACAAAGCAAAGTCTTAACCATAATTCAAATAATTAGATGTTATGGTTCATTGATGGGGCAGTCATTTTGTCTGCAAAAAAATAAAGATAGAATTTCTAATGCACATTTTTGCACCAAGTATCCCTGCATTACGTTGATCATTCTTGCATGTGTTTTCACCATTGGGCATTTGCCTGCACTGATCGTGCTTGCATTGAACCTGCTTGCACTGCAATGTGTCTGCACTGAAATGTGCCTGTACTGAAACGTGCCTGCATTGAACATGTGTTCTTGCACCAGGGATCCCTGTAACATCGAAGAGAAAAAGGGACAAAGAGAAATTCTGATAGAGTACAATTCATTGGCTGGAAAAAAAAATGCCTAGTTATACAAGGAAATTTTTATTCGCCATTCTTTGGTGTCAAGCATGCTTTCTGATCTGACTTGAAAATTCATATTAGATCCTGTAATCGATCCATGAGGGACAAAAAGAAGTGGGGAAGGGTAATTTCCAGAATGGGAAGGAATATCATGGCAGGGATTCTAGGAGTGAATCCACTAAGAGGGATGAACGAAAAAGGGACTTTGGGGAAAAATTCAGGGGGAAAAAGAGGGAATAGTTTTCTTAGAAGAAAAAAGAGGGTAAACATTGCAGGATTCACTAGTACAAAATGGCTAATTAGTTACTAAAAAAATGACTAAAATTTGCATATAAATGACTATTTTTCGATCAGTGACCAATAGTAGCTAATTTACAGTATCTTATAACACAACCAACTTTTAGTCGTTTTTATCTTAGTCATTAATTGGTTATCTCAATTTTGTTGTCTAGTAGTATATTTGGTTATTAAATTGGTCATTAATTTAGTCATTGATTTGGTCATTAATTTAGTCATTGATTTGGTCATTGATTTAATCATTGATTTGGTCATTAATTGTCATAAAATGACCAAATATACAAAAAAATATATTACTATATGATCACCTGAAAAAATCAATTATGACTAAAAAATATGACCAAAATGTTGGTCGTGTTTTAAGATACTATAAATTAGCTACTAATAGTCATATATATGCAAATTTTAGTCATCGTTTGAAACAAATTAATGACCAAAACAATATGACTAAATTTTGGTCGTGTTATAAGATCTTGTAAATTAGCTACTAATAGTCGTATATATGAAAAATTTAGTCGTCATTTGTAATCACAAATTTATCATTTGTAGTAGTCATTTATCTTTTTTGGGTAGTTTCATATTCATTATATAAACGACCAATTTAGTATTTTATATTCATTTTATTTACTTTCATTAATAATCATTATAAATGACTAATTTAGTCGTATATTTATTTTATTTGTGTTCATCATTAATCAATATAAACTACTAATTTAGTAGTTTTAAATTGATTTTTTGTTCATTATTAATCAACATAAATTAATTTGTATGATTTAAAAAATGTCATACAATGTGCATGTTCATCTAATATGAAAACACAAAGTTGCATATATTAATTAACATATTAAACAATATCAAGTGCAACTATAAATAATTTCAACCACATAAATTATATTATATGAAATGTTAAAGTATTACAATATGAGTTTCCAACTTAACATTGGTTGGACTACAATTTACACATGAAAAGATGTTTCATCACTTTAAAACATTATCATTATGTTGCTAAGGCAATGCATGTAAATTCACCAACTCTGAAGGCTTGACCATTAGTCTCTACATGTGTGTCTTATGTGGGATATTGGCTCTAAGGGTATCACTAGACCAGTTCTCTTCTCTCTCTCTTTTTTCATTTTGCACTCCAATGTTATGGCTATCTTCTTTCTTCAGTTCCTTCTTTTTAACATCAATACTGAGTTCATTTTCTGAAAACAAAAGAAGATACAATGTAATTAAGTGTAAGACATGAAATACAATGAACACTATAATATAAACTAAGTTAGACTATAAATAGTTTATATGACATATACCTCAACATCAGCAATGTCAAAGCCATTTTTCCCCATACAAGAAAGAAACTCGAACAAATTTTCTTTAGTGGGGCGATAGTGGCCACTATAATGTGTCTTGATGACCTATATAAACAAAGAAAATAAATGCCACTATATATAAAAAAGAACACCTTAGTAACTTAGTATTCAATCTTCATAGAAAGCTTAAGAACAATCATGTCAACTAAGTCATATGCTAAAAAGCTCAAGCTATAGATAGCTTGTGAAAACAAATAATTTGAGGTGTGATGTTTAATCTTTGTCGTTTTATTCAAAACAACATTTCATTTTCTAATGCATGAACTTGGTCAAGTATATAAACAACATGTGCTCAAATTACAACATGAAAGTAAACTATTCTGATAATCATGAAAATATTTTAACACAAAATAGCTATAAGGATTCCAATCTATATCATGTAATACTAATTTCATCTTCAAGATTTGGTTGTTGTTTAAATGGACATGATACCAGTTATTTTCAATTTCATCATTAAAAGACAACAAAATCAAAATAAATGTCCAAAATACAATCAAACAATAAAGAGAGGATATCATGGAATGGAAATTTCTATTATAAAAAACTTGTTTACCTGTCCACCAATGTCGTGTTTGGAATTTCTAAAACATTTTCTTGCCCAAAATAACCATGAGGTGAAATAATCACAGTTACATTAAAAACCATAGGAATTCCTACTAGAAACATTTCCAAATTCGATGGCTCAGGTGCCTAATGGATCTCTAACAACAAATTAATCATATCCAAGACGTGCTATGCATTATATCCCCATCCTTTTTCCAATCACATTTCATGTAACCTGCCCACAACAGAGTCAAGTAACAATCAAACGAGCACATTTACATTTGTTTTTATCTTTTATATCTATAAAATTTGAATCTGATTTGTTTCATCAACATATTAATTCATATTTAAAGCCTTCCTAACATGTGAGAAGGTATCAATCAAGTACGACATCAAAAAAATCAACCTCAATGAGCTCCTCAAACAATTTATTTTCTTGTTGTGATATCTTGGGTAGCAAAAAGAACACATCTGCAAAAAAAAAATGCATATATTACTTATGTTCAAACTTTGTATATGGTGTATTCTTAAGCAGCTTTTTAAGATGTTCCTCTGCCTTTACCAAAGTGAACTGTAGCTTGGTTAAACTATGTATCCTTTCATTCGACATCAATTTCTGCAAGATAAATGTCACACATTATTATTTCTCATTTCTTAACATGCTACATGTGATAAATTGAAAGTCACATAAAACCAAGAGAAAACCATTTTCTAACCAAAAAGAAACGAACAAACAGTGCCTCTAATAAAACTTCATTATAAAATATGCCTATTTTTGTTATGAAAGTGTGGAGCTTCAAGAACCAACAAATGTGAGGGAAGTTGTAAATGTGAAAAAAACAATGTTGACCTAATTTGTAGACTTCTTCAAAATGACGTGAATGATGTCATTTTTGGATGTGGTGAATCTCATTATAATAAATGGTCACATTGGATGTAAATATTAAATATAAAAACTTGTGTACATGGCATATATTCTAATAAATAACATTGCAATGACTACCATGGGCCTCCACAAATTATAGGTCCTCAGTATGTTAGTCTTGATGATGAAAAAGAGATGGCAATGGTAAATATGGTTGGTCCTAGTTTGTATGGTGGATATCTTCAAACCAAGGTAGTCATCTCAATGAACCTAGGTTCTAACATGGTAAACATGGATTTGGTCTTCACCCAATTTCATTCCATCAATACTTTATCAAGACTCAAGAGGACATAATGGTCCTTCAGCTTATAAAAGGGTTTCTTTTGAGGTTATAGATAAATCTTATCCAAAGAAAATGGATTTTTGGGCTCCATGAGATATGTATAATTTAAATGATAACAATTATATGTTCTTTTCCCAAGATTAAAATGTAGGGATACATTTTGTGGATTTTACTAATATATAGAATGAGATAAATAATCCATGAGGAGAATATACCGATCATTGTGATTAGGGAAAATTCTTAGATAATAAGAATATTTAGGTTCAAATCGAAGATGGTGTTGATTCTTATAGCTTCTCAGTTGCTGGTAGTTTTTAAAGTAGGAATTCAATTTCTTCAAGGGTACGACCCTTCAAATTAATTGCATCTGCCTTGGTCCTATCACCCAAAAGCAAAACATAATAAAAAAAGAGTAAAAAAAATTTACAAACCTGACGAGCACCTTGTATCAATCGCTTGTTGTCTCGAGAAGACTCAAAACCAAGCTAGAATTTTGCGATGTTCATGTTGTTCTTTTTAGGATCCTTTTCTTCCTGAACCAAGTTACCATTTTGCTGAAATAGACCTTCTCTTCTATGCTTCCTTTGAAATGTAAACCTAGTAAGTCTTATGTGTGCCTGTTGATCAGGATCCTTCACATTGGTTTCTAGACCCTGGCCCATATTGATATCTATTATCTCACCGTGAATATTTTTTGAGCACTTTGTCGCAGAAGGCATGCTAGCTAAAATTGCTCGCTCACATTCTTGTCTAGTGAGATCCAATCCAACTGATAACCCTGCTTTATTTCCATCACTTTGAACTATCCTTGTCAAAGTTGCACCTCCACCATCATTCCTATTATATGTAGTCTCCAAGGTTACGCCTGTATTTTGTTGAGATGAATTCATGGTTGAGCTATATAGTGTAGACTATACACTACTCCATCCTTAACAAGAAGCTTGCTAGAGGTATTGAAATCAACTTATGGATTCCCCTTCTCATCAACATGCTTATTGGTATCCTGTCCACAACTATTTGCATTTTTGTTTTCAACTTTCATGCCTAGACTCCCCCTAGTAGAAGATGCAGCTATCTCATCTCCACTAGAAGTCTGAGAAGATTCAGCTTCTCATGCACTTGCTTCTCTATCTTGTGGAATAAATGTTGCACTATATACATTTGGACAAGACACAATATTTTTTCTTTTCTGCATTTCTAACTGGAATAGCACCTGTATCAGTCATAGCTAATTTTCTCTCAACACCTAGGGAGGCATCAGACTCTAAAGTTAGAGATGATTTTCTATCCAAATGGACTGAACCTCCATAAAGTGTACAACTTTTCCCTATATATATGACTAAGATTATGCTCTGAGAAAGAAAACACCCAGTATTTTCTTTTTGCACAAAATTCATGTCTTCAAAATCAACATTTGTTGGGTTTGTGTTATAGTCTTTCCATGACTAATCATGTGCGGGGGGGTCACAGGGGTAGCCCCCCCTGTTGGGGTCCAGGGTAGCGCACCGGAAAAAAAATTGGTCCTTATTTTCTGGTGGGCGGATCCACCTATGGTTTTGTGCATGGGTTTGCACATGGTTTTAGGGCATGATGGTTTTCGGCCCCTGGTATTTTGTAGATCCGATCGATGGAAGAGATGCCATGTTCTAATCCAGGGTTAATGGATTGGGGTTTATGTATGCTTCAGCATGTATATATATATATATGTGTTGTAACACTAAAAGGAATATAATGAAAAATCAAGTTGGTCGTCCCGATTTGGGATCCAGGGGAATATCTCTGTTTTTATCTATTTTATGTTTTATGCTCTCGCTACTATTTATTTTATGTCTTTAAGATTTGTTTGCGGATAATTTATGTACAGGGTAAAAACCTACATTTGGTATCGGAGCAGTTTCGGCTTCAAGGGGATGCCTTTGCTGCTGAGGGGTTGTTTACTCGGGCCTAAGGTAGACCCTATTCAGTGGGAGATCTGCGGGAACGATTCTTGCAGTGAAAGAAGATGGTGAGCAGCGGGAAGATAGAGATCGAGAAATTTAATGGTCAGAGTTTTGAGTTGTGGAAGCTCAAGATGGAGGATCTGCTGGTGGATAAAGATCAGTGGATCGCAGTAGATCCGGGTACTAAACCAACGACAATGTCAGATGAAGACTGGAAGAAGCTGGATCGGAAGGCAAAGAGCACAATACGATTGTGTGTCTCAGATTTAGTATTGTTGAATGTATTTGGGGAAGCTACGGCGAAGACCTTGTCGGACAAGCTAGGGACTTTGTACCAATCTAATTCTCTAGTGAATAAATTGTTCCTGCGGAAAAAGATGTATAACTTGAGGATGAAGGATGGAGACTCGGTGACAGAGCATTTGAAAGCCTTCAATACTGTGGTAAGTCAGTTGTCATCTGTTGATATTAAAATCTCAGATGAAGATAAGTGCATCAGCTTGTTGTGTTCTCTACCAGACTCGTGGGACAGTCTAGTTATTGCAATAGGTAGCAATACAACTACCTTGAATTTTGATGACAATGTCTCAGCCTTGCTGTCGGAGGAAATGAGACAGAGAAATATGGAGGGTCAGCATGGAGATGCCTTATATGTACGAGGAAGGTCCCATAATAGAAACAAGAATAAGGTTTCGAGTGGGAGATATAATTCTAGAGGGAGATCAAAATCTCCTGGAAAGTTTGTAAAGGTGTGCTGGGAAATGCGGAAAGGAAGGGCACTACAAAAAGGACTGCAGATCTAAAGCTCTTGAGAAAGGAAAGGGATCTGATGATGCTCCTTCTGCAGATGCAAAAACCACCTCGGATGAAGGTGGGGATGTGTATTTGGCTTCTTCTTCAAATACACATGTAGATCATAAGTCATGGTTGATTGACTCAAGTGCATCCTTTCACTTCACTCCCCATAAGGAGTGGTTTTGTGAGTATGATAAATATGATGGTGGTGATGTCTTCTTAGGTGATGATAGGAAGGAAAAAATCGTCGGACGTGGAAAAGTCAAGCTGAAACTGCAAGGCGGAAGGATTAGAACACTTCCTGGTGTTCTGCACATTCCTGCATTGGCCAGAAATTTGATTTCTGTAAGCAAGATGGATGATGCAGGTGTAAAAACAGTGTTCGAGAAAGATACCTGTAAGATGGTTTAGGGAGCACTGGTATTAATGTGGGGAGTTCGGTTTGGAGCTCTGTACAAGCTTCAGGGCAGCACTGTTATTGCTGGGTGCAATAGTTCTGTGGTTCCTAAAAGTGGAGCGGAAAGCCTAGCGGTCTCTGGAGAAAATACCATGCTATGGCATCAAAGGCTTGGACATATTAGAGAGAAGGGCCTTCGGATACTGCATGGAAATGGTATGGTAGAAGGTATGTCTAATAGCTCTATGGATTTCGATTTCTATGAACATTGTGTATATGGGAAGCAGAATCGGGTGAGTTTTCCTTCTGGTGCTAAGAGGGCGAACAAGTTATTAGAGCTTGTGCACAGTGATGTGTTTGGACCTGTGTCGGTTCCATCACTGGGTAAGTATATGTACTATGTTTCATTCATAGATGAATTCTCAAGGAATACATGGATATATTTATTGAGGAAGAAATCTGAATTCTTTGATAGATTTAAAGAATTTAAGGCTCTGGTGGAAAACCAGACAAAGAAGAAGATAAAGGTGCTGAGGATAGATAATGGTAGGGAGTTCTGCAAGAAGGAATTTGAAGAGTTCTATAAGAAGTGTGGTATAGCACAGCAGAAGACTACTCCATACACACCTCAGCAAAATGGAGTTGCAGAAAGAATGAACAGAACACTGATGGAAAAGACAAGAAGCATGCTCAGTGGTACAGGGTTAGGACAAGAATTCTGGGCAGAGGCAGTGCAGATTGCATGTTACTTGGTTAACAGGTCACCTTCATCAGCGTTGGAGGATAAGAATCCACATGAGGTATGGACTGGTAAGAAACCCTCTCTTTCACATTTGAGGGTATTTGGATGTGATGCATATGTACATGTTCCACAGGAGAAAAGGACCAAGTTGGATAATAAATCTGAAAGGTGCATCTTTATTGGGTATAAGGATAGTTTAAAGGGTTACAAGCTTTGGAACCCAGAAACAAGGAAGGTTGTGTACAGCCGAGATGTGGTGTTTAGAGAGGTGAAAGATGTTGTTAAACTTGAAGTCCTACCAAAGGAACATGAGAAGATAGAGTTTGAGGTAAAGGAGGATGAATCAGACTCTACAACAGAAGAAGACTCAGAAGAGGAAGAGCCACAAACTCCAGCTGTGAGAAGATCAGCTCGGGAAAGAAGACAACCAGAAAGGTATAGTCCATCTGCTTTCTGTTCAAATTTTGCTTTAACTATAACTGATGATGATCCTAGAACCTTCCGGGAGGCAGTAGATTCAGAGGATGGAAAACTCTAGAAGGAGGCCATGGTTGATGAAATGGCATCCTTGCATAAAAATGAGGCATGGGATCCGGTGGAGTTGTCGGCTGGAAGGAAGCCCTTCGGGAGAAAATGGGTGTTTAAGAAGAAAATGAATGTAGAAGGCAAGGTGGAGAAATACAAAGCTCGGTTGGTAGCAAAATTTTATTCCCAGGTGCCGGGAATTTATTTTGGTGATACTTTTTCTCCTGTTGCCAAAGTTACTTCTATTAGATTACTTTTATCTGTTGTTGATGCATTTGATTTTGAGGTAGAACAGATGGATGTGAAGACAACATTTCTTCATGGGGATCTATAAGAGGAGATATACATGAAACAACCTAAAGGCCTTATGGTGAAGGGGAAGAAAGAGCTGGTATGCATGTTAAAGAAGTCTTTTTATGGGTTAAAACAGTCACCAAGGATGTGGTATCATAAATTTGATACCTATATAGGGGGACTTGGCTTCACCAGAAGCAAGGAGGATCACTGTGTTTATTTTAACTTAATTGGTGATTGTGTTATTTATTTGTTCTTGTATGTGGATGATATGTTGTTGATTGGAAATGACAAAGAAATTATCCAAGATTTGAAGACCCAACTGTTCTCCAAATTTGACATGAAGGATCTTGGTGCTGCAAACTATATTTTGGGCATGGAAATTAAGAGAGATCGGGCAAAGAGGAAGCTCTAGTTAAACCAGAGGAAGTATGTTGAGACTATATTGTAGAGGTTCAATATTCAGGATAGTAAACCGATGAATGTTCTGATTCCTATAGGTACAAAGTTGTCTGCTGAACAGTGTCCCAAGACACAAGAAGAAGAGGAGGATATGTCCCATGTTCCATACGCAAGTGCAATGGGTAGCTTGATGTATGCAATGGTATGTACTAGACCAGACATTGCACATGTAGTGGGAGTATTGAGCAGGTTTATGTCAAACCCAGGGAAGGAGCATTGGACAGTAATGAAGCGGGTTTTCAGATATTTACATGGCACTAGTGATTATGTCTTGTGCTACCAGGGAAGACCAGGATTGGAAAGAGTGTTGGACATCCGTGGTTTTGTTGATGCAGACTGGGCTGGAGATCTGGACCAAAGAAGATCTACAAGTGGGTATGTGTTTAGCCTATTTGGAGGTGCAGTCAGTTGGATGAGTAAAAGACAGTCTGTAGTGGCTCTTTCAACTACAGAGGCTGAATAAATAGCAGCCACTCATGCAAGCAAGGAAGCAGTTTGGTTGCAGAGATTGTGTTCAAGTACGGGGTTGGCGCAACAAGCTATAAGGATAGACTGTGATAGCCAAAGTGAAATTTTCTTGGCTGAGAATCTTGCTTATCATTCAAAGACAAAGCACATTGATTTTCAATATCACTTTGTGAGATATATGGTTGAAGCTAAAAGGGTGTTGTTGGTAAAGATGGACACTTTGAAGAATGTTGCAGATGCATTGACAAATTCTGTGAGCACTCAGAAGGTCTCTTGGTTTAGAGAAACAATGGGTGTTGCAAAGCTGGGCTAATGACTCAGCTCTCCTGTGGCCCCCTGGGAAAGAAAACAACAAGTGGGAGAATGTTGGATTTGTGTTATATTCTTTCCATGACTAATCACGTGCATGGGGGGTCATAGGGGGGGCGATAGCCCCCCCTTGTACGTTTCGTTGGGTCTGGGGTAGTGTCCTGGAAAAAAAATTTGGTCCTTATTTTGCAGTGGGCGGATCCGCCCATGGTTTTGTGCATGGGTTTGCACATGGTTTTGGGGCATGATGGTTTTCAGCACCTGGAATTTTGTAGATCTGGTCAAGGGAACTACGGTTATGTTCTAATCTAGGGTTAATGGATTGGGGTTTATGTATGCTTTGGCATGTATATATATATATATATATGTGTGTTGTAACACTAAAAGGAATATAATGAAGAATCAAGCTGGTCGTCCCGATTTGGGATCCAGGGGAATATATATGTGTTTATCTGTTTTATGTTTTATGCTCTCGCTACTGTTTATTTTCTGTCTTTAAGATTCGTTTTCAGATAATTTCTGTACAGGGTTAAAACCTACAACATTTACATTGGTATTTTCAAACTTGGCACAAGGATATGACATTGCAATAGAAACATGTTGTCCCCTTGCATGTGTATAGTAATCATGCGTTAAACTTGCAGCAGTAGTTACAAGTATATCTGTTTGGACTTTAAAACAAAAATTTCTTGCCGTATGTCTTTCCTCAATTGACCGCGACCTTAAATCATTCTCAATAGACATGCATTCTTTGTTCTCATTTCCTTCTGATAAAGGAAACACATCTGCAGTTGATTCATTAGCAATTTCTCTATATCTTCATTGTATTTCGTTCTTTGCACTTCATGATTACAGATGGAAAATTAGGATTTTCCAGTAAGCATGCTATCCTTGGTGTTTATGTGCTGGATTACTGATAACCTGTTATCCACTATTTTGCATAAGGATAGCACATGTGATTTTTCGTCATTCATCTAGGTAGCATAGTGATTCTAGCTTTCCAATGGTTGGGAATATGGAAATATCTATTGGGAAAGGATGCTTTTGTGCACAAGTTTCAAGGCATCATGCTGAAGTATTTGATATACTCAGATGAATATTGCATCTTGTAAACCCACATGAAAACCATCATCTATGGCATCTATGTCACTAAATAAGGTTACAGGAGGGGAAATTTAAATACATATCTACTTGATATATAAATTGTGATGAGTATAGGAATGAAGCGAGTAGCAGTATGAAGGATAGTTTCAAAATTTGAACAAAACATTTCAAAAAAAATTTCCTCAAGTCCATTCCCATCATGGTGGCATTGATTGGACAGTTTAGGATGCAAAGGACAAAATCAACAAATTGTTGGAGGAATATGAGACAGGAACAAATATTGGAGAAGCATGCTAATGTATATGGGACCATAATATGCCATTCTCCCACCATGAGGTTGTGAAAAAACCTTTGGTTATGGAAGTGGAGAAAAATGAGAACAATCCTTGTGTAGAAGAGGAGGTAGCAAGCCATACAGTAGAGCTTGATCATGAAGATTTCAAACCAAAAGATAAGATCCATAATAATGTGCATTTAGAAAACAAAAAACTTATAATGCAAATTTTTGATAGTGGTAACCTCACCGAACCAGTGGATGATAGTTGTAGTTTGAAAATTCATAAAGAAATTTGCAGTACCATGTTTCAAGAAAAAATATCAGATTTGAGCAGCAATCTTGATAGTTTCAGCCTTCAAGTAAGCCAAACCATTGCATATCTTACTGGGAGTAGAGTTGAAAGTGAAGATTTTAGATCTGAATTTGCAACTTGCAGCCCCTTATGTGAAGAAGAAATCAGGATTTTCAACCATTTTGAAAGTGGAAGGACAGATGTCCAAACAAGAAATAAAGAATAGAAAAATGGTGTTACAAAGACATTTATTTTAGATCTACAATATCATGTTGATGACTTGCGATTTTTAGATCTGGGTAACAGCTATATCAACCCACTTCAAGAATATGTTGATAGATCTTGTGGCAGCTCCGTTCTATTTGCAATTTCACTAGAAGACATGGTTGTTAAGCAAGTGACAAGATGCATTTTTAGCATGATGGTCATAGAGATCTTAGCACACAAGCCAAAAATTTCTAGTGTGTCTTTGTTTTACATGATGATCAAATACAGAGGACGAAGGAAATGGACTGATGCATTCTTTATGTGGTTACATTGGATTTTTTTTATTCACCTAGCATTGTCACTTCAAGCAAGCCAAAGTAGGGTAGGAGATCAATAAGTACACTTGGCCAGTAGTAGCACCATTTTAATTTTTTTAAGTTGTTGCTCATGTATAGTGCTGAGATTATAGGTTTCTCACATCCTTCCAGATGAAGCATGTGTCCCGTAATTCAAGCCAATTAAATTTCACTTTACTTCAACAGGGTAGACTGGAGATATTACTATTTTTGGCTATTCTCACAAATCATAATGCATAGAGCTCCTAGTGACAAAATAACAAAGGCTCATTTTCTTCAACGTCATGCGCACTTGACATGCCATGTTGAAATCTTGGCAAAAGAAAGATTCTTCAAGCAAAATTTAGCATGCTAAGGGGAACATGGTCGTAGTAATGCATGAGAAAAAGGTGGCAAAGTACATTTAAGTTGCATGCAAGATGTTTTACATTGCATGTCATGCATAGGTCCTTCTATCACATATGCCAACCTCCTAGAGCCTAAAAATAGCAAAACTTTGGATTTCTAGCACCCATACAAGCAAAACATGTAGCCTCTAGCTCACAAGTGCAAGTTATTCAAGTGGGCCTTGGTGTGCATGTGATAGCTCTGTGGAATCCTCGTGATGTGACCCACCTTCCTCAACCAAGACTTGTGTGTCTCCAAAGAAAAAGAATATGTCATCTGATTTGTTATGCAAGCCCTGTAACAACACCTACTAAAAATAGTAATATCTCGAAAGAACATGCATATTGCATGAAAAATGACAACAAACTCATCTTATACCAGTAAAACCCTAAATACACCATGAATCACCTCTGAATCTCAAACTGCAATAGTAGAAACATCCCCATGCGTGAACTAATCTCTGAAACAAATGATCTCAAAATGCTACACCAAAAACCCCACATAGGATTGCCCCCAATGAACTATCCTGATAAATAAATATAGAAGTTAACATGAGAATTGCATGAGTTTGGTTTTGGGCATTATAGGTAGCTCCATGTGGGTACAGTGTCACCCTATGAGGTGTTGATAATCTCATAAATCTCCACATTAGTAGACCAACAAATTGCAACTAAATCTTCAAACTCCATCTCTACTTCCACGTGTTCATGAAAATTGGACCAATGTTGGTCTTTCCATAGATGTTGCTCATTCCTACAAGGAAATCATGCATACGTATGAACAATATTTGATCTTCATTGTTTGTCCCTATATACAAGAAATGTAAGTGGATACCAATAGTATGACCTCTGATTTTGACCCTGCAACATTTGGATTCCATTGGTAACTTCTTATACACCAAGACTTTTACATTACATGATTCAAGGGCATATGAATTTCCTAACCCTCTTATCATGTCTATTGTTTTGATATACATACTACTAAAACAAAAATGAAAAACAACTCCAAGGAAAAAAAGAACACTATAAATTCATGAAACATTGATAATTCTAATCCAACCTTCTTAATCCAATAAGATTAAGTTTACTCAAAACTATAATAACTACCATAGACTCAACTAATCAAGCATAATCAAACTTCCAATGTAGTTGTGCAAGCATTTTGTTAATAAAAGAGATTTTGCATGAACCAGTTTGACACAAAATAAGGAACAGTGAATCTAACTAACAAGAGACTATTTGTTGACATGAAAGACCAAACAGATCAATTCAACCATATTACACGAATCCCACTTCATATACAAGGAATGCATCTCTAAATGAATGTAATCAATCCTACCTATTATATATCTAAAGAATTAGCAGCATCAACTGGAACTAATGCAAGAGATTATGAAAGAAAGGATGTTGCTATGCATTTATGAGGTGTTTTGGTTTCCAAAAATTGAACATGTTTCCACATTTCATCCAACTCAGAGCTACACATTTTTCCTCTTCACCTACTTGCTCTGCAGTCATAAGTAAGAAATAGAAATAATGAATAATATTGTTACATTCAAAACCAACATCATTCACCACCTCTTCTGCATGAACAAAGTTTATAATGTCTCTGGTAAAATCTTGGAACTGCTTCTCATCTTCACATGACTTTTCTTCATAATCGAACTGAGTTAATGGTGCTGCTAATTTGACACTCCTCTATTATTAAATCAGGCCAAGAACCCAATGTATCATCAATGTCCTAATGTGTCTCATGTCTGCAATGGCAACTATTAGCTGATTCATTGGAAGAACACTCTTCCTCATCAAACTCAGGAATTTTACATGCATTTGACTGCTCATTATTTTCAGAAGGAATAAATAGGAGCATATTGAAATTTCTTTCATCACATACCTTTTCTCTGAAAGGTCCTTTAAACAATCTCTCAAAACACTCCCACTGTGTGCAACCATGGTCATATCTACTCTATCAAAAAAAGGATATATCTGTCAACTCACCCAACAAAGGACCCCACCTAAGGCACAAATCTAGAATAACATTTGGAGCGGTAAAGAACTACTTAAGTTTTTAAAAAAATGTTGGTTAACGACCCATAATTAACTCCGTACCACCAAAAATCTCTGTAAAAGAGGTGTAATTGGTACCTGCGTATTTTCAACTTGTAGAGTAGCCAAAGTAAAACTCGTCCTTTTAACATCACAACTAATTTTGCTTGCATGAAACATGGTGATCTTCGAAGACAAACAACCAAATATTCATAGTGATAGAATTTCACCTTCAGTAAAGACACTGCCACATAAGGCAATTATGGCCAAAGGTATATGAGATATTCAATGGATGCACTACTTTGTGCAAAAGAAAGAGTAGAATTGACCTCTATTTCAGGATGCCAACCTAGCCCCTCTAGGTGCACTCACCCATCCTATGAATCTAGTTGGAAATTGAGGATTGGTTCTGTGAAAATTGAAGAATGGATCAAACTTCAATAACATCACATTCTCTTTTTTGATGGCACGTCAAGAGAAAATCCATGAGAAGCAATTGAAAGAGTCATCTTTTAATCCAAAGCAGAAGCAGAAACTGACATTTTCTTTAGGGTGTCAACAAAGAGACAAATAATAAATCTGAAGCCTTGATCTAGAAGTAAGGTTGCATCAAAAGAATTAGCAGCATCAACTGGAACTAATGCAAGAGATTATGAAAGAAAGGATGTTGCTATGCATTTATAAGGTGTTCTGGTTTCCAAAACTTGAACATGTTTCCACATTTCATCCAACTCAGAGCTACACATTTTGCCTCTTCACCTACTTGCTCTGCAGTCAAAAGTAAGCAACAAAGAGAATGAATAATGTTATTACATTCAAAACCAGCATTAGTCACCACCTCTTTTGCATGAACAAAGTTTATAATGTCTCTGGTAAAATCTTCGAACTGTTTCTCATCTTCACATGACTTTTCTTCATAATCAAAACTGAGTTAATGGTGTTGTTAATTTGACACTCCTGTATTATTACATCAGGCCAAGAACCCAATGTAGCATCAATGTCCTAATGTGTCTCATGTCTGCAATGGTAGTTATTACTTGATTCATTGGAAGAACACTCTTCCTGATCAAACTCAGGAATTTTACATACATTTGACTGCTCATTATTTTAAGAAGGAATAAGTAGGAGCACACTGAAATTTCTTTCATCACATACCTTTTCTCTGCAAGGTCCTTTAAACAATCTCTCAAAAACACTCCCACTCCATGCAACCATGGTCATAACTACTCTATCAAAAAAAGGATATATCTGTCAACTCACCCAACAAAGGACCCCACCTAAGGCACAAATCTGGAATAACATTTGGAGCAGTAAAGAACTGCTTAAGTTTTTAAAAAATTATTGTTTAATGACCCATAATTAACTCCGTACTACCAACAATCTCTGTAAAAGAGGTGTAATTGGTCCCTAAGTATGTGCAACTTGTAGATTATCCAAAGGAAAACTCATCCTTTTAACATCACAACTAATTTGTCTTGCAAGAAACATGGTGATCTTCGAAGACCAACAAAAAAATATGCATAGTGAAATAATTTCACCTTCAGTAAATACACTGCTGCATAAGGCAATTATGGCCAAAGGTATAGGGGATATTCAGTGGACACACTACTCTGTACAAAATATAGAGTAGAATTGACCTCTATTTTAGCATTCCAGGCTATCCCCTCTAGGCGCACTCACCCATCCTATGAATCTAGTTGGAAATTGAGGATTGGTTTTGTGCAAATTGAAGAATGGATCAAACTTCAACACCATCACATTCTCCTTTTTGATGGTGCATCGAGAGAAAATCCATGAGAAGCAGGTGAAAGAGTCATATTTGAATCCAAAGTAGAAGTAGAAACTGACATTTTCTTTAGGGTGTCAACAAAGAGACAAATAATAAATTTGAAGCCTTGATATAGGAGTAAGTTTTCTTAGGAGAATAACACATGAGGATATTACAATTGTTGAAGAGCCTCCCTCTAAAGCCCACCCTTTGAAGCTCGGTTGGGTAACAAGACCGTTCTAGAGACAACAAGATGAAACCAGGGTTCAACGAGGGTTAAATTGATAACCACACCAAGGACTAGAATTGTGGTATTTGCTACAACAAGCCAGCCCAGTACGACACCATTGGAACAGGTCTTGGTTGAATAGTTTTTAGTTTACAATCCATGTTTTGTCTAGTTCAATTCCTTCACAATATACCATAACAACTACCCAAAATGCTACAAATTTTGGTGCCTCTAAGCTGGTTCCTATGTCGGAGAAACCTCCAAAAAGTGCACCAGCAGACAAAATGTCCAAAAACGTATTATAACAAGAAAAACATGGCCAACAACCTACAAAATATGTACAATCAAATGAGGCAAATGATATCTTAGGGAAAAACAACCACATTAATCTTCAGGGCCTCATCCCAATAGCCAACAAGCATGTTTATATGGTTCACTTCCCTTACAATCTACCAGAATTGCTACCCAAAATGTTGCAACTTCTGGTGCCTCTAAGTTGGTTCCTGTGTCAGAGAAACCTCCAGAAAGTGCACTAGAAGACAAAATGTCCAAAAACGTATTATTACAAGAAAAAATGGCCAACAACCTATGAAATACGTATAATCAAATGAGACAAATGATAAAACACAACTAAACAATACACAACCAATACTATCTACTACTATCGGAACTATATAAGTAATGGGAATATACAGATTTGTTAGATTTATAGGTTAATGATTAATCATAAGAAACTAAACAAATTGTATTCACACAAATGAGAAGGACAAAGAAATCAATTGTTAAGCAAATGACTTCACTTTCCAATAGCATGTAGAGTGCTAAAATATTTGTTGGATAAGCTTAAGGAATTTAGGAAACTCCATTGGGATAAACTAAAATACAATGACTTCCAACATTTCAATATAAATGATAATGTGGCAAGAAAAGTTACTTAACAAAAAGCTCACAAAAGTAATAAGTGTGCTTAAGTAACAACTCCTATATACCTAGGAGATCACAAAATGCTGCAATAACCTGAGACTTTGTTAAAGGTTTTTAAGAATTTCTTCAAAAAGAACATAATTTCCTTCAAACAAATATTAGGAAAGTGACTTGAAATGATTAGCTTCTGCAATTTGGACAATATTTTTATTATCATCTAATAAATTAGGGGTCTTTACTATTAAGCAAGGTGACTCTAGACAATGGGTCTTCATTATTAAGCATGGTCACTAGTAGAAGAATTCAGTCTTGAACTCTATATTTTGTTTCCAATATTTTTTATTTATAGATAGCTCTAATAGTAACACCACTGCTTGCTTTCCTTCCTCTATATCCCATGCTAGTGCACCCAAGGGAATGCTAGATTTGTTTTCACTTTTCATCAAGCACACTTAAGAGGAAATAGTTTTCACAGGTGGCAACTAGACATTCCTAAGACAGTTGAGGGAAATCTGCCCATCTTCAAGAGCATTTACATCACCAATTTTTTGGGATGTGGGTAACATCCCAATGGAAAAAGAGATGTCCCCAATAGTTGCCTTGTACCTCATGGACAAGGAAACACTAAATTCTAAGCCAACGCACTTTCATTTTGCATATGATGGTGGCCGGATCCATTCAGGGTGGGCTGAAAATGAGAATAGACCCACTGATTGATCCATTAGTGGATGCATCCCTTAGGGGTGGGACACATCCTTAACGCAACTAGGTCCCATCCAATATAAAAGGGAAAAGGATAAAAAAATTATCATGCATATATGAGAATGGACTATTTCATATATCAGTGACATAAAGAGAAGTTAGAACACATGAAATCATAAAAGTATTTCATCTAACACGGTTATGTATGAAGACTTGAATCTTTGACTCTTACAGAAATTGTCACATGTCATTTCTGATGTATGTATGAGTAATTTTTAGGGTAGGTGTCCCCATGTGTGGGTGCACATCTCGCATATTTGGTAGGGGAATGACAACATATCCTCCCAGGCTAGTGGGCATCCCCAACCAATAAATATATGCATGATTGGTGGGCCCTGTTACCCATCATATGGCAGGTTGCACTTGGAGAATTTTGGCTTTCTGGCTTGTTACCTCTCATGTTATATGAGGCCTACACTTGTGAATGTGAATATTTTCACTACTATTGTCATTTCCATCACAAACGAAGGTTTACAGGTTGACCTTTAAATGGACGTAGATTCATGATTTTATTTCATGAGGTTTTGGTGATGGCCTCGTCCTAATAGCCAACAAGCATGTTTGTCTGGTTCAATTCCCTCGAAATCTACTAGAATTTCTACCCAAAATGTTGAAAATTTTGGTGCCTCTAATTTGGTTCCTGTGTCAGAGAAACCTCTAGAAATTGCACCAACTGGAAAAATGTCCAAAAACGTTATTACAAGGAAAACATGGCCAACAACCTACCAAATACGTACAATCAAATGAGACAAATGATAAATGATAATTAAAGAATATGCAACCAATACCATCTACTACTGTCAAAACTATTGAAGTAATGGGCATATACAAATTTGTTAGATTTATAGGTTAATGATTAATCATAAGAAACCAAAAAAATTGTATTCACACAAACGGGAAGGACAAAGGAATCAACTGCTAAGCAAATGACTTCATTTTCCAATAGCATGTAGAGTGCTAAAATATTTGTTGGATAAGCTTAAGGAATTTAGGCAACTCCATTGGGATAAAATAAAATACAACAACTTCCAACATTTCAATATAAATGATAATGTGGCAAGCAAAATTGCTTAACAAATATCTCACCAAAGTAGTAAGTGTGCTTAAGTAAAAACTCCTATATATCTAGGAGATAACAAAATGTTGCAATAACCTGAGACTTTGTTGAAGGTTTTTAAAAATTTCTTCATAAAGAACATATATTGCCTTAAAACAAATATTACGAAAGTGACTTGAAATGATTAGCTTCTGCAATTTGGACAATATTTTGATTGTCATCTAAAAAATTATTGTGAGAATCCAAACAATCCTCCATAGCATGGGGTCTTTACTCTTAATCAAGGTGACTCTAGATAATGGGTCTTCATTATTAAGCATGGTGACTAGTAGAGGAATACAATATTGACCTCTATATTTTGTTGCCAATATTTTTTATTTACGGGCAGCTCTAATAGTAACACCACTGCTTGATTTCCTTCCTCTGTATCCCATGCTAGTGCACCCAAGGGAATGCTAGATTTGTTTTCACTTTTCATTAAGCGCACTTAAGAGGAACTAGTTTTGATAGGTGGAAACTAGACATTCCTAAGACAATTGAGGGACATCTACCCATCTTTAAGAGCATTTACATCATAAATTTTCTGGGATGTGAGTAACATCCCAAAAGAAAAAGAGATGTCCCTGATAGTTTCCTTGTACCTCATGGACAGGGAAACACTAAATTCTAAGCCAAACCACTTTCATTTTGCATATGATGGTGGTCGGATCCATTTAGGGTGGGCTGATAGTGAGCATAGATCCATTGATTGATCCATCAGTGTATGCATCCCTTAGGGGTGGGGCACATCCTTAATGCAACTAGATCCCATCTAAGAGAAAAGAGACAAGGATTAAAAAAAAATCTCATGCATACATGAGAATGGACTATATCATTTATCAGTGATAGAAATAGAACACATAAAATCATAAAAGAATTTCATCTAACACAGTTATGTATGAATACTTGAGTCTTAGACTCTTACAGAAATTGTCACATGTCATTTCTGATGTATGTATGAGTAATTTTCAGGGTAGGTGTCCCCATGTGTGGGTGCACATCTCACATATTTGGTAGGGAAATGACAACATATCCTCCCATGTTGGAGGGCATCCCCAACCAATAAATGCATGATTGGTGGACCTTGTTACCCATCATATGGCATGATAATTAATCCAATAGAAGACCACACCCAAGCAGGCTGCACTTGGAGAATTTTGGCTCTCTGGCGTGTTACCTCTCATGATATAGGAGACTTGTTACCTCTCATGTTATAGGAGGCCTACACTGTGAATATTTTCACTACTATTGTCATTTCCATCAAAAAGGGAGGTTTACAGGTTGACCTTTAGATGTCGCTAGAGTCGCGATTGCATTTGATGAGGTTATTGATGAAGTAAGCATAGATGGCTTGATGATGTTTATGTATGGGTTGCCTTGATGATGATTGTTTTCCTTTCATACTAGCCGACTTAGTTGTGAATCCCCTATGATCATTAGATGGTTAATGATACATGTTGTTGTATGACTCACTTGATGAAATCCCCTTGCATTTTTGGCCTAAGCCAACATCGTTTTCACATAATCATTTCAATAGCTTCATGATGGTGTACAACACTCTAGCATTATCCCCCTACTATTACTTGAATTGAAATTGTTCTTGGGGTGATTGAATATGCTCTAACATGGTTTGATATTCATGAGGTAAACACCCTTGTTCATATTGAAGGATTGTAAGCATATTATGGTATGTCATGATATAGACTACAATCATTGCTTGCTTTACAATTATATCTACGTAGATCCACTACATATGGGATTGGTTGGAATGATTTGAGGAATCCCCCCACATCTTATTGGAACACATGTTTAGGTCAACCTTTGAGGAGTTGTCATAACAACTATTTGACCATTTCTTGCCCACTTATCTATGAGATCCACTTATGGAGGAGTGTGATAAATTTATTGGAGAGGCGTCCTAGCTCTTGACCATATACCTTTTGACAAGTAACCAAATTGTTACCAAATTAGTGCCAACAAATGCAAAATTGTAGCAGAATTTTAAAATTAGGGTCATAATAGAAATTTGGACATATATTTCTAGGAGCTATGGTGGCTATAAATACATCACCTTAAAACCCTCACCACATTTTGATAAACATTTTGAGAAATGCCCAACCTTTGTTGCTTGATCACTTTGGTTATTTGGGAAGATTGTGATTGCAAAATGCACATGGTGGAGAACAACTTGAACATAGGGAACAAATTTACGTGTTATGAGTGTTTTGTGTAGCTTGGGAGGTACTCCAAGCCCTAGTGTTCAAGGGTTGGAGGTCAAAGCGCCACAAATGGGCTTGTGGGATTGAGATCCAAGCTTGGGGGTTTTGCACCCATCGTGATTTGGGCCAAAAATGCAATGTATTTTCGACATTTGATACATGAGGATGATAGTGATCGGCGAGACAATTCCAACGCAATGAGAATCATCCGATTCTGAGTTGTTGTTAGAGAGAAATTAATTTTTGAAGTTGAAAAGTTAATTATTGGTTGTTGGCTTGATGTAAATAACTACAATAGGTGTGTCTCTTCATAATTCGTTGAAGCCCCTCATTATGTCTATAAAAGGAGGTTGAGCATTTGCATTTTAGGCATACATTGTGTGCAACACATCACAAGAAGATAGCTTGTGGAGGAGAAGAAAACTTATGTTTTGGGCCACAGGCATAAGTGGGCTGAGAACATGGAGAAGAGGGTAGTTCAGGGCACTCTTGGTGACTATTATGAAGGTTGATCTGTTGTGCTAGAGGGCCGAGGTAGAGGAGAGAATTCCTGTATGTTTTTGGGGTATGTTAGGGTGTTTAGACCCTTGGAAGAGACAATTGCATCCCTAGATGGTTATTGTGGGAAGGTCGCAGGCCTAAACCAACCTAAACAGAGCTGTGTAGGGCAGTGTTAGGGTTGGTTCATGCCCAGGACAACAAAATTGAGGAGGAGGGTGCTTCCAAAGGGTAGCCACTTTCATCTAGAGAAATTATGGGTAGAATTGAAGGCTAGAAGAAGGGACTGTGTGATGCCCTAACTAGGCCAAGATTGCAACAGTGAAGGAGACCTCAAAATAGTGAGCTTAAGGTATGTAATTCAGTGCATTATTGTAGATGTTGGATCCTAACTTGTGGATCAGTTTTAAATAGTGATAAGGCTACATGTGGAAGTCAATGAGGAGGGGGTAGATCTCATGGTTAGATTCCCTAAACCAATGATAGTTTCCACAGTGATTGGGCAGTAGTGTAGTAAGTGTGCTTAAGTAACAACTCCTATATATCTAGGAGATAACAAAATGCTGCAATAAATTGAGACTTTGTTGAAGGTTTTTAAGAATTTCTTCATAAATAACATATATTGCCTTAAAACAAATATTACGAAAGTGACTTGAAATGATTAGCTTTTTCAATTTGGACAATATTTTGATTGTCATTTAAAAAGTGTTGTGAGATTCCGAACAATCCTCCACGGCATGGGGTCTTTACTATTAAGCAAGGTGACTCTAGATATTGGGTCTTCATTATTAAGCATGGTGACTAGTAGAAGAATACAGTCTTGAACTCTATATTTCGTTGCCAATATCTTTTTTTACTAACAGCTCTAATAGTAACACCATTGTTTCCTTCCTCTGTATCCCATGCTATTGCACCCAAGGGAATGCTAGATTTTTTTTCACTTTTCATCAAGCGTACTTAAGAGGAACTAGTTTTGACAGGTGGCAACTAGACATTCCTAAGACAGTCGAGGGACATCTACCCATATTTAGGAGCATTTACATCACAATTTTTTTGGGATGTGGGTAACATCCCAAAAGGAAAAGAGATGTCCCCAATAGTTTCCTTGTACCTCATGGACAGGGAAACACTAAATTCTAATCCAACCCACTTTTGTTTTGCATATGATGGTGGTTGGATCCATTCAGGGTGGGCTGACAATGAGCATAGATCCACTGATTGATCCATCGGTGGATGCATCCCTTAAGGGTGGGACACATCCTTAATACAACTAGGTCCCATCTAAGATAAAAGAGACAAGGATTAAAAAAAATCTCATGCATACATGAGAATGGACTATATCATTTATCAGTGACAGAAATAGAACACATAAAATCATAAAAGAATTTCATCTAACACAGTTATGTATGAATAATTGAGTCTTAAACTCTTACAGAAATTGTCACATGTCATTTCTGATGTATGTATGAGTAATTGTTAGGGTAGGTGTCCCCATGTGTGGTGCACATCTCACATATTTGGTAGGGAAATGACAACATATCCTCCCAGGCTGGTGGGCATCTCCAACCAATAAATAAATTCATGATTGGTGGACCCTGTTACCCATCATATGGCATGAGAATTAATCCAGTAGAAGACCACACCCAAGCAGGTTTCACTTGGATAATTTTGGCTCTCGGGATTGTTACCTCTCATGTTATAGGAGGCCTACACTTGTGAATATTTTCACTACTCTTGTCATTTCCATCAAAAAGGGAGGTTTAAAGGTTGACCTTTAGATGTCCCTCGAGTCGTGATTGCATTTGATGAGGTTATTGATGAAGTAAGCATAGATGGATTGATGATGTTGATGTTTGGGTTGCCTTGATGATGATTGTTTTCCTTTCATACTAGCCGAATTAGTTGTGAATCCCCTGTGATCATTAGATGGTTAATGATACATGTTGTTGTATGACTCACTTGATGAAATCCCCTTGCATTTTTGGCCTAATCCAACATCATTTTCACATAATCATTTCAATAGCTTCATGATGGTGTACAACACTCTAGCATTCTCCCCTTGCTATTACTTGAACTGAAATCGTTGTTGGGGTGATTGAATATGCTCTAGCATGTTTTGATATTCATGAGGTAAACACCCTTTTTTCGCATTGAAGGATTGTAAGCATATTATGGTATGCCATGATATAGACTGCAATCATTGCATGCTTTACAGTTCTATCTACGTAGATCCACTACATATGGGATTGGTTAGCATGATTTTAGGAATGCCCCCACATCTTATTGGCACACATGTTTAGGTCACCCTTTAAGCAGTTGTCATAAAAACTATTTGACCATTTCTTTCCCACTTATCTATTAGATCCACTTATGGAGGAGTGTGATAAATTTATTGGAGGGGAATCCTAGCTCTTAAGCATATAACTTTTGACAAGTAACCAAATTGTTTCCAAATCAGTGCCAATAAATGAAAAATTGTAGTAAAATTTTAAAATTAGGGTCATAATAGAAATTTGGAAAAATATTTCTAGGAGTTATGGTGGCTATAAATCCATCACCTTAAAACCCTCACCACATATTGATAAACTTTTTGAGAAATGCCCAACCTTTGCTACTTGACCACTTTGGTTATTTGGGAAGATTGTGATTCCAGAATGCACATGGTGGAGAACAACTTGAACATAGGGAACAACTTTACGTGTTATGAGTGTTGATTTTTGTGTAGCTTGGGAGGTACCCCAAGCCCTAGTGTTCAAGGGTTGGAGGTCAAAGCACCAAAAATGGGCTTGTGGGCTTGCGATCCAAGCTTGGGGGTTTTGCACCCAACGTGATTTGGGCCAAAGCTGTGATGGAATTTCGACATGTGATATATGAGGATGATTGTTCTCAGTGAGATGATTCCAATGCAATGAGAATCATCTGATTTTGAGTTGTTTTTAAAGAGAAATTAATTTTTGAAGTTGACAAGTTAATTATTGGTTGTCAAGTCATGTTCGCTTGATGTAAATTGCTCCAATAGGATTGTCTCTTCACAATTCGTTGAAGCCCCTCATTATGTCTATAAAAGGAGGGTGAGCATTGTGTTTTAGGAATCCATTGTGTGCAACACATCATAAGAAGATAGCTCATGGAGGAGAAGCAAACTTATGTTTTGGACCATAAGAATAAGAGGGCTGACAGCGTGGAGAAGAGGGAAGTTCAAGGCACTCTTGGTGACTGTTATGAAGGTCGATTTGTTGTGCTAGAGGGCCGAGGTAGTTGAGAGAATTTTTGTATGTTTTGGGGTATGTTAGGGTGTTTAGACCCTTGGAAGAGACAATTGCATCCCTAGATAGTTGTTGTGGGAAGGTTGTAGGCCTGAATTGTAATATCCCAAATGGGATATTTTAACTAAAAAATGTAGAAATAGACTTGAGCAGCAAAATAAATGGAAATAAACACACAGCCACCAATATAACACAATGGATGCTGATAAAATCACTGAGCCATTTTATTAATCCATGGTAAAAATTACATCAACGTAAAGGAACAACGGAACCTGAGCTTGCCAAGTAAGCGGAGCAAAACCCAGAAATATCTCTGGCTCAACTAATGAATGACATCGACAATGATGTAGATGGCTCGACAAGAATACTACTGCAAATCGGCTACGGCAAAAACTGTCACTGAACCCACTTGAGCACAAGTTGAAGATCTGAATGATCCTCACACCAATCCCTGAAGCTCTGCGGAAATTCTGAATGAAGTCTCCTCAAGAGAGTTGGGTTTTCGTCCAACACTCACAAATCACCCGAGGGTTTCCGTCCTGGGGCTACGACTGAAGTAGAGAACCACGTCTCACACCTCTCATGCAATAAAATAACATGATCCAAAGATATCTCTCAGTGGCCTCCTCCCTTTCTTTTATAGATCTCTTGGAGCCTTCTAGAGCATTATTTTATTCATGGAGCACTTTTCCCTCTTATTAAAATATTCCTTTTTAATGTAGAAAAGGGTAAATCGGCTACCACGCCTCCTCCAGTAATTGAAACCCGTGTCTAACCATCCCACCATGTAGGTATCCTCATCCCGGTTCCAATGAACTATTACAATAAGGTGTTTCATCATGTATTCCTCTCGAAATGCCCCCTTGAGCGTAATGAGCTGAGTTAAGCCCAAAAATAACTCAAAGTTCCGAAAGTTATCAGAATGCACCGAAACGAAAGCTAAACTGCTCGGATGATGGAATATATCAAGCGAATGCCTTCGGACACCATGGAAATTCCTCAAAACTCCTCCAAAAAGCTCCTGAGCCCACTGATAGCACCAATCTGTACCTGTGACCTGTTTGCTCCTAACGCTAGAAGTCCAACCTAACCCTATAATAGGTGACACCAAAAAAGGGAATATTACAGACCTTCCGCCCCAAGATTGCTTTCCCTCAAGCAATCCAAATATGTGGGCCACCCTGTTGGCCCGATGCAACTGAGACCCAATGCCCAGATCCCATACAAACCCATGGGTGCTGCTATGCACCTGTGTGAAGCCACTCAGAATAGACTCCTCAATGCCAGGATCCCAAACTGATCTTCCACTGTACCTGTCATCAAACAATCCTTCTGGATCCCAATGCCACCATGGCCAATCATCGCCCAAGTCCCACAGCTCAGACTGCGCACTGCCTCTGGCTATAACTGATGCTCTAAGAGGTGAAGACCATGACTCCTATTGCATTGGATCTATCACTGTGTAAGCTACCCCACCAACTGTGTACCAACTCATCACCTCTCTTCAATCCAACCCCTGACTAAATCCAATGTTGATCCTGATCTCCTGAAATCGGGATGGGATGCTGAAGAAATGACGATCTGTGCCCCACTGCCAACTGGAATATGTATCATCTGTCATGTCTAAGGGCCCCTGCTCTGTTGTGCTCCCTACAAAGAATATCGTACCATAAAGAGGGTACTGTTAGACTCCTATACCAATAGGTGTCATTTTTCATGATTGACTTGATGAACTATGCAATATGTTCAAACCTTTTTCTTGTTGCAAAGGTGTTCCATATTTTCAAAAAAATCAAAAAATAAAAAAATTTAAAAATTGTAAAGAGGGTATACCCTAAAAGAAAAATAAAAGGGTGAAAAAATAAAGATGGCCAAAAAAGTGAAAGAAAATGAACCCCAAACAAGAAAAGGCCAAGGAAAGTGTGCAAGTCTAAATGCCACTGCTTATTACTCTAATGTAATAAACAAATTGTGTGCAACTTGTATTTTATGCCACAATTCATGAATAGTCAAAATGTTTAAGCTTGGCTAGTTCATTTTTCAATTTCATGTTGTAGAATAGAGAATAAATATCTGGCCAAATAGTTTAATCTTGGCAGATAAGTAGGTAGGTAGAGTTAATAAAAGGAGCTCAACAGTTTAATCTGAGCCCTTGGATTTAATAAGTGTAGACTTAGGTAGGCTTTCCATGTAAAAGAAAAAGAAAAGTGTGATAAGGGTTAGCCAATCTAAGTGCACCCTAATAAAGGAGAAAAAATGGTAGAGTAAAGTAGATAGGGTAGGTAGATGATGTTGCAAATTTTCATGTGATGAATGATGGTGTTAAAATGTGTTAAGAATTTACTTTCATCACAAGTGCAAAGGTAGAACACTACATTGGCAGAATTTCAAAGCAAAGCAAGGTCAAAATCATTAATTTCCCCTCTCATTTTCCCCAAAGATTTTACTAATTTCCCTAAGCACTAAGGTATTTGAAGATTAAAGGGGCTCAAGGCATTTCCTTGACTTTTGGAGGGACCGGACCCTCGGCCCAATAATTGAAAAGACCTAAGTACTTGAAATTATCCATTATCACATTCATTCATCTTTCAAAAATCTTTTCCCAAGTAAAATCCCATTTTAATTAGGAAAATCCTTCAATATTTCATGAAAAGCCCTCAAAATCACTTTTATTCTAAGTCTAAGTGATGAAAGTATAATAATGCCATTTACTTTTGAATCTTCACTTTCTTGGTTATATTTAAGTATTTTGAGTTTACATTGTCCCTTTGTCATATTAACTCTAATTTATATATTAACTCCCTATGAAAATCACCTTTTCCTATTATATATAAATCCTTTTATAGTAATATCCCCAAAACCCTTATATTATGACTTTTTAGCCAAAAGTATTTAACTCCTATTTATTCAAATAAAAAACCCACAATATGTAGAAATTTGAATAATTTGCTGAATTGTTCACCGAGATTATCCTGGTCACATACTATTTGAGCTTCATACATAACACATAATCTCTTCTACGCATTAATCATCACATGCGGAAATAAAAACAACAAGCGGTATTGAAAAACATTCACATGTGCACATAGAAATTCAACACATATAACATAGTATGTATACCGGGGAAAGATTACAGCTGAAAACCCCCTACTGTCTGTATATTATAATGAAGAATAATCATGTAATAATCTCAGTACAATACTCCTCACAAGTACTCAGTACTGTCTCCAAAAGTTACACACAAACTAGCTCAGTTTTGAACAAGTCACGGGTTCAAAACTCCTCCATTGTTTGTCTGCCTCTACTGCGCAATCCAAGATGAGAGAATGGATTGGAATGAATTCGAATTCCCTTGGCTTTAACTGCGCAATCCTCATTGGCAATCTCCTCCAATGATTGTGCAAATCTCATGCACACTATAGTCACAACTGATAGTAGACTCCACCCTTTCACCCACCTCTAACATTGGTCTCCACTGAACTGTCCATGCATTGCAGTTAACTGATGTGTTCTTTAGTTGATTTATGAGTTAATAATTAGTGAATTAATTAATAATTAATTCACACCACTCATCACTAGTGTATTTTTCAGTTAGATTAAATACAACTAGTTCAACTAAGTTAAACCGAACACAACTCCACCAACTGTCTCATCAACTCCACCAAACTCTGCCACATGAGTTCTAACTGAAGTCAACCATGCAATAGATCAACTAACCCTTAGGAAAAGTGTATTTCCTTCTGTCAGCTGCATGTGCCACATCCAAGCATCAAACTGAAGTGCTCCAAGAGGATAAGATAATGTTTATAGTCTAAATATTATTAAGGGTTAATAATATTTGACTGCTCTATTTTTAGCTCGACAGTCTAAAAATAGACTTCGACTCGTATGTCTAAAAATAATGTCCATCTATTTACCAACTTGACCAATCATCCAAGAATAAGCATCCCGCAACTCCTAGACCATGCTCCATATGTCTAAAAAACAGACATAGTCTAAAAATAGACATAGTCTAAAAATAGACTTTTCGACAAAAATCACATGTGTGGTCCCCACCTAGTTTAGGTGATCACTTTCCAACTAGGATCGTGAAAGATGTTTCAGGAGGCCTCCTTCATCGTTTCTTTTTGTTGCCATTTTCAACACTCCCTCAACAAGAAAGGACTGCCTTTGTATGTATATGCAACTCATGCATTCGCCCTCAACCTTCACAAGCGCCATGTAACTCCATGCATGCGACATGCAACTCCATGCATGCACCATGCACCCTTTGCATGCACCATGCAAACTCATGCATGCACCATGCAACTCCATGCATGCGCCATGCACCCTTTGCATGCAACATCTCCGAAACTGAATAGGCTCCAAACAACTCAATCAGTCTGATGCATCTATCATCAAATTTTTCGACTTCTGCTAGTACCAACTGCACATGTAATCAGGAACCACTGCGCTGTTGAACTCTTGCACCCATGCACTTTGCACTTGCTGTCAACTCTGATCCGCGCTCCAGTATCCGACACTGTCACTTTGATATAAATACATCAATCCAACTGATCTGCTACTGCTGCGCTGTGGGCACCTCGTAGCCAGTTTCAATTCATGATATCCACACCATCTCCATGAATCCTGCCCGTAAATCTCCTCTTGGGATTAATCATGCATGTCGCCCCCACCTCTCACTCGGTGGTATAGCTGCATGCACTCCCTCTGCCCATCTGGCATGAAATTTCTCTGCATGAGTGGTTTCTTCCACTCCATGATCCTCTTGTGGCTGCTCCACATCCCGAGGTTCACTATCACCTGCATGCAAAACTTGCTCCCTCTCAAGCATTAGTTGCATGTATTTCTCCTGATTCCCAACAGTAGGAAGCTCCGTAGACATCCCATCTACTTCAAGTCTGTAGAGATTCTTTGCTCGAATCCCAACCTTCTTGACTTGTCCGGTTGCCTTGTGCCGAAGGAAAACTTTTCCTTCACTGAAGACAACTTCATACCCTTTATCCTCTAACATTGCGACTGAGATCAAATTCTTCTTTAAACCTGGAACATGCACTACATCTTGTACAAGAATGAGTTTACCTGACTCCCTCTGAAAGGTTATGGTACTAATGCCGGTCGCATTGTATCGTCCATTGTCGCCCAACTCAACATGCAACTGGAGATCTTTCTCCACCAAGTCACTAAAAAGATTCACATCTCCCGTCATGTGAAAGGAAGCGCCACTATCAAAATACCACCCTGATCCCAATGCACTAGACACCATGCATGCGATCAATGAGAAGTCCAGCTCAAATTGCGAGGCAAGAGCCTCACCAGCTGCAGCTCCAGCAGCCTGCTTGTTCTTCTTCTTCTATGGACAATTCGTGGCGTAATGTCCATGATCGTGACAGTGAAAACACTTCACTTTGGACATGTCACGCTCTTTACCATCTGCACCGGATTGAGAAGCATTCTTCTTTCCCTTCCCCTTCCTTTCTTTGGCAGCCAAAGCGCAATCCTCTTCATCAGATACCTTTGATGAAGATCCATCCCTGGTACTCTGCCTTATCTCCTCTTGCACAAGATCAGACCACAGTCTTTCCCATCCTGGCAATTTCTCCCAACCATTGACACTGTCCTGATATGCATGCCAACTTTTCAGAAGCCCGAGGAGAGCCAAGCTCACCAGTTCCTCATCCTCCACACTAACTCCTACACTCCCAAGTTCATCCCTGCAGTGGACAAACTTTGTCAAGTATACCGGAATAGTGTCATTCTTCTCCATCTTTATTTTCTTGAGTTTATCCTTGAGCGCCAAATTCCTTTGGTCACTCTTGCTCTGGAACAATTCTGTCAAAGATTTCCACATCAAGAATGGAGAAGCTTTACCATGCAGGTTGGATACTATGTGATCCTTCACGCCCTCCAACAGAATCCTTCGACACCTTGTTGTCTTCTTTTGCCAAGCTTCAATCACAGCAGCATCCGTAGAAGTAGGCTTTGGAATTTCTTTCTCTATGAATTCCAACAGCCCATTGTCATCTAACACTGCCTCCATCCTATCTTTCCATGCAATATAATTCGAGCTGCCTTCCAAGGCATACTCCAATCGCAATCCGACGAAAGACATCTTTGCTTTTGACACCAAGAAAAACAATTTTGCAATTCGAATTCCAACAGCTCCAAACTCCACCGCTTCCGATCTAAAATTCGTGAGAACAAATTATTTCCAAATCAGAGATCAACTGCATGGGAATTTACCAGACCTTTCACCTTCAAAGAAGGATGAATCCGGAGGCTACCTGGCCCGATTGCAGACTCTGCCTGAAGAAATAAAATGCAATCACTTTCTGAGTAATAGATCTAATGATCAATATCGCTCCGATACCATGTAGAAATTTGCTGAATAATGAAGATTTATTCACCGAGATTATCCTGGTCACATAATATTTGAGCTTCATACATAACACATAATCTCTTCTATGCATTAATCATCACATGCGGAAATAAAAACAACAAGCGGTATTGAAAACATTCACATGCGCATATAGAAATTCAACACATATAACACAGTATGTATACCGGGGAAAGCTTACAGCTGAAAAACCCCCTACTTTCTGTATATTATAATGAAGAAGAATCATGTAACAATCTCAGTACAATACTCCTCACAAGTACTCAGTACTGTCTCCAAAAGTTACACACAAACTAGCTCTGTTTTGAACAAGTCACGGGTTCAAAACTCCTCCACTGTTTGCCTGCCTCTACTGCGCAATCCAAGATGAGAGAATGGAATGGAATGAATTCGAATTCCCTTGGCTTTAACTGCGCAATCCTCATTGGCAATCTCCTCCAATGATTGTGCAAATCTCATGCACACTATAGTCACAACTGATAGTAGACTCCACCCTTTCTCCTACCTCTAACACTGGTCTCCACTGAACTGTCCATGCATTGCAGTTAACTAATGTGTTCTTTAGTTGATTTATGAGTTAATAATTAGTGAATTAATTAATAATTAATTCACACCACTCATCACTAGTGTATTTTTCAGTTAGACTAAATACAACTAGTTCAACTAAGTTAAACAGAACACAACTCCACCAACTGCCTCATCAACTCCACCAAACTCTGCCACTGGAGTTCTAACTGAAGTCAACCATGCATTAGCTCAACTAACCCATAGGAAATTCAAATTTCCTTCTGCTAGCTGCATGTGCCACATCTGTAGCTCGAACTGAAGTGCTCCAAGAGGATAAGATAAAGTTTATAGTCCAAATATTATTAAGGGCTAATAATATTTGACTGTTCTATTTTTAGACAGGCAGTCTAAAAATAGACTTCAACCTAAATGTCTAAAAATAGATGTCCATATATTTTTACCAACTTGACCAATCATCCAAGAATAGCATCCCGCAACTCCTAGACCATGCTCCATATGTCTAAAAATAGACTTTTCGACAAAAATCACATGTGTGGTCCCCACCTAGTTTAGGTGATCACTTTCCAACTAGGATCAAGAAAGATGTTTCAGGAGGCCTCCTTCACTGTTTCTTGTTGCCATTTTCAACACAATATACCTCCTTTTGGCTAAAATATAACATTAATTCTATTCCCACCCCCTATGGTAAGAAAATCACATTGATTTAATTATCATATAATAAAATGATATGAAAAACGTTTAAACATATGTATATATGTTTAAAACAAAAAATAAACCCAAAGTTTAATTAAAACCAAACTTTGAAAATAATCCATCCCCGCGCATTTTTCATCTCCGACCATACAAAAGAGATTAATTAATCCTCACGATTAATTAATGAATTCAACCCACCAATCAGATCCCATCCGATGAGTTTATTTAACGAATAATTACATTGGGCCCGCGTCATTAAAACTCCGCCATCTCCCTGTCCCGTCGACCGTCTGATCGCCCCGTCAAAGATCTACGGCCCTCATCCATTTCGCTGGCCATCCGCGTACGAAAGATAACGCACGATGGCCAAATGGTTTTCAAACAGTGTCGTGCTACGTGTCAGTCGTTGTATCACATCGCTGCCCTTCTGCCTAAAACCGCCTTCCCTCATAAGCGGTGCGATAGAAACCGCTTACCACCTCCCCCCCCGTGACTCATCTGTCGTACATGCTGACGTCATTAATTAAACCCGCCACCCTTTGAATTTGTAAATAAAATGAAAAGAACTTGCGTTTTTTTATTATATCGTGCACAGTGAACGACCAGACTCCCATGCAGTAAAACCCTTTGTAACCCAGCTGCACTACCTGAAGCCTCTGTTAACCAATTCGAGCATGGTTTACCTCCCAAAAATCATTCTAGATTCACTCCACAAACCTCTCAAAATCAAATGAAACCTTTTAGACCTCCCTTGCAAACCAATGCTTTCTTAACAATTTGTTTTGTTTTACAGATGATCAGAAGACCACATCCTTGGATAAACAGTCTTAATACTAGTCATAAGACTTGTTTACTCTAAGAGTGTTATCAAATCTATTCAAACAGAGATGGAAGATAAAACATACAGTTGAAAGACAAGCAAAGGAAATAGGATATTAAACAATTTAATGTTGAAACAAACAGTAAAAACCTAAACTACACATTGAAGGTAAAAGGACACAGTAAAGAACAGTTAAAGAGTATCAGTGGTTAAAGTGTATCAGGTAAAAGTCAGAGTGAAAGTTAAAATGAAGTTATAGAGCAGTCAAAGGTAAAACAGTAAAAGTAATTACAGAGGCAGTAAAATGGTAAAAAGAGATGAAAATACTTTCACCAACATTGAAGTTTATCTAAAGTGAAAGTAAAACAGTTAAAAGAACAAAAAAGTGAAAAGATGAAAAACACAACAAGAAGGAACATTTTTGCAGAAATTTAATGTTTTAGTCATTGTTTTGCAGAAACTATTGTGATCAATCCAAGATGAATTTTGCAAAAATAAAGGAGGTTTATGTTCTTAAGAGGACCATATACAAAAACCTCTCTCACGTTTCTAACATCTATTATGGTTTTGGAAATATTAAACAATGATGGAAAGCACTTTTTGCAGAAAATACTAGTTAAATCATCATTTTGCAGAGAATATTGTGGTAAATAAAAAATACATCATACAAAACGGAAGGAGGCTTTTGTTCCTAAGAGACATATCTACAAAAACCTATCTCAATTTTTTCACAGTGATTTCATAATGAGAGATACATGCACATCTTTACAGGCTATTTTTCAGACTCTGTAAAACTCTGTTTTACACATATTTTTGCAGAGCCTATTGTGCATATCTGGAGAGGAATTTTGGGGAACGGAAAGAGGTTTATCTCACAAACATATTAATATACAATAACCTCTTTCACTATTTACATATATATTACGGATTGAGAAATAAAAATGTCTCATTGGACCCCAAATTTGCAGAATTGTTGGAGCAGAATTGCACAAAGAAAGGAAGCAGTTAGTGACTTGGATGCCTCATCATCAACTAAGAGTTGGATCAAATTCGAATTCTTCTCTTTGTCATCACCTATCCATACAAAATAGTGCCAAATATATGCATTAGTTTGAGTTTCCTTTACTTAAGTTCTATTTATGTAAAATAGTTGGAGAGATTTGTGAACTAATCTTGATATTTTTTCAAGATATTTTAGTTTAGAATTTGTATAAATTCTTCACTCTTGGAAGTATTGAGGGTGGATTATTCTACTTTTCTGTATCATTGACTTTTGGAATAAAGTGATTTTTGGAGAAATTTCTTTGTGGCTTGCTGGATGATGAATTAAAGCTCAAGACTTTTTGCAGGATTCATGTGTCAGACTACAGTTCAATAAGTCATTTCTATCCTGTGTTTTAAGTTTTATATATGTTTACTATATCACTGTGTTTCATTTCTGAATAATTAACAAAAAAGGATTAAATCAGAAATTTCTTAAGTGTACTCTGATTTCAATTGTTATTATTCTAAATGTTTTCTTCTAAACTGGTTATAAACAATGAATTCTTAATTGCTCTTGTTTCTCTGGTTTAAGCATTTGATTACTTAGTAAAGAATTCTTAATTGATCTTTATTGGTAATCACTCACTTTTCCTCATTTAAACATGTTGAAAGATTCTTAATTGCCTTTCATCCATTTAAAAATCCATTCCATTCACTTTAATATCCAAAATTGCTCTCTGTTTGGCTATCTTGCCCTGCAAAGCCATCTTTTGTGTAAAAACTTAATCCAGTAAAGCCATCCTTTCGACTCCATAGCCCAATGCCCTGAAATACTCAATCGTGCCCTTAGTTGGCGGATTCCACCATTTAAATTAAAACAAAACTCTTGTACTTATAACTAGCCTAATATTTTCTAAGAACAAAGCTAAATTTTAAAGAGAGAGCCCTCTCTGGATACAGATTGGCTAGATTCTGTATCTGAAGGTTGGTTTGTGGTTACCTCGAATTTACTTTCCTTTTCCACAACTTCAAGGAAAATCTGAGTGATAACAGGTACCAACTCATGATCTCCTACCAATCCATCCTGGAAGAAGAATCCAATGTAGCAACAACTGCATATGGAACACGCGTGGAGTGTTGTCGCCAGCCCGTCATCAACTCACACTGCTCTGCCCTGTCTGCCAACGAAAGCTACCTGTAGAAGAAAGCCACTCTCTCTATAATGGGCCAAAGTGGGCAAGATATGTTGCAAGCCCCATCGATGTACTCCTGGAGTGTGCTACTCCCTGAAAGTACTGCAACTCTGTTAACTGCATGTGCATCTATTCGTACCTCATCAGGGTGTCAGTCCAACAATGGATGCTCCCCCATCTCCAACAGCTCATCCCTCTCCTGATCGGGAATGTAATGCTCCTGATGTATGTTAGCCCCCTGCAGGACTAGCCCATCAACCTCCAACATCTCCAGAGGATATGAATCTGCAACTGCTGTCACCATACTTGGTGTCTGTGCATCTGACTGCTCCTCTGTAGTGGTTGACCCCAAGGTTATCCGTATATCCATCATAGACTCAATGTGAGCCTCCATATGGCTCTCCCTCAAGGGACTATCATGCATGATGTGCATAGTATCCTCCTCTTCTGACTCAGTCTCGATCATATGCTGCTCTGGCTGAATCGTCACAAGTGACTCATCACCCAGTGTATCTCCCATAGAGTCCCCTGACTTCTCACCCTGCATACTGGAAAACATCTCTAGTATACTACCATCAACTCTGCATGACTGCTCTCACTCCCCAGAAGCGTCCTTAACTGATCCCATGGACTCATCTGAAGAAGAGTCCTCATCCTGGCATACAGAAGGAATTTCCTCCTGTTCTGCCTCTGCCACATCATCTGCATCACTCAAGCATGAGTGATCAGGCCCCCAAGGTTCTTTGCAGGTGAAGCAAAGTCCCTTCCTCCTCAGCTCATTTATGCTGCTAGATCCACCAAACTGGAGCAACTCCTCCTTGGTCAACTGTCTCCTGAATAGCCCAATATTATGCTCAACCAACCCTTGGGCTAGCTCATAAGCAACAAGTGAGACCAACTGCTCTCTCCTCCAAATGCTCAACAACCTAGTCTGCAACTCTCGGCCAATGGTCTCACAGTCTCTCATACATGATGACAGGATGGACTGCATATGTGCTATGACGATGTCAGAATGATGTCTCCTAATGCTAAAGAAGCATTGGAACATCTGCAGAATCAAGTCATCACACTCAAGGTCAAACATGATGACATACGTCTCAAACTTGGTCATACTCCATAAAATCTCAAGCTTCTTCCCAAAGATAGAGCCTGCACTGTTGTCCAAATCCTGAAAAGTCTCTACAATCAATCTCATAATCCTCCTCAAAACATCATCATTGTATGGAGCTATAGGTGCGGTCAACTTCATGATGTTACTGAGGCAAGATGCAACTGGAAGTGTGACCCCTTCACAAGGTTCCTCCAAGAATTTGGGCTGTATAAGAGAAAGCATAGTAGGTTTTAGAGCCCAAATCAGTTTCTTCCCTTCTGCTTGGTTTATTGTGGACAGGAGTTCATTAAACTCTTCTAGTTTGGACAAAAATCTCCTTGACATCTTCATGTGTTTCAGATATGTCCCAAGTGCAAAAATTTTGTGACCAATCCCCAATTCTTCCTGTAAACCTTTTGGCTATCCCTTTTGAAGGATGGCACAAATCCCTCTTGAAATTCTATCCTTAGTTTCTGGGTGTGTGCCATGATTAATTTCTGTGTTCAATCTTCTCAAATTGTTTAGGAGTCCCTCCATCATAGAGTGTTTGCATGAGAACATTATTTTCTGAGTGTATTGGGTGTAATTTCTTTAAGAATAATTGTCAAACTGTTAGGTGACAAACTTGTTGTAGGTGACTAACGTTATTTTTATTCCCACAATCATTTACAGTGTTCCACACATACCCAACAGACTTCAAAATAACTGGGTTAGAACACAGTGTTGAGTCTTCAATATGATTCTCAACCATCAGGAAATATTCAGCATGCAACACAAAGACTGATATTCTCTTCCAACGCCCACACACTTCAGCAAGAAAAGAAATCCACACTCGATGACCCTGCAGTTCAATCTCTGCTTTAGCTATTGTAAATTTGTTTTCCTTGAGGCAGAACTGGTCCATATTAAAGCTCAAAACCCATTGGTAGCATCCTTCTAAATATTGTAGGATGTTGGCACAACTAACAAGTCCAGTATGAGGGAACCGTAGACTGATGGACTGATTTCTTCCCCCAGTTTTCTGAATGGGTTCGCAAAAAAAATAATTACACTAGCAGTTTAGGCACCGTCTAGCAGGGATAAATTATATATCAGTGCCAAATAAATCACGCCCAACAGCAGATGGAATAAAGAATAACGTGTTGTCCTCTTATCAACACTGATAATTCGTGGCACCACCATTACCTCCAAAAAAAAAAACAACGGTGGGTCCCCATCACGCACAAAAATTCCAGATTTACCATGGTTCATATGATATTTCACGTGCAATATGTGGTAACGAAATCCATCCACCAAGTAATACGCCTCCCTAATAGTGATATGCTACAGAGTTCTGTGACTCATCAACTCGCACTGTTTCTAGAAGACCTGCAGCCAATTAATCTAGCGCTGTCAATCCGTTGTTCAGCTTCTATTCACATTGCGCGGCTCCAAGTTTAAGAGTCGACTGCTTTGACATGTTACTCTAGCTGGGACCTATCTTCACGTGTGGCCATGACAAACATTTCCACCATGCTACGATCTCATTCCTCTGGAATTCCACTTTGTGAGGCTGACGTGGGAATATTCAGTCGGATCAACTAGTTATGCATACGAGTCCCTCAATTCTACGCATAGTCAACGCGTCTGGAGAAGTCCGCTGTCGGATAGAGATTTTTAATGGGATATTTTAACGGGGATATTTTTAATGGGATATTTTAACAGATATTTTTAAGGGAATATTACAGAGTATATGTATGGAGAAGTCCACCGTCGGATATTACAGATTTTTCAGATTTTTCTAAATGGGTGTTCACGTCCTCCGTAGCATCAATTAGCAGTCTCCGGCGTGACAAAATGTGCACTGTTTACCAAATAAAATTGACCCCTTGTATTTTATCCCTTTTAATGGGATCGGCCTTGCCCCTCACACGCAGTGGAGAAAATCAATCCCATATCTTTTCTTCTTCTTTTTTTTTTTTCAATGAATCGTTATTTTGTGGCAAAAACTGGGTTTTGACTCTTTTGGCGATGATAATTCCCCAAACTTGGCTTCTCAAGATAACCCATGGCTGAGCCAAAACATGGCTCTGATACCACTGTAATATCCCAATTGGGATATTTTAACTAAAAAATGCAGAAATAGACTTGAGAAGAAAAAAAAATGGAAATAAACACACAGCCACCAATATAACACAATGGATACCGATAAAATCACTAAAAAAATTTATTAATCCATGGTAAAAAGTACATCAACATAAAGGAACAGTGGAACTTGAGCTTGCCAAGCAAGCGGAGAAAAACCCAGAAAGATCTCTAGCCCAACTGATGAATGACACCGTCAATGATGTAGATGGCTTGGCAAGAAGACTGCTGCAAATCGGCTACGGCAAAAACAGTCATTGAAACCACTTGAGCACAAGTTGAAGATCTGAATGATCCTCACACCAATCCCTGAAGCTCTATGGAACTTTTGAATGAAGTCTCCTCAAGAGAGTTGGGTTTTCGTCCAACACTCACAAATCACCCGAGGGTTTTCGTCCTGGGGCTACGGCTGAAGTAGAAAACCACGTCTCACACCTCTCATACAATAAAATAACATGATCCAAAGATATCTCTCAATGGCATCCTCCATTTCTTTTATATATCTCTTGGAGCCTTCTAGAGCATTATTTTATTCATGGAGCACTTTTCCCTCTTATTAAAATATTCCTTTTTAATGCAGAAAAGGGTAAATCGGCTACCACGCCTCCTCCAGTCACTGAAACCCGTGTCTAACCATCCCATCATGTAGGTATCCTCATCCTGGTTCCAATGAACTATTACACTAAGGTGTTACATCATGTATTCCTCTCGGAATGCCCCCTTTGAGCGTAATGAGCTGAGTTAAGCCCAGAAATAACTCAAATTTCCAAAAGTTATCGGAATGCACTGGAAAGAAAGCCAAACTGCTCAGATGATGGAATATATCAAGTGAATGCCTTCGGACACCATGGAAACTCCTCAAAACTCCTCCAAAACGCTCCTGAGCCCACTGATAGCACCAATATGTACCTGTGACATGTCTGCTCCTAACGCTGGAAGTCCAACCTAACCCTATAATAGGTGACACCAAAAAAGGGAATATTACATAAACCAACCTAAACAGAGCTGCATAGGGAAGTGTTAGGGTTGGTTCATGCCCAGGACAATAGTATTGAGGAGGAGGGTACTTCCAAAGGGCAAGCACTTTCATCTAGAGAAATTCTAGGTAGAATTGAAGGCTAGAAGAAGGGACTGTGTGATGCCCTAACTAGGCCTAGATTGCAGAATTGAAGGAGACCTCAAAACAATGAGCTTAAGGTATGTATTTAAGTGAATTATTGTAGATGTTGGATCCTAACTTGTGGATCAGTTTTAAATAGTGATAGGGCGGCATGTGGAAGTCAATAAGGAGGGGGCAGATCTCATGGTTTGATGTCCTAAACCAGTGATAGTTGCCACAGTGATTGGGAAACAAACTTGGGTGTCTAAATCATGGAGCAGAGGGTTCAGCTGAAGACATGGAGATGTGGTATTGACATGTTACATGGCGAGATGGGTTGGAAGTTCTGGTGGATTGGTGGTGCACCTGGTGAACAAAATTTTGTCGTAGGGAAGATTTTTGTTCGTGGACTTTTGTTGATGTTCCATGGTTGGTTGGTACATCTGAAGGGTTTCTTTGGCATGGAAGAGATCAAGATGATCGAGATGGCTTCATGTGATGGACTACAGGTTGGCAGGCTAAAGTCTTCATCAGATCGTGGTGTTGCATGTCCAATATTGGTGGGATTTTCACAAGTGGTATTTGATCCAGGAGGATGAGTGCTTACAGGACTGAGCCAGTGGAGATTGTGTAGGCTCAGAGGGAGTCTAGCCTCAGAGGGAGCAACCATATGAAGGTTTTGGATCTTTAGGTTGAGGATGATGACCAGTGTTGGATCGATTGATGAGAAATTGTAGGAGGCATTAGGAGTTGTTTGGAGGAGCATAACAAGGACTGTTAGGAAGCCCTAACTAGGCAGCCAAGGTGACAACAGACACATAAGCCCATAAGTGAAGAAAGGTAAGTTTTGTGGTGTTTTGAAGGATCAGTTTGGATCAGTCTACATTGCAGATCGTTGGGAGCCATTTGTTGGAGTTGCCTTGGGCATGAAGGAACTTCAACTAGGATCAGATTCCGCTATGGAGTGATGTAGGTGTCCTAGTGTGGACAGAGTTGTTGCAGCCTGTGGAAGCCAAGGACGTAGGCTTGACGTGGCATGTTAGAAGCCCTAATCAGTGGGCAGTTTCCATAATGAATATTGTATCCTACATTTGTGAAATAGCTCCTCTATTGCAGAGAAAAGGGGAGATTGGTGAAGTCTATTGGCATCCATGTGTAAGGGTCTCCTAGGTGTAAGGATGCCCTAACTAGGTGCAGATGCTACAACGTGGACTTGGTCAATCATGGACGATTGGAGGGCGGTGTGAGAGTGGACCAAGTGTGAACATAGATTGGGCATTTAGGGTTTTTTGGAGGATAGCATGATAGTGTCCATGTTGGAACCCAGTGTGCAACACCTTGATGGAAAAAGGTAGTTGCTAGAGAGTCAGTTGTTGAAGCTCAAGGTTCTAATCTGAAAAGATAAGTTTGTGGAGCCTAAGACTTATGTGTGGAGAAGGACTTCTATAGCATATGATGGACAGTCTTCCTAGCCCATGTTCATTGTGGGAGATGGACATCTTGTAGTGATAGGTGGAAGCCCTTCGTGCCCTATGTTGGTCTTCATCAGAGCAGCGCAGGAAGACCATAGTGGGTTGAAGTCCCTGAGTAGTTGAGGAGAAGTTGTGGGCATATTGATAGTTTTTCACAAGTGGAGTTTTGAACAACTCGATAGGAGTCTCGATTTGTTGTGCCCTTGATGGACTAGGGCACAACTAGTGAGTAGATTGATAGATGAGGTTCAGTGGCGAAATGGAATTGGAGCATTGATAAAGGTAAGAGTTACATATTGGGACTTAAAGGACCGAGCAGGTATAGGGTATGACCGAGAGGAGCCGTGAGAGAATCTATAGCCAGATGGTCAGAGTATCTTGTTTTGTATCTTGTACTAGTGGATGTATGAGGGCCATTATCCCTGGTACAGGAGCCATAGATTGGTGTATTATATGTTGTTTAATATAACGAAGTTGGGTTGAAAATTTGTAAAAAGTTGTATATATTTTGTGCATATGTGATTCACTGTTGTTTATATTCCACTGTGCAAAGTAGTTCTGTTGATATTCTTGGTTTGGTAGTGTTTTTAAGACTTTATCCTATACCTAAGGTCATGGAAAATCAACAAATTCAACAGTTTTTGGCAAAAATTGATGGATCTCTTTCATTGGATCTTCAGAACTTGGACAATAAACTGTGAGATCCATCTCTACTCCAAAGGATTCTTCATAGTAAATTTTTCATCATCGAAGGAATGAGAATATATTTTGTGAGAAGGCCCATGGTTTTGGGGATCTACTGGACTTTTTGTTACCCCATGGTTCCTATATTTTGATGCAAACACAATGGTAGTCTCAATAATGTTGGTGTGGGTCAGGCTGCATAATCTTCCCCTACACTTATGGCATCATAAATTACTGGAAGGCATTGAGAACCTCTTAGGGTGATACATAAAGACAGATACACAAATACTTGAAGAGCGGATATACACTTTTCCCAGAATCTGTGTTGAGGTGAACCTTAGCAAAGGGCTACCAGATCGCATCCTTTTGATACACAACAAGTAGTGTTGGACACAGTTCCTTGATTTTGAGAACATTTCCTTCAAATGTTGAATATGTCAACATACGAGTCATCTTCAAAATACATGTCTCGATGCCAAGAAAGAGCTGCAAAGGAAGAAGAAACCCATAAAAAATCCTAAAGGATATAAATTTCCACTGCATTTGCCTAAGGACGAAGAGGAGGAAGAAGAAATGCACTCCCTTACCAATGAAGAAGTCCAGAACCCACAAGAAAGTGTAAAAAAGGAGGAATCAAATCATGAAGCGTCAAAATACCCACACCCAATAGTGCAGCCAGAGAGGAATCCAAAAGCAAGGGAGATAGGGGGCATCAAATGTCTCCATGGATCTGAAAGCTTGAACTCAAATAAGGAAAATCCAAGAAAATAAGTAGAGAACCAGCAGGCACTTGTATCAACCACCCCATCTCAAGGAGAATGGCGGAAAGTATAAAAGAAGAAATGGAGAAAAGGATAACCTGTTTCTCTTCATATTAAAGTAGTTTATTTATTGGCTCTGTGATCACCAGTCTTGACTGGCTTGATGAATTGCTTTGCAAGCATCTACAACATGTAATTTTTTTTTCATTAATAAAATTACGATTTTTCCTGGGGGCATGCCAAGACTTGCATACTAGACAGAATGTAAAATGCATAGATTGTCAGTCCTAGGGGCAAGGTTTACAACATGATTCACTTTACCATCATTTTTTGTTGTACATACTACACCAAATTTTTCACCCATATGCCACAAAGGGTGAAGATGTGGCTACACTTCTCAAACTAGACAAACCCTATTGAAAACCACTTTACAATTTTTGAAAACTTTTTGCTGTTCAATTGCAAGAAATTCCCAAACATCCACTTCATGCAACTGTTTGTTTGAGAAAAAATTATGGTTAATTTTCTCAATCACCTATGTTTGAATTGAAGGGTATATGTGTTAGAAAAGAAACGATACAATGAAAACTCAAGAAATATCTCTAAATTTTGAGGTGTCACAAACACACTGTGTGTTATAGATTATTTTTTAGCATCTCACTACTAAAGAAGATGTCAGTGTTGCATCCTCTAGCTTCTCATCAACGTCTACTTCTAAAAGTGACAACCCTAGAAATCCAAGTTGGCACCTACTATAGGGAGAACACATGTATTTATACATGGTAGTCTTTTAGTTTTAGGAACAATAACATATATCTTTAACCACCACTTTTGAAAGACAAAAATTAGCAATTGTAAGGTCTTGATTGGACACTAAAAAAGAATTGAAATGAACTTACCTTTCAACCACAATTAAATTATATCTATGATCAGGTCAAACCCTTGTAGAATCATCAATAAAATTACTACTATAGATTCCATTCCAAAAACACCATCTAGATCTTTACTTTTAGGTGGCCTATCATCTCCATCTAGATCAACCTCATCACCCTTCAAAATAATACATTCTGCAAGTAAATTCCATGTGGGATCAAGTAATTTGGCCATCTATGTGGCATAAACTTTGTTGCCTATTGTTCACAGGAAGTGCTTCTAGAATTTTGGACATTTGGTACTTCTATCTAGGAGGAGAAATAGATGCATATTCCATGGTAGTTTTAGGTTTGATGGAGGACTAACATTGTAAAGAGAGGATTTCTGTGTTTATTTGTGCACTAACTTTCCTGAGTCAGTTTTGGGGCTTGGGTTGTTCATTTTGTTGGATTCATGAAATAATTTGAACCTGTGCTAAAGGATTGCAATGGAATCCTTACATTGGCCAAATTCAAGTTGTGCTAGTATTTTCCACCCTATTGTGCTTGATTCATTATATTTTCTTACATATATTCATACGGATTGGAAAATATTTAGCATGTTTGAAATGTCTTTGCATGATTGTGATCATTGTAAGAGGATGAGTTGTTACCATGTTGTTGAAAACTTGTTGCATGATTTGTTTTGGATTTCTTCACAGGATTGTAGCTTTGAACATAGTATTTGCTTCTCACATCCTAATATTCTTAAAAATGACTTCTCAAACTCTGTTTAATCAATTAAATGCATCCCAACTAAATGGGTACATAGTCATTATCTCGAATTAATTTGTTAACACTTTGAAAGGTTGGGACAAAAAAATTAATGAACAGATGGGTCATTTTAGATACATCTTAAGAGAAGATACAATGTATTCAATAGCCATCAAATAAAATCAAAATAAACAGGATCTTGTGAACTGTTGAAAGGTTAGACACACCACTAAAAATGACAATCTACCTTGTGATAGAGATCAACAATAAGTACCTTGTTCCACTATAATTTCTATTTCAGTTGGTAGCCCGCGGAAATTAATGTGAACATCATAAGGATTACCAATAGATCTTCCCACATCAAGTGTTCTTCTAAGTATCTGCCCGAAGTTAGAATATAGTCAGAGATTGATGCATTGCAAGAGAACATTCTAGTGGACAAGCAGAAGTTGAACATATCCAGTCTGTTTAATTTCAAGAGATGCACATGTTTCAGGGATGGATTAATAACTTACTGAAACGTTGGTTGTGTACCAGTCACCTATAAGGATAGTTATATCACCATCAGGCGAAGGGAATGGAACAAGGATCAGGGCCCTGCAAGCTACACTTAGTCCTCCATAGCCCCCTGCATAATGATGGAAAGTAATAGTAGCTACCTATCTGGTCCTTCACTTGGAACTTGTACATAAAGTTATTTTGTGGTGGGATGGGGCAGTTTGTGCTAGGTACTCCATCTTGCCACGAATTTCTCCATTATCCAGTGGTTTGTGATCTTCTATAACAGTTGGGGCCTCACTAGGAATGTGCATGTACGGTTTGATGTGTTCTACAGAAAAATGTAATTTGCAGGTCTAAATTGGTTTTGTATACTTTCAACAAACGATCTGTTTAATGATAAACCATAAGATAAGTCCGTCCCAACGAAACCTGCACCAGTTCAAATTGTTAGGAATGCTCCTCTTATACATAAAAACATTCAATAACAGTAGAAATCCCCAATAGTTGACATTTAATTTCATTTTTCATACCAAGATTGAAGCTGCCCTGTGGGAGTAGAAGCATAGCAAGAGCAGAGGAGAAAAGAAATTTGCATTTAACACCTCTAGACGATGAATCAACCATTCAATGGCTCAGAAACTATAGAAAAAGTGGCTCGAATTTTTGTCAATAATTTCTAAGTTCTTCTTCAATAACCAATCCTCAACCCTGAAAGCCCTAATGGTCATTGCTCTTACTATGGACTCGCCAAAATTATTTGCAATGGGTGAATTCTTTGTACCATTTAGTCTCATTAATTCTTTAGCAGAAGAAAAATAGTCTTCTCAAACACCACTACATTGTCTCCTGAACTGTGCATCGTAGGCATGCCATTGCCCTCATTCTTCCTACCACTCTCCATATAAGTAGTGGGTTGAACCTTCCTCAAATTTTTGAATGTGATTGTGGCTTCATAAGGCACGATTTAAAGCATGATTTTATCAGTTCTTTAGCAGAAGCAAAATAGTCTTCTCAAATACCACTGCGCCATCTCCTGAATTGTGCATTGTCGGCATGCCATTTCCCTCATTCTTCCTGCCACTCTCCATAGAGATAGTGGATTGAACCTTCCTCCTCAAATTTTTGAATGTGATTGCGGCTTCATAAGACAAAAATTAGGGTGCCAGTTTTGAAATTTGTTAAACTCTCTGTGTGATGGTGTGATTGTGGCTTCATAAGGTATGAATTAGGGAGCGAGTTCTAAAAGTTGTTAAAATCTCACTCTGATGGTGTGATTGTGGCTTCATAAGTCACTTAGGGCACCAATTTTGAAAGCCATTAAACTCTCTAGTGGCTTTGACAAATAATTTTGATGGTCTTTATCTGTCCCAATTTCAAATATGTGAAATATGGTTATCATTTATTGTTTTCTCGAACAAAATTTGAATGTGTATTTTAATTTTGAATGATGTGGAAAAATAAAATTTATATGTGTAAAGAGAGACAATCAATTTACATAAGGAAAGGGTAATATTTATAGTAGAAAACATTTCATGATAAGGAAGGGGTAATATTTATACTAGAAAAAATTTCATGATAAGGGGTTTTCTAAGAGAATATTTATAATAGAAAAAAATTCATGATAAGGGGTTTTCTAAGAGAATTTTGTGGAGAAGTGTTGATAAGAGGGGTAATGAATTAGGGTAAAAATAATTATCAAGGGAAAAAGAGTAAGTTGGTTGGTTTAATTGGTTATTATTAATGTTATAATATTTGTTTAGTTTTTTAATTCTTCTACCTAGGTTAAATGGTTGATAGGACATTTTTCCTATCTTTATAACACTTGAAAGGTAGAAGCCTCCAAGGAGTAGGACCACCCCACAAGTGTATGTCCAAACATCTTGACCAATCTTACTAAATCACATGTTATTAGTATATACTATCATCATATTGGGTATACTTTTGAGTTATAGTGGAAATCATTCCATTTCATCTCAAGTGTACCTCAAGTCACTTTGATTAATTACTTTCAATCTAGAAGGGTAGTTTCCCCAAGCAGTGTGACTACCCCACAAGTGTAATTAGAGATGTATTGACCCTTGCTAAATTGTATGTTATTATTATGGACTTGAAAAATATTGAATATACTCTTGGGTTACATTGGAAATCATTTCAGTTCATCTCAAGTGTAGCTCAAGTCACTGTAATGAGTTGTCGATCTCAAGTTTATCCATAAATTTTTCCTTGAAATAAAAAAAGAACATGTCTTTCAATCTTTAATTGGATGAAATACATATCTTCCTTGTGAAGATTTTCTTAACTTCATTAAGTAAGGGTTGATAAGTATCTTCTTGGTTTCATTGGCTTCATCAAATAATTAACATTTTATTCATCAACTCTTGACTATGAGAGGATGAATTCTAGTGTGAATTATCACATGTGTGTTAATGTGTTTTTTTCAATTGTAGTTTTAACCTCCATGATTAATTTGGTTTAAGTCCTCTAGGTGGTCATCAATCACCCAGTCGGTGCCACGTGCGCCAGTAGAAAATGATGAAATTAGTGACTAGGTGAGTAAAAAAGTTAGTCACCACAATTATTTCAAGTGAATTACTACTAAATTTGAGAAATTTTCAGTGAACGAACTAAAAATGACTAACTTAAATGAATAATTAGTCATTTAAGTTAGTTTCTTTTAGTTTAGTCACTTATTATCTAGTCGTATATTTTATCCCAAGACTAAATTAGTTGTTTAAGTTAGTCATTTTTAGTTTGGTCACTTAAAATTGCTCAAATTTAGTAGTAATTCACTTGAAATAATTACGGTGACTAACTTTTTTAGTCACCTAGTCACTAATTTCATCATTTTTTACTAGTGATTAGAAGAAGAAAATAGGAGGAAATTATGAAACGGGAAATAGAATAAGGGAATAATTTACCTTTAAATTATGTATGCACTGGTGCCGGAAAAATTAAACGTAGTGGGAGTTGAGCATTGTTTGAATAAAATTTCCATGCCAGCTATCCCAAACTTGGGTAAGGGCTCGGTTCCCATTCGAACCTGCTTCTTCTTGGTGACAGCCAACAAATATAAAAACCAAAAATCAAACAACATTCCATTTTTATTGAAATTTTGATCTTCCTGCCAGCATGTTGGTTTTCAGGTTGATCCTTCTGCAATCATGTCAGTCAACTGATTTTCATAATTACAGGAATTTTTTTCTTTTTTTCTTTTCGTTTCTTTTTTGTCATTTTTTTTCTTTTTTTTATTATATATATATATTTATATATGAAAATAAAGAATCAGATTTTCAATAGGTTGGTGTTGCCACCTACCATCTCCTTCTCATATTGTTGTTGGACTTGTTGCATAAACTTTCCTTTAGTGAGGGGGTGAAAATATACCTTCAATATATGCCCATTCACTATGAATTCTGAATTCCGTCCATCAATAGTTTTGATTTCTACCGCTCCGTTTTCAAACACTTTGACCACCTCATAAGGTCCCATCCAGCGTGTATGGAATTTCCCTTTAAAATATTTAAATATGGAATCGTAAAGGAGTACCCAATCACCTGGTTGGAACTGCTTATTCTGGATGGACTTGTCATGCCACTTTTTGCGTTGTTGTTGAACCAATATGTTCTGCTGAAAATCATCCCTTTGAAATTCATCTAACTCATTTAGCTATAGGAGACGTTGTTTTTGTGCTTCAGAGAGGTCTAGCCCCAACCAGACTGCAGCTATGAAGGTCTTAATCTGGAATTCTATCGGAAAAAGGACTTGTTTCTCGTATACTAGCTCATATGGTGTATGTCCCATGCTGTTCCTCCAAGTGGTTCGGTATGCCCACAAGGCTTCTGGTAATCTATTGGCCCAATCCTTTTTATGCATGTTTACTGTCTTTGTGAGAATGGACTCAATTACATTGTTTGTGGACTCCACCTAACCATTTTCTTGCGGGTGATACGGTGTGGATTTCCTATGCCGAATTTTGTACTGCTCCATCACACCCTGTACCAGATTAGAAATAAACTACGAACCATTGTTAGAAACAATCTCTCTAGGCACACCAAATCTAGTAAATATTTCAGTAAAAAGAAAATCAACAACAACTTTTTTAGTAGCAAAAGAAACAACGTTAGCCTCTCCCCATTTTTTAACAAAATCTGTACAAACCAAAATGTGCTTTTTATTTGATGATGTCAGATTTATTGGTCCTACGAAATCAATAACCCATTTTTCAAAAGGATCAATCATAACTTCAGGACATAAATGAATTTCATTGGTTTTATTGGGTTGGCCCATTCACTGACAGCTATCACATCACTTGACATATTGTTTGGCATCCCTAAATAAGGAGGGCCAAAAATAGCCAGCTCGTAAAATTTTGTATATAGTTCGCTTATCTGTGAAGTGGCCTCCGCAACGTTCGTCGAGAGAATATTTTAATATTTCAAACAATTCCTCCTCTCTTACACACCTTCGGATAATGAGGTATGACCCAGTGTAAAAGAGGTCTCCTTGAACCCAAGAATATGCAACACTTTTCTGTATAATATTCTACTTTTCGCGAGCAAATTAGTGAGGTGGTGTATTTCCAGTGCCTAAATAGTTAGCTATGTCAGTGAACCATGGAGATTCCGTTGACACAACAAAAAGATGTTCGTCAGGGAAATCATCATCAACAGTAATTACTTCACTGGGATTATTTGATCTTGAAAGATAATCTGCTACTACGTTAGATTTTCCTGGTCTATCAACAATAGTAATATTAAATTCCTGCAATAATAGTAACCACCTAGTCACTCTACTGCTAGTTAATGGTTTATTCATCAAATATTTTACTGTGGAATGATCAGTATGCACAAATAATTCATATCCTTTAATGTAGTGTTTGAATTTATTAATAGAAAAAATTACAGCTAAAAAATCTTTCTCAGTAACTGTGTATTTTAGTTCAGCGGGTGACAATTTTTTGCTGATGAAGTAGATAACATAGCATTGTTTGTCTTCTTCTTGTCCTAAGGCTGCGCCAATGGCAGTGTCTGAGGCATCGGAGAAAATATGAAATGGCAGGGACTAATTCGGTCCTCTCAAACCTGGTGCCTGTACTAGTTTTGTCTTCAATGTCTCAAAGGACTGTTGGCAAGCTGTGGACCAAGAAAAATCATTATCCTTAGCTAAAATCGGAAAAGGGGGGTTGCTATCCTTGAGAATTTCTCAATGAATATCCTATAGTAGCCCGCATGTCCTAGGAAACCTCTCACTTCCCTTTGAGTTTTGGGTGCAGGAAGACTCAAAATAATTTCTATCTTTGCGGGGTCAAATTGGATACCTTTGTCATAAATAAGATTGCCAATAACTACACCTGCCTTGCACATTAATCTACACTTTTTATCACTTAAGGCATGATGAGCTTCGTGGCAACGAAGAAGCACCTTTTCTAGATTTTTGAGGCCCTCCTGAAATGAATCACCAAACAAAGAAAAGTCATCCATATAGATTTCCACACACTCAAGGTCAACAAAAATGACCAGGACTGCCCTTTGAAAGGTAGTCAGGGCATTACATAGGCCAAAGAGAAGCACTCGGTAAGCAAATGTACCCCATGGACATGTAAAGGTGGTTTTGTCTTGATCCTCGGGTGTGATCTGTATCTGGTTATAACCACTAAAGCCATCTAAAAAAGAGAAGTACTTCTTACCAACAAGGGTATCAAGCACCTGATCGATGAAAGGAAGGGGGAAGTAATCCTTAAGAGTGGCTTTGTTCAATTCTCTATAGTTAATGAAAATGCGTCATCTCCCATATTTTTTCGGGATTAACACCAATGGGGAGACCCACTGGTTGTCAGAAATAGGATAGATAAAATTAGCATTCAAGATTTTTTGTAATTCTTCTTTTACAACATCTCTTAGAGCTATTTTCATACGCCTTTGGGTTGTCAAATAGTTTGGGCTCCATCCTGAATATAAATATGGCGAGTATAGGTTTCAAGAGGGATGCCTTTCATATCTTCATAACCCCATGCAAAGGCATCAAGATGGTTTCGCAACAAATTCACAAGCTGCTCTTCCTGGGATGAATCCAAGTCTAAACTGATATGCAAATATTTTCCCAGACTAATTGTTTGGTCAAAAATGCAGATGCAAATTAGAGTTTCATTCACTATCAATCTGGGTAAGTAAACTTCAAGGATCATCCAATATATATGGACTTAGAGACAAACTAAACTAAGCTAGGTGAAGAAATGTTAAAGCTCCCTTACAGGAGGTTGTTCATTAGGATCTCCAACACCTATTTAGTTATTTAATCAAAATGAAATCTAAAGACATTGTGATAAAGTAAGAAATATTAAGGTTCCCTTACAGGAGACTGTTCATTAATATTTCTAATCATCTTAATCAACAAACTATTTAAACTAATGAAATTAAATCAATTAAATCTAATTTTGATTGATTGCATGAAATGTTAAAGCTCTCTTACAAGAGACTATTCATTTATATCTCAAGCATATAAATCAGAAACTTAAACTAATGAAATCAAACATTAAATAAAAAATCAGATTCATTGAAGGAAACATTATTACTTTCTTACGAAAGGTCATTCGTTAATATTCCAAACATATGAACCTAATAATTTAATCTAATGAAATTAAAAAAAAAAACATAAAATAAAATCCTACTAAAATAAAAGTGTACTTGCTAGGCAATGGGGATCCTTCCAAGGATTCACAAGCACACAAAAAGAAAAGTCAAATGTAGCGGATCAAAGAAGCTCTGTCTTATTCATCATCAATTGCAAATTGCAATTGCAACCATTACATTGATTCTCCAATCTAACTTCTCACTACCAACCTATAAGATACTAAGATTATAAATCAAGATTAAGACTAAGATTACAAATCAAGGTTAAGACTACAAAACCAAGATTACAAATGAAGGAGATAACACTCCTATTTATACAAAAGCTATGATAACAAACTCATAAATGTAAATCCACTATTCCCTCCTTTGACCCACATATTTCTCAACCAATCGTGACACATAACCCTATCCTCCATGATCTCCTCCATGAGGTCCATGATCTCCTCAAATTCGAATTTGAACATAGAGTGCCACATAAGGGTGCCTAGGAAGCTTTTTTTGTACCTAAACATGTCAACAAACTCATTATAATTGTTAGGTATAAGTATAAGCATATTATTTTCTAAAGTTTAACCACAAATCCACTTAAAAATGTTAAGAATCAATAAACTTTGGAAAAGCATAGTTATAACCCAATGATGAGGTAAATGTAATGATGTGGAGGTAGAATGAAGGTGACATGAAGGTAATATGGAAGTAATGTGAAGGTATTGGTGAATAATGGAGTGAGAATAGGGACTATTTTGAGGCCCAACATACCCCCAAAATGAAGGTATTACATGTCCTCATGCAATCTATTACATTACTTTTTGATACTTGAGCTTTGGCATAAACTCTGCATGATATTATTTACTTAACTTTTGCAAAGTGTTTTTGATAACTGCAACTTGGTTGGTTCTTGTGTTTCAACCATATTTTGTTTGTTGCATTCAATTTTAATGTATGACCTTTGCATATTGATAATGTGATTTTTATTGAAGAGTATTTTTTTTGGAATGCATCATGGTTGGTTCTTGTGTGACAACCATGATTGTGTTGGCATCCAATTATCTTTTAAGTACTTTTTTGAAAATCCATTTATATGCTCATGATGATGTAATAGTAAATATATTTTAAAAGTATGTGGGCTTTGAATGTGATATGAATATTTTGAATGTTATATGAATGTGGCAACATATGAATGTGAATGTATTTCCCCCCTCAACTGATGGTTTTGGCAATTTGACAAAATGACGAAAGGAAGTGAAGTTTTTCCAAAAATTATCATTCTAACTTTTCAAGGGATTAAATGGTTAAAAGTTAGAAAATATCATACCTTAACTTACCCTTTCAAAAATAGATGAGAGTTGTGCACGTGTGGCTGCAAAATTCTGTTCATAGTCTTCTCTACTTGGTTGTGAAAATGGTGGATGAAATCGAAAAAGTGAATCTTTTATTGTTGTTGCATCTGCTGCTGGATCTTCTGTTGAATGTTTGGAATCTGCTGTTGAATGCGGCTGAAAATGTATAAGGCTTGGAAGGTATACAAAATACAGAATTTACACTCCCCCCCCAGCCTTATTTATTGACTTGTCCTCAAGTCATTTACATCAAAAACTGAAAAGTAATGAAAGTAATTCTGCGTCCTCTGCTACAAAATGATTGATCTTCAAGTCTTCAACGCTTATAGGCACAATTCTTGTCATGTGAATAAATGTTTCGGTGTCGAACATAACAAGAAATTTTTAACTTAGTGGCCATTGATGGATGCCACTAGTCAACATGAGAGTTCCCATTTTAATGTGGATGAGAGTCAAGATGCCCCGAACACATCTTTCTAAGTATGAATGAATTTGTTGTTGTCAAATACTTAGAAGATCCGATGAACAAGGGACATTGATGTATTCCGTTTTTTTATCGGCATGATAGCTTGCCCTTAAGGCATGCAAGCTTCAGGGTGTTTTTAGAAAAATATTTAGACTCAAGGACTATGGACTCAATGGTGTATGGAAGCAAGGTTTTATTTTCAAGTGTAGGAAAAAGGAAACTGACAATGAATATGTGAAGTGGACCAAAAAGCTTGTAGATGAGCTTGTTGGTTTTATTGGTGGGTTAGGATTGGAGAAAATGTAATGAAGTGTATGTGGTAATGGAAAATGGATAATGACTCTTGCTGGAAAAAATGAATTATGGCATGAAAACTCTCAAATATAGCAAATCTGCTCCTTAATTCTAGATTGCCTGCTAAAATAGCTGAGTTTGACCAACGTTGACCAGCCACCTGTAGGCATTGAATTCAAGTGTGGATAGGTATTTCACCATCCTTGTACATTTAGGAACAAACGACAGGTTTTTGAATTTTGCTAATCTTTCATGCAACATGTCAAACCATTAAGCTATTATAGGAAGTTGCAAGAACTTATAATTTTCTGGAAATTTCGGTTATGATCATGGACTGGTTCTTTAGACTCTAGAGTTTCTCATGAAATTTGTCTTTGGAAGACCAATTGTCGTCAAAATGTAATCTCCTTACTGATCACTTGATTAACCTGTAACCTGTGAAAAAAAAAAACTTGGCAGAAAGAAAACATAAGTGTGTTCAAGAAGAATTGGTCATTTCCTTCATGATTCTTACGCAAAAATTTCGTACCAAATAAAACAGATTACGAAAAATCAAAGTGTTGAAATTAACTCAATTCATGATATTAGTATCAATCCATTCTTAAAGAAATAACCATGAAAAGTAAATTTACTCCCTGTTTATGTTAGATAACACATGTGCATGGCAAAGATCTCGGCATTATAGATTTGTTGTGTCGTGCAAATTAGTATGTTATAAAGCATACAACAGGATGAAGTTGCCATGAAAATTACCATCCAATTGAATAAATTTAATTTGCGCTACGTGAAAAGTGTTTTTTTTTTAATTATTTTTTTTTAGCTCAAAAATTAGAATCATACACCTTGATTTCAAATTCATAATGTGCCAAATGACACCAGCAGTAATGTGAACTGTTCCAATTTCCACATTGTAATGAGCTTTCAAATTGACCACTAAATTCTTAAGTCTCAAATTGCAAACCAAGAGAATAATAATGAATCTTGAGCAAAATATTATCTCCTATTGGAAAGAACAATCACATTTCCACTGCAGAAGAAAACAGTCTCGCTAATAAAACTGATAAATGAACCAAGTAAAGAGAAGACCAACCAAAACTTCTTTAATCTACTCGTGACTGGCCAGCTCGAGAAGAAAGTATAATACCAACTATAAGTCGTAGAGTGCAAGTGCTTCTGCAAAGATCAACATGAGGATCATACCAACAAAGAGCTTTGGTTGTTGTGCATTTGCTCTGACACCGACATCACCAACAATACCAATAGCCATACCGGCAGCAAGACCAGAGAGCCCGCAAGCCAATTCCGATGAAAGATGCGCGTAGCCATCAAATAGATAATAGGACTTTGCCTTGGGGTTAATTCCTGCGCTGATAATCACATCAATAATCAAACCATAGATACCCAACACTCCGGCCATGACGAATGGAACAATCGATTCCATCACAAGCTCTGGCCTCATCACACCCATGGAGGCCACGCCCATGTCACTCTTGGCAGTTCCATATGCAGCTCCCATGCAGGAGAACACGAGCGCTACGACGGCCCCAAGGAAGCCGAAGAATGGAGTAGTCTCATCACCGTTGAATACGTCCACCATTTTAACTGAGATCTGGGATGAAATTATCGCTAAGACTTCGAAGGTTTTTCAGAGTTTCATAGCCTCCAAAGAGATCAAACCTTAAAGCTGGAACCACATTCGAATTTGTTTTGGCATCTCGACAAATTTCCCGCTCTCCAATATGAAAATCCAACACAGATTTATGAGGAGTAGTAACAGCTACAGTTGGAGTTGAAGAAGTCATCCTCCACTCTTTGCTATCCAAATCCAACATTACCAGCGATCTAGAACTCAGAATGATTGTCATGATGCCTTCTCCACGGACTATTGCAGAATGCATAACAACCAACCGCTCATATTCATGTTTGAATTTTCATCATAATCATCAAATCGCTCCAAATAAGGCTCAATAATTGGATCTCATAACTGGATTGCATAATTGGATAATGGTTGAATAATTAAACATATAAAATTAGCACAAAATCGAACTCATAATCTCCAAATAAATGTCATTTAGTCAATGTCTGACACAACATTTAACAAGAATAGCATTTTCCGCATCAAATGAGTGAGATCCCATATCTATAGTGATAGCCATTTGACAAATTCTTGCTGGCAAGATGATTAGGTTTATCAAAATAAATCGATAATGATGGGTTCATTTCCCATTTTTTGAACAGATTCTGGAGCAAACTGTGATGGCTTGAAATTTCAGGGTATGCGATGTAGGATATACTCGGAAGGCTCTGGAAATTTTCAGCGAATTGCAGCATGCGGCATGAAGCCAGACCGAATTACGGTTTCTGTTGTAACTGCATGTGCTACTCTAGCTGTGATAAATACCTAATTTCACATGCAAAGTTTGATGCATATTTTATGTTTTTCTATGGAACATTCCAAAGTGAATCAATGCCCTTTCACTCTTCATAATCACTTCCCTTCAAGGAACAAAGAACCATGATTTCGAGCATGTTCTTTGATACAAAAATTTCTATAGCTGAAATGTTAAATGAAAGGTGAACTGTGACAATTGAATTCACATCTTAACGCATGGAATTGAAAATTCATCGGTAGTCGATGCAGAACATCGATCTCTGCATTTAATCCCTAACCTTGATTAGCACCAAGCGATACCATTAAAGGTAGAGACTGCAAAGAATACACCAAAAGACAAGTTGAACCAGCCTTTGGCAACATATGTGAGTGTTTGCGAGGGAAAATAGCATTTTTTAATTATGAGCCTACGAGTGCTGGTCGTAGTTGACTATTTTAAGCTGTGAGCCAAATATCATAGTTAAAAAAAAAATTAGCTCGTAACATTGAGATCACGGGTTTCTACAGAGACTTTCTGATTGCCTCAGGTCATGAATGACATTGAAAACTAAGCCATCATCTTGTCATTCAGATAAAATGTAATAGACTATAAGAATATGCTCTGTTATACCCCCAACAACCTTCAAGTTATAAGGGCACAATGCCTTTCCAGGTACAAACGCAACGCATGGTTCGCCTAACGTGCTCTCCAGGAATGACAAAACTGTGGATGGCTTTCTCAGTGAAACAATTAATATTGGCTGAGGTTGCAAGCTGCAGCATAGGGGGATTTGTGGACAGAAATAATATATTGTAAGCTATGTGACTGTGGAGTTTTTCGAATAATAAGTTTATGAATTTTATTTTATTCAGTCAACATTCTTATTGCATTGTGTTTCTTAGAGTATAGTCCTGTCTTGTGCATCATGCTCTTTAGTTATCGAGTATGCTCTGTTTGTATAGTTTGATTTTGTACTCAATTATTACAGTTACACATTGCATTTATCTTTGAATAGAATTCAGTCTGTGCATTATACTATACAATTGTACATTATTTATTTCAGTGGAATTTAGAATTCTGCCCATGTACTTTATTTATTTTTTTCAACGGAATTTTGTCTAGGCTTCTCTTTAATTTTTCGATTTCCTTACACTAAGTTTCGTTTTGTTAGCTTAATGGCTTTGGAACATGACAGGCAGGCACATGCCCACATTATCAAAGTTGGATTTGAGCTCAATCTATTTGCTGGAAACACTCATGTTGACATGTATTCAAAGTGTGGTAGTATAGAATAGAGAATGTAATAAAAAAATTGCAAAACCAAACAATCATATGTGCATTAATAATGCCATTGATTTATTTCAATATGCTGCAAATTTAGTTTGAACAAGAAAAATTTAAATTGTTGCAGCAGATTGATATTGGAAGCTTGCAAATTTCTTATAATCGATAGAATGCGCAGATCAATTTTCCAGCGATAGTGTTTTTATTTGAAATAAATCGATAGATTTTCTGATCTTCCTGATAGCATGAAGCGTAGGAAGAGAGCATACTAATCTCGTGATTTGTTTTTATTTATGCAGGTTAGCGTGGATGGATAATAAACACAGTCAAGATTTGCAACAAAACCTCGCATTGTCTATACTCTTTTTGCAATGTCGCGGGGGCGTTTAGACTCTCGGAAGACAAAGCTTTCTGATAATCAAGCTCCTGGTTTACCTGTGATACAGAAACAAGATATAGAAATGCGATGATGAAGCAACTCTTTTAAGTTATTCATGATGATTTTTTTATTTTCATTTTTTAAAACAAGACTAAAAGAAAATTCTATGAGATCTCGTTTTATTTATTATTATTATTATTTTTTTTTTAAATTTTTTTTTTTTAATCTATTCTACATTAACTTGAAACATTTTTTTATTTTCTAAGTAAAAGAATGCTTCTAGTGAAGCCATCTACGGACTAAGAATTTGAAAATGCTCACATCAAGATTTAAAAATTTTACCTTATGATTTGCAAGAATGTGAGTTACCTGTCTTATTTTGCAGAAGGTTCTTTTGGAACTACTCTTCAAGATTATTATTTTTCTCCAAAAAGTACTTGTTTAGCATATTCAAATTTCTTATCCATAGATGAATTAGTAAGAAATGGGGGGGTTTAAAAACTGAATTTGAAACTAAGTAAGTATGAAAAGAAAAATAAAAAAGCTCATCTTAAACTCCTTTATGAAGATCCCACTGTCACTAGGTTTCACAAGTTAGTCCATAAAAAGGAATTGCAATAAAAATGTCTTCCTAAGTCTATCTCTAAATCATCCTCCCCGGCAACAGTGCCAAAATGTTTGGTCTAAAATTCAGATGTAAATTAGAGTTTCATTTACTATCAATCTGGGTAAGCAAACTTCGAGGATCATCCAATATATATGGACTTAGAGACAAACTAAACTAAGCTAGGTGAAGAAATGCCAAAGTTCCCTTACAGGAGGTTGTTCATTAGGATCTCCAACACCTATTTAGTTATTTAATCAAAATGAAATCTAAAGACATTGTGCTAAGTGTAAGAAATATTAAGGTTCCCTTATAGGAGGCTGTTCATTAATATTTCTAATCATCTTAATCAAAAAAACTATTTAAACTAATGAAATTAAAGCAATTAAATCTAATTCTGATTGATTTCATGAAATGTTAAAGCTCTCTTACAAGAGACTATTCATTTATATCTCAAGCATGTAAATCAGAAACTTAAACTAATGAAATCAAACATTAAATAACAAATCAGATTCATTGAAAGAAACATTATTACTTTCTTACGAAACGTCATTCGTTAATATTCCAAACATATGAACCTAATAATTTAATCTAATGAAATTCACAAACAAACATAAAATAAAAGCCTACTAAAATAAAAGTATACTTGCTAGGAAATGGGGATCCTTCCAAGGATTCACAAGCACACAAAAATAAAAGTCAAATGTAGAGGATCAAAGAAGCTTTGTCTTATTCATCATCGATTGCAAATTGCAATTGCAACCATTACATTGGTTCTCCAATCTAACTTCTCACTACCAACCTATAAGATACTAAGATTACAAATCAAGATTAAGACTACAAAACCAATATTACAAATGAAGGAGATAACACTCCTATTTATACAAAAGCTATGATAACAAACTCATAAATGTAAATCCACTATTCCCTCCTTTGACCCACATATTTCTCAATCAATGGTGACACATAACCCTATCCTCCATGAGGTCCATGATCTCCTCCATGAGGTCCATGATCTCCTCAAATTCGAATTTGAACATAGAGTGCCACATAAGGGTGCCTAGGAAGCTTCTTTTGTACCTACACATGTCAACAAACTCATTCTAATTGTTAGGTATAAGTATAAGCATATTATTTTCTAAATTTTAACCACAAATCCACTTTAAAATGTTAAGAATTAATAAACTTTGGAAAAGCATAGTTATAACCCAATGATGAGGTAAATGTAATGATGTGGAGGTGGAATGAAGGTGACATGAAGGTAATATGGAAGTAATGTGAAGGTATTGGTGAATAATGGAGTGAGAATAGGGACTATTTTGAGGCCCAACACTAATCTCAACAAGAGTGGTATCAAGCTCAAGAGTAAAAACATGTGTTGCTAGATATGGTGGTGAGGGAGGTTTAGAATTGTGATTTTCTTGAAAATCTAGACTAAAAATTTAGCTCAATGACTCAAAATTGGGCATGGTGTCTAGATTGTTCAGGAGGTCATGTATCTCACCCTCCTGTGAGGACTCAACACAATGATGTAACATAGATACAGATTGAGTCTCCTCATCACTACTATAATCTAGCCACAAAGTGTCTTAGAGCTCCTGGATGGATCTAGTGGGTGGATATAAGGTGACCTTCTTTCTAGAATCTCCATGGGAAATATACATCTCACCAGAACGACACCCAATATAAGCATCGACTGTAGCAAGCCATGGTCTTCCCAAGATCAAGGGATTTCCTCCCACAAGATTCTTTAGCTGAAGCACATTGAAGTTTGTGGGATATTCCCAAGAAACTAATGAAACAACCACATCATCCAACACCCCTTTTGGCTTGATTTTAGATATGTTTACCAATTCAAGCATAATGGGAGTAGGATGAATATGGACCAATCCAAGTTGATCCATGGTTTTCTTGGTCATGATATTAATGGCCGCCCCCGGGTCTATAAGCGCATTAGAGACAAGGACATCTCCTATTTGAACACAGACAACAGAGTTTCTAGGGTCAGTATATTTTTCCATGTGCATGCATCTCATCATTAACTCTGCTGCTCTTCAAACAAATTGAATGGTTTGAGGTTCCAATATTCTCCTTCCTGGCTTCTTGAGATAGAGTTCCCTAATTATTTTTTTACATATGGGGATATCTTTAATAGCTTGGAGCAAAGGTATCTTTATAAAAATATTCCTAAGCTCAGAAGCCAGGTTAGACTCAGGAATGGGGTCATTCCTCTCCACAACTAGCCTCTCAAGATAGGGAGGTCGTTTTGAAGTGGATGACAAAGGCTCTGAAGGTATAGGGATGGGTTGAATGGTGACATCTCTCACAGAATGGTCAAGAGTTTCCTCCTCACCTTTCTCTTCGACAATCACCATAGGCTGCTTCTGCTTTTCTGAGGTTACTGTCTTCCCCGATCTCAATTGGAGATCATTGACTCCAACTAGTATATACTGATATTTGGATGGAAAAAGAGGGTTAATAGAATGGATCATTTGTACCTCTTTGTTATTGGGATTTGGTATGGGTTGGGCAGGCAGTTGAGGAGGTCAAAATGGTGGAGGCAAATGTAATGGTGGCATAGGTTGACTCAACTAGGGCAATGACGGTTGTGGCATTGGGTAAGGTGCATATGTAGGCAGGTATGATTGCAAAGGTGCGGGATAGTAATGGTGTGAATGGTTTGGCCCTCTCCATACTTGTTGCCAATATTGGGAGGGTTTTACATAATGATATTGGTTCCCATGCTACCAATGTTGAGAGTGACTAGTGTTATGATAAGAATATGGATGTGCATTATAACTAAAAAAATGCAGTGGAAGTTCAGGAGCCATACCTGCACTCACCTAAGGCCAATTTCTTTGTGCTCCCATAGCATGCAATGATTCGGCTTCAGCTTGTCCTCCCTCAAATAAAGCTTTCAACCCAGGTATGGAAGGACATTTCTCTATGGCATGGTTCTCTGCACAAATTGCACATTTATTAGGTCCTTTAACATCAAGAGGACATTCTCTTAAAATATTATTTTTTCTACATTTTGGACAAAAATAGATAATGACTCTTGTTCCTCTACAATTTTTTGTTGAAATTTCAAAGAGTCTATTTTTTTGCTAGCAGCATTCATTATTTCAATTTTCATATTATCCATTTTTTTCTCCAATCTAATGATCATAGCATCAGTAGATTCAGTTTTATTATTTCTTTTTTGAATTCCTTTACCAGATCTATATTGATTCCTTGAGAATTTCCTGCACAAGTCACAGATTTGATCAAAAGGTTTCTGGGAAATATCTCTTTGTCATAAAAAATTTAAATTATTCCTAGCATCATTAGTAAGCCCACACAAGAAAAAGGTCCTGATGGTACTCAGATCAAATTTTTTCTTTGACCTTTCGAGGATATACAAAAATCTCTCAAAGTAGTCCTCTAGGGTCTCATCATCATTTTTCACAATAGTAAAGATTTCATCTTGAATATCTCTAGTTTTACAATATTCCTGATATTTTGAAAATAACACTCTCTTCATCTGGTCCCAAGAAGCTATAGTGTTTCCCCCTTGTCCCATGAATAAGAATAATGTTGCATCCTTGAGAGTTGTAGGAAACAAATTTAATTGATGAATATCAGATGAATAATCATATCTCCTACACAAAATATCAAAATCAAATAGAAAAGAGTCTGGTTCTTCATGTAACCTACCATATAAATGAGGAAGAGTTGACGGTGGAATATTCTTCATTTGCACAACTATGTCATGATCCATAATTGGAAATCAAAAGTGGATTTTTCCTCATTTACCTGATTTTCACCAATTCTCTCTGCATGGTCCTTGTGATTTGCTATTGTTGTTCCTCCAAGAGAACCGCTCTCAACAGACTGAGAAGGTTGAATATGGGTTCCAATAGTCTCCTTATTTCCCTTCGTGGGTTGTGTCACACCTGGACTACTGTTACCAAAGTCCAAGTAGACGGTTCATGCGTGATGAGTCTGGGTTTGTTTGGACTTTATGCATGCAAAAGAAGGCCCAATGTGAGAATTAATTTCAAATTTACCAATATTTCCTCGGCCCTTAGTGGGCTTCGGACCCTTGCACCTTTTAGGCATTCATTTCAAAAAATGACAAAACAAAACTCAATAAAATGATGCAAATTAAAAATAACTCAACCCCTATAAATTCCTTCAATCAATAGGAGCACACTACAGAAAACAAAAAATAGCAGACTTACCCCTATTGCAGAAAATGGAAAATTCTTACCAATTCAAATCGCCTCCCCGGGAATGGCGCCAAAATGTTGGGTGCGGGAATCGCAGTTAAGAAAACTCCTTTCAAAACTTAATTGTCAAATCAGGGGTTTGTGAACTTAGAGACGAAGCACAGGAAATTCCATAAGTGGTATGAAATTTTCCTATCTCTATTCCTACTTCTTTAATCAAGATCTTGCATAATTGAAAAGAAATATCACACAACAATTTACACCAAAGAAATTCTAATGCCGGAATGTGAAAGAAAGTACTTTGTGAAGAAACCAAATAAAGGAACTTTCACACTGTTGTAAACAATCTTGATTGCTGAAATAAAATTCTATGTTTATCTCTAGTATGAGTGTTGGTAGGTTCACAAGTGGGCCCTTGGAAAGATCTGCCTTCTTAAGAATTTTCCTTCCTGCACCAAGTTGTTATTCTTGTACTCTTGCAGTATGCTTGCACTAGTATAGGTATAGAACTTATGTGCGGGAAGTATATTTTACACTTATGTTGGATATTTATGTCTTTGTGCAGGGATTCTAAGCTTCAAGCTTTGAGCACTCTCTTCATGCAATGGGATAATGGTTCCTGTACCGGAACATAGTTTCCTACACCAAGTTTTCCAATTACTTCTGGGAAAAGAAAGGGGTGTGCTAATCTATGAAAGAAATTTGCAAAGGCGAATCAGGATTCTGAAATAACTTGCACACACAAAAGAATGTTTCAACCAAACTGAATCTCAAAATGAAAATAAGCTTTGAAATAAAACAAATTTAAAAATTCAAAGCACACTTTCTTCAATGCAGTGAAATAAATAACTCAAGTATGACAACAGGCTTTTATCCCTGTGATAGTTACTCACAACCTTTAATATTTGTTAACTCGGAAAGGTTCACTTTAACTCTTCAGATTTAAGTTTTAATTCTTTCCTTTTAAAAATATAAAGTGTACGCACAGATCGATGTGTTGAAATGGCGTTCGTTCATCCGTTAACAAAGCATCTTTAATTCCTAGGATTTTAACTCTTGGTATTAAAAAGACTTCTATTTGCAAATGAACATTCACTTGTAGAAATACATCGAATTCTTATGAAGGAAAGGAATGAAACAACTTTGCTGTAATGAACCGAAAAACCAAGTTGCAGAAATTATAAATGCACTAGTGCAATGATAATGTGCTTGCACGATTCCAGGCAGAAGTAAACTAAGATTCGTAAAAAAAGGAAATAACCGAATGGAAATCAGACTTAATTAATTTTCATGCCATGGATCTGTCACACTTTGAATGTTAATGAAATAAAACTAGAATTATTATGAAGGAATAAATCATAAACTCAATCCACACTTTGCATTCAAATAAAATAAACACACACCTTTAACTGAATGAAAGCGAGAGGGAAAATGAGCTGGGTTGGTTGGGCCCTAGCCAACCAGCTCGTTTCCTATTTTAGTAAACTTGAAGCTTCAACACTTTAATATTCCTAAATTAGCACACAGCTAATTGGAATATTAAACTTTGATTTTTCTCTTAGATAGAGGAATAAGAGGGTATGGAGACCCATAAATCTCCTTAATAGGAATAAAAGACACTCCTAGTGTAAATGGAGGTCATCTAAAAGCTGGATTGAAGACCCTTAGGTGTGAAAAGGGGTTGCAGCATGAAGATTGGTCAACTTTGACCAAATCAAACAATGTTGTTATGGAGGAGTGGTATTTATGGTGGGACAATGCAGTTTTAGAGGGATATTGATTGCATGATGGTGGAAACCCTAATGAGTGGGACCCAAGGTGAGAAGGCTCACATTGTTTATAAGGAAGAGGATGGAAGCCATATGGGGTTATGTTATGATTATTATTTTGATATGTCTATTTAGACTTTGTTTCTCTCTTTAGTTGTTTAGCTAAGATTGCAGTGTTGTTTAGCACAGAGTGTTCCTGGTCAGGAATCCCACCTCTTTCCTTGAGAGGCCTCTTGGGAGAGTATTGTACTACATGGTCCACTATCCGATATCAGGCCAAGCTATAGCTTTCTTCTACAACGAAGTATCTGTTCAGATTTGTGTTGTGTTGCAGGCTGCAGCAGTAGAGGGTTGAGAAACCCAACTTTTGAGCTTGTTTTCTAGTGGAGGGAGAAACCCTCCATCCGGGAGGCTTGTGAGGGAGATTCTTGAGCCTCATTTCATCATCCAGTAGTAGGCTAGGGCACTGCTATCATTTACAGCGCAGTTTTCTGAAGGAACTGCGTTATTTCAGTAAGCAATTGCAGTAGAGGGTTTGGAGCCCTAGTTGGGGGAGATAGAACTTCAGTGAGGGGATCAACCTCTTACTTGGAGATTCCATAGGAGGATATTTTCATACATTTCCATATCAGATCAGAAAAATCCTATTCAGTATTCAGTTTGTAGAGATTATTCAGCCCTAGGGCCATATTTGTATTTATGCATTTTTGTATATTTCAGGAAACCCTTCCTGGGTTCTCTTGGATAGTTGTATAGAAGGCTAGATCTTCACTCCTAGAATTATTTGAGCTATATAAAAATAGATCTACATTGATCCATCTTTATGCAGCAGTTTTTGCCCTAAAACTACACTGTCTTAGCTTAGGGCAATTGTATGGAAGCTATTTCTCATGTATTGGCAGATTTTTCTTATAGAGGCTTGTTTTGTATTGCTTAAGTGACTTGATCCTCAAGATCTTGTGCAAATTATTTTCTGATATGTTTAATAATATGGCTATACATTTGTCTCATATCATGGTGTGTTGATTTATTCACTGTTCTTTCCATTATTGTGTTCATATATTGCTGCTTCCCCATTTGGGAATATTACAGTGGTATCAGAGCATAATCTTGGCTCGGCCTGTGGATCTCAGCCATTATGCTATCACGAGAATAAGAAGGAGGAGAAAGAGATCAAAATGTTGGAAAGAATTATCTCATCTCTTTTTAGATCTAAGAGGGACCTCACCAAGGAGGTCAAGAAAATAAAAATGGAGAAAAGAAGTGAAACCACATTAGGGTTTCAAGATGAGGAAGGTCCATGTACTTCCTATCAGCAAAAAGGAGATCTAGTATTGCATAGAGCTCCAAAGAAACATACTATGCATCTCCTTTGGAAGAATAAGACAAGAGGCATGGAGATGAAGGAAACTTAGATCATGAGATTCTAAGTGAGTATCTTGCAGATATAAGTCTCAACCTAGAGCTTTCATGGAGAATCTAAATCTCCCACTGTTCATTCAACTCAAATAATAAAGGAGACCTTGTAGCAATAGAAGAATAAAGGGCAATAGATTTCTATTTTCTAATTTTGATGGGTCATCCTCATGCACAACAAGAGCTTGGGGAATGAGGTTGGATGCATTTTTCCTACTACATCCAGTAGTAGAGGAAGAAGTTGTTGAGATTGCAGCGCTGCACCTTGAGGGTGAAGAAAACATTTGGTGGTTCATCCATTTGAGTCATGTAAAAGTGACTGCATATGCAGATTTTACTCAAAGGTTGATCAATAAATTTGAAAAGAATAAATCAGAGGAGAAGAGGCCTTCACCACCACTTGTTGCAGGATCACTTTCATTAGGAGAATGAACACTTGCACCTTTGCAAAGTGGTCTTGATTTCTTGACATTTAGAGTCCCATGTACTATTATGGAGATGCATGAGGGGCAGGAGACTTGTACCAGCACTGATGCAGCCATAGAAGAGTAACTATCATCATCAGTAGTTGGGGAAGCGTTGTACTGTACAACAACCCTCCCCATTTCTAAATTTCTAGAATAAATTTCATTTAGAAATAGGTCCCCTTTTTATCTTGTTTTCTAGATAGAAATAAAAGATTTAGAAACAATCCGATCATTTTTAAATTAGAAATAAGAAGATCATTGATAAAAGGACATATTTCATATCTTTATTAACAAGTGTGTATAAACAAATACAACATTGAAAAACTTTATGATCCGATGAGATATAAAGCTTTTATCATATCAAAATATTACATAAAGTTTTTATATTTAACAATATTTGATGTGTACAGTAATCGCAAATCGAAAATCAGAGAGATCTTTAAGTTTTATATTCACTTTGTAAAACTCCGATGCGATGGAACTCAATCGCAATCGCAAATCGGATAAGTTTTAAGTTTTCATATTTGTTTTTCATATTTCCGATGCGATGCGATTCATCGCAATCGCATTTCGGAGAATGATCTTTCATGGACTTGTTATAATAAAACTCCGATGCGATGACTCATATCGCAATCGCAAATCGGAAAAATGTTAAGTGATCATATCTGCTTTGAAATACTTCGATGCGATGCGCTTCATCGCAATAGCATTGCGGAGAAACAAACGTTATATTTGTTTGATTGAAAGACTTCAATGCGGCAGACCCCACCTAATCGCAAATCGGAAATCGGAGAAACTAATTGACAATTCACTCCATTTTAAAATACCCGACGCGATCATCGCAATCGGAAATTGGCACAAATCATATTATATTATTTTGTGTACCTTTGAAAATTCCCGATGCGATTATTACTTAATGCCCATACACTATTTATTCATCGCATCGCAAGAATTCAAAAGGTAACTTTTTAGACTTATTTCAAAAAATGCCAACTCTCGATTGTACGTATGATATTGAATAAGAAATCAAACGAATAATGGAAAATGATTTTGTTTTAAATACGTGAGTGTGACTCTTTAGAGGGAATTTATGTTATAAACATGGATATAATAAATAAAAATCAATGAATAGATTGTTATACAGTTGTTCTCTTCATTTGAGTTTTTACCACGATTGAACTGTTTTTCCCTTTGCAGAACCAAAGAAAACTCAATCCTTTCATTCACAAAGTGAGGGAAACGTTTCCAGATACAGAAATGTCAAAGAGATCCAGGAAGGAAAAAGTTGTTGTCACAGTAAAAGCCCCTGTGTTCACCATGGCACCTAAAGAGAAACCAACTAAGATTAAGCTAGTTACAGACATGTCGTGCCAAGGTCTTGGTAAATTATCCTAGGAAGAGGTATATAACCTCATTGAAAAGGAAAAGCCTAAGGTAACTGTGACGAAAGAAATAGTTCTTGATGAGGACGATTCTGAGTTAGATTCAGAAAATTCCCTTCGAACACTGGCTAATTCATTTCTACACTGAATTGCAGCTCGAGCAAACATTTTTCCATATTATTATGTTATTTGGTGGGTAATTGATAATGTGGCTATCCAAAACAGAACCTTTGTTTTAGCTTCTGGAGCAATATTCAGGTCGTTCAAAGCAAAGGACATTAAAGCGATGTACCACCTTCCGGACCCACAGAAAATCTACAACAAAGACTTCATCAAGGAATTTTCTGCGAATAATGAAAATCAGTCAGAGCCGATTAGAGAATGGAGAAAGGCTCCCGAAAAGCATAAACACGAGGCATCAGGTATGTACTCTGTGGAGTCTCTTTCACCTCCATACTGTTATGCCGCAGCAATGATGTGCAGATTGTTTGGGAATGATAACTCAGCTAGGTTTTCTATACAAATGGTGCCATTAATACATGCTGCTATAAATTCCGAGATAATGGACTGGGCTATCATTCTTTCTGATAATATAGCCAATAGGATTCTTGAGTATAGGAAAGACCAAAACACAGGAAATACTACTCTGTTTTATTTTTCTGCTTATATTCTAGATGCCCTGTGCTTCAATTCTGAATTTCCCATATTAGGATGGAAATGGACCCCTAAATATCTTGTTCCTATTCATATATATCACAAGTTCTTGTGGAAGGGGCATTTCAAAAGCCATGTTTACAAAGTTTTTCGTGGTTTTCTTATCTCGATTTATCAAAATATTTTTGGTCGATTCCCTCCTAGACTTTCTGAGAAGGCTAAATTTGATTTATCCCCGATTGGGGATTGGTTCGGAGAAGAAAGATTCACATATATTAGAGTTTTCGGAAGTTTTTTTGAACCACACATTCTTCCTTTGTATGTTCCAGATAAAATGTTAGCGCAGGAAATTGCATATCAGCTGACAGTAGAAGGCATGTTTAGGACTTTTAAGAACAACAAGAAGCTAATGTGGCCTAATTTTCCTTTTAAATGTGGTGATTATACTCTCAATAATTTTATTCATGCTGAGAAAGAAGTTGGCAAGCTAACCAATCTCAAACATTCAACAATCCCAGGGAGACAATATGATCCAAGGAAGGTGGCATTTGATTTTACTACTGCTGTTTCAATTGCTCGATTTGAACACGAACTAGATGTGTTCAATGATTTATTTGTTTCTGTAGATAATTTGTCTCAAGTTTTTGATTTGGCCAAGTCTAAATTCCAGTCTGAAGAGATGAATAAGTTTCTGTTATTTAGAAGCCAGAGATTACTCAAAGTTCCTCTGGATCAATTAAGAGTTCCTATGCAGGAGAATGAATCACAACAGAAGGAAAAAGAGGATACATCTAGTAAAATAGTAATAGAAACAACTGCTAAACTTGATATACATACTGATCAGCAATCTTCAGCCCAGACAGGAAAAGAAAGCACAGATAATGATACCAACGTGCATACTGAGAAAGGAGGCACAAAAAATAAGGCTACTGAACAGGCACCAAAAGGAGATATAAACAATAATCTAGATTCTCAACTTGGAAGAGAGGAAGTTGCTAAAAAGGTAGTTGAATCTGCTAAACTTATAGTTTCTCCTCATTTGCTGAGCCAATATGAACAATTTTCCTAGAAAATAGGACAACAGAATAATCCCCAAGTTAATGTTCTGGAAGAGCAGGATATAGAAGTTATTCCTGAACATCCCACAGGTGAAATTATGTTGAAAATAGAAGAAACCCCTCCTCTGGATGTATTTTACAGTCCTAAACATAGGGGTGTTGTGAAAAAACAAAGGAAAAGGAGGAGAACTGATCAGGATGCACTTTCGACATCACAGGTGGAGTTTATGAATATTTTTTATAAAAATGCTGAGGTGAATCCATCTGAGGATCTCACTAAATTATCTCAATACGCAGGTGCCTATAGTGTTGCAACTATAGACAAGGCCTCTAAAGTTACATAATTAATGAAATAAAAGGATTTGCAAATAACTATGTTAGAAGAACAGGTTACAGAAAACCAACAGAAAATTATTCAATTAGAACAGAAATTGCAGGATGAAGAACTCAAATCCAAACAGCTAGAAGAGCAGCTTGTTGTTGAAAAGAAAAAGATTGATCAACAGACCTTAGAAAAGCAACAGCAGCTAAACCAAGAGGTAGCAAAATTACAAGCTCTTCTGCAAAATGAGAAGACTTCAAAGATTGAGCAAGAGAAGATGTTTCAATCCAGATTCGACAAGTTTAAGAATTATCCTAATTTGGATCAGTTCAAAAATGAAGCCCTGGAGACAAGCAAGTTATTGTCTCAGCAATTAAATGAATTTTGTCTAAAGGTTGCAGAAGCAGAATCCTTGTGTGAAATTACATCTTCCTTGATAGATGAAGGAGTCAGTCTTAAAATTGAATTTGATGAAGCTGATGAAAAAATTTCCGAATTTATTTTATGGCAAGACTCAAATTCGGGGAGAAAAGCAAACCTTCCCAGGATTGTGGAGAGACATAAGGAAATTATTTTTGCAGAATGGGAACAACATTTAATCAAAGCGGAAGGAGCTACATCCAGAGCTAAAAATATGATGAAAAATGTAACACAGCTGGTGAATAATAGCTTGTATGCAATCAATTTGATTTCAGATTGTACCCCAGGCAAGTTACCTAGGGTAAAAGAAACTGATTACAGATGGAAACAAGAAATAATCAATAAGAATCAGCAAATTAGCCAACTGTAAGGAATATCGTGGGATATGATGTGGACCTACCTTATCAAGCCTCATAGTCAGCAAACAACGATTAAATTTCTTTCAAATGCCATCGATTGCATTATTCCTGAATTCAATGATGCCACATATACAGGGAAATTACACTCAAAGCTTAGTCATCTAGAAGAAGTGAAATAAATGCTCAAAATCTGCCATCTGGGCACATCAAACGCAACAGATAATCAATGAATCGGTTCACTTCAAGATCGCATTTCTATTTCTAGATTTTTGATTAGATAGATTGTAGGAATAGTTTTAGTTATTTTGTTTTATTAAGTACCTATTTAAACCCCTTTCATGCATTTAGAAAGGGATCCTGAATTTGTAATATTTTGACTTGGATATTAGATTTCTGTACTCCATTGACTCTTATATTTTTATAAAGAATCACATTTGGTGGTTCTACGCAAAATTTCCTTTAAGAATTGCATTTTTGTATCTTGGAGTCTGTTTTACATTGAAGTTGCTGGATTTAGAAATTGAATTGCATCAGAAGCTATCAAGATGAATATGGTATTTCTATCTATTCACTGTTAATTTCTTATGTTGTGAGATATTCTCTTTTAAATTGCTATTGTTTATGTGTACTCGTTTTACAATATTTCTTTATACATATCATTTCTGAGTGTGTAGAAATATTTATCTTTTTCAGTATATGTGAATGATATATATAATGATGAATGCAATATGTTATTATAACTCTGTTTAATTTCTTAAACAGAGTTATCTTTACTTGTTACTGCACATTTCAATTAAACTATAATACATTTTCATGATTATTGGTTAGTTGAAACAATTTAAAGTTGTATTCACATTTGATACCTACGTTAGTTTTAGAATTATTTTATCAGTTTTAGATTAGATTAGATTAGATAGTTTATTTCAGTCATTTAGTCCCATTTTCCCTTCACCCAATCATTCCATTACCAACCCATTTAAATTATTAGGAAACTGGTCCTATCAATCTAGTCGGAGCCACCATACCAAACGGAAAAGGAGCCGCCTTAAGGTCTCAACTGGGTGGTTATCCCCCAATGTTTGAAGTAACGATTTTCGAGGCTTCAACATTTTTGGCGCTAGAAGGAGGGCCAAATATATGAATGGAAGATAAATCCAAATCCACAGGCCATTCTGAGAGCAACTTACCCTCATCACCTTCAATTTCTTCCACATCTCAAATCACTAGAGAATAAATTGATAAAAGTATTCAAACACCCACTTCCAAAGTCTCAATTCAATTAGATAATCCGCCTCCTGAATCTCCTGAAGTTGAAGCTTTAGTTCATAAACTTCAAGGATTCTCGTTATCATTAGAAGAATCGGAAATATCTGAAGGTAGTGTCACCTCGCAATTTATTTCTTCCAGACCTCTCACTAGGCCACAGAGTGAAAAATTGGGATTTTCCCAAAAGAATTTCCTTTACCTAGTAGAGTCAAAACAATAAGAACTCCATCGGAAACAGAAAGTGATACTAGTTCATCGCAAATTCAATCATCTGTTTCCCAAGCTCCAAATCAGAAAAGTGTAGTAGTCTCATCATCATCATCTGTTCAAACACCGATTGTCTCTTCCAGTACCTCAACTGTTACTACTCATACACCAGTTGTCACTTCTAGTTCTTCTACCATCATCACAACAATGGCACAGAGACCATGGACTAGACCGAGAGTTGTAAATATGGCTACACCTTTGCATGATCATCCTAATCATCCTGAAAAATGGCTACCTAAATTTAGTCCAGATATTGGTATACCAGCAGAAGAACATATCAATAACTTTATGCTTGCTATAAATTTGAATCAAGTAGAGCATGAAGATGTTGTAGTCAGGTTATTCCCCTATACTTTGCAAGGGACAATAGGATCTTGGTACTTTTCCTTACTTTCTGATTCTATTACAAGTTGGGATATGTTTGAAGAGCAATTTTTAACTAAATATGGAGATGATAGATCAATTGCTACCCTAATCAACGATCTCTCCAATTTAAAGACTCAATCCAAAGAGCCCATTAAAGATTTTAACTCTCGATTCAATAAACTCTTGAATAAGATCCCTAAAACATCTAAACCTAGTGAACAAGTTAGAAGTGAATGGTACATTAATGCTTTGCCCTCAAACATAGCAATTTTTGTAGATAGAGCTGCAAAACCGACTTTAGCTGAGAATATGAAAGAAGCTATTTCAGTTGAAAAATGAATGATTTCTCTAGATAAGAAAAATGCTATCGAGGAAATAAAATCAAAGAAAGTCACTTTTAAGGATGGTTCAAAGAAAAAGACACCATGAGATCCATATGACATGGAAGGTTTACAGAAAGTTCTTAAAACCATGTCTAATGAGATGGTTGAGATCAAAAAGCAAGTAGCAGAAAATTCTACAAAGAAACCATTTAGAAATTTCAAGAGAAATCAAGCTGAATCAAAACCTCCCAATGCAATCTCCAATGCAGAATCATAAGACGAAGAAGAGGAAATTACTCCTCCAGTGTTGGATGAAGAAGATGAAAGGGAAGAAATAGCTGAACTACATGGAATGTGGAATTTCATTCTCCCTAATTCGGATAGTGAAATGGAACAAGAAGCTATGCCTGTTGAGAATGCAACAAGATGATGAGCTTAGTGAAAAGAAGTTGCCTTCACTAAGTGGGCTCGTAGGCTATTTTTGGCGCAAAGTCTATTTTTAGACTATGTCTATTTTTTAGACATATGGATCATGTTCTATGAGTTGCAGGATGCTATTTGTGGATGGTTGGTCAAGTCGGAAAAATAGATGGACTTCTATTTTTAGACATACTGGGAAAAATCTATTTTTAGATTGCCAGTATAAAAATAGAAATGTCGAATATTATTAGCTCTTAATAATATTTGGACTCTAAACATTATATTCTCCTCTTGGAGCACTTCAGTTAAGTGCACAGATGTGGCACATGCAGCTGACAGAAGGAATTACACTATTCCTAAGGGTTAAGTGGAGCTATTGCATGGAGACTTCAGTTAGAACTCATGTGACAGAGTTTGGTGGAGTTGATTGAGGAAGTTAGTGGAGTTGTATTCAGTTTAACTCAGTTAAACATAGTTGAGCTAGTTGTATCTAGTCTAATTGATTGATACACTAGTGTGAGTGGTGTGAATTAATTATTAATTAATTCACTAATTATTAACTCATAAATCAACTAAAGAATACATCAGTTAACTTCAGTGCATGGACAGTTTCAGTGGAGACTAGTGAAGAGGTAGGTGAAAGAGCAGTGTGACTATCAGTTGTGACTATACTGGTGCATGAGTTTGCACCACACATTGATGGAGATGCCAATGAGGATTGCGCAGTGCATACCAGAGGGATTCGAACTCATATTGGGCCATTATTCATCTTGGATTGCGCAGTAGAGGCAGGCTAACAGGTGGAGCAGATTGGAGCATGTGTTTTGTTAGATCTGAGCTTGTGTAGTGTGTAACAATTGGAGATTGTACTGAGAGCTTGTGAGGAGTTTGTACAATTATTGTTACATGATATCTATCATTATAATATACAAATATTTGGGGGTTTTCAGCTTTAAGCTTTCCCATAAATACTATGTTTATATGTGTGATTGTTTATGGTTTTAATGTGCGCATGCGATTGTTTATATTTCTGCAATTAATGATCAATAGTAGAAGAGGTTATGTATTATGCATGAAGCTCAAATAGTGTGTGATCAGGATAATCTCGGTGAATAATTTAATAGTTATTGAAAACTCTACAATGCCTGTGAGTACAAGGAGAAAATCTACATCGAAACCTGTTCAACTTGTTCCAAAGAAGAAAACTACAACTCTGAGTACCAAAGACAAAACTCCTGCAAAGAAAGCTTCTTCCTTACCCACTCAGAATCAGCCATCATCTCCTAATCCTCCCACATCATCATCTAATACTCTAGTGGTATCAGATCCGATGGATTATAACATTGTTGAGGACATGAAAAAGACTAGAGAGAAAATTTCATTACATGAACTCAGCAAACCTAAACATCAACAAAAGCTGCTATTAAAAGAATTAAATGTTATGCCTATTGCTCCTCTACCAAGTGGTGTAGTAGCCAAAGCAGCTAAAGGGACTGGTAAGTCACATGACAAAGTAGATGCCACAGATACTGTTCTTATTGGAGAAAGATCAAATTCTCAAACACCTCCGTTTTTGTTGATTTATGAATTCTACAATAAGAATTTTCATAATTGTTTAATTGATTCTGGAGCATCCTCTAATATAATGCCTACTTCAGTCTATGCGAAATTGAATATTGAACCACAAAAGTCTGCAGTTCACATTGTACAATTGGATCGCTCTAAAGTTCAAGTTGTAGGAGAAATCAATTCAGTTACCATTAGACTAGCTTCTGATCCTAGGATTGTCCAAAGAATTGATATTCTAATTGCAGATATTCCTGAATTCTATGGGTTAGTCTTAAGCAGGGATTGGTCTGCGAAACTTAACGATTATATCGCGACTGATTTTTCACATATGTGGCTTCCCTACAAAGGGAAACCAAATCAAATCAAAATCGAGCGAGAAAAACATATGACGCACATTGTAACTGAATTTGAACAACCAAACGAACCTATAGCTTTCAACAACAATATTCTTGGAGGTTATTCTGCTGAGTCATTTCTTGGGAATTTTACTGCACCACAATCACCCATTTCTGTAAATACTTTTGTTTCTCAAATTGAAAAATTTTCGCAATCTAATTCTTCTAGAATTGTTAATATTTCTAATACAATTGTAGATAAACCTGTAGATAAAACTTTATTTTGGTCATTATATTTTGATGGATCAAAATCTAGTGATGAAGCAGGAGCAGGATGCATTTTAATAGATCCAGACGGAGAGAAAACCATGCTATCATGTAGATTAGAATTTGAGTGCACTAATAATACCACTGAGTATGAAGCCTTGATTCAAGGGCTTTATAAGGCCATAGGGTTAAATGTAAAATAATTGAAAGTATGTGGAAATTCTAAAATTGCCATAAGACAAGTGAGGAATACCAACCATTGTCTTTCAGGACATCTCAAACATTATCAAACCCTAGTATAGGACCTTACCACTCAATTTCTAGCATTTAATATCTCTTCTATTCCTAGAAATCAAAACACATCAGCTGATTTATTAGCTAATGTTGCATCCAAACTCCTCCCTGCTGAAGATTGCAGTCCTGATAGATTTTCAATAGAATTGATTTTTCGCCCATCTGTTCCTGATAATGTCACTAACTGGAGAGTATTCTACCACGATCAAGATATATTGAATTTATTAATTTCTGAGAAATCATATGATGAACAAATTATTGATGAAGACGATCATGATCTGCAAATTACTTCGAGAAATAATGAAAATCCGATTCCTAAATATGTTGTTAAACTTGAGGATTTATATGATATTAAAGACAGATTCAAGAAAGTTACTAATGCTAAAATTGAAATTTCAACTTTGAAGTTTGAATTAGTAAATCTTGGCTTTGATTCTAAACCTCAAAACGTTAATCTAGGACTCAATTTAACTCCAGAAGAAAGATCTGCTTTCATCAAACTTCTGAGTAAATATAAAAATGTCTTTGCTTGGAATTATGCGGACTTAAAGACTTATGACACTTCTGTGATTCAACACACAATTCCAATGCTATCTGATGTTAATCCTGTTCAACAGAAGTTAAGAAAGATTCATCCAAATCTTGAAGATCAAATCAAAACAGAACTCAACAAACTTTTGAAAGCCAAAATCATTTTTCCTGTAAGGCATTCTAATTGGGTTTCCAACATGGTACCTGTCAAGAAGAAAAATGGTGATATTAGAATCTATATTGATTTCAGAAATTTAAACAAGGCATGTCAAAAGGACAATTTCCCAGTTCCAACCATGGAGAAAATTTTCTAAAAGGTAGCTGGTTCTGAACTCATGTCCTTCCTTGATGGATTTTCAGGCTATAATCAAATTTTAGTACATCCAGATGATAGGTTGAAAACCACTTTTAGAACCAAATGGGGAACCTATGCTTATCAGAAAATGCCTTTTGGTTTAGTAAACACAGGAGCTACCTTCCAGAGAGCCATGGACATAGAATTTAAGGGTCTGATTAATAGATCAACTATTATTTATCTTGATGACATAACAGTATATTCAAAGAAGAGATCCAATCATCTACATGATCTGAAACAAATATTTGAAAGATGTAGAAGGTTTGGTATTTCCTTAAACCCAAAGAAATCCTTCTTTGCTCTCGATGAAGGAAAACTCTTAGGGTTTGTTGTGTCAAAATATGGTATATATATCGACCCGGACAGAGTTAAAGAAATTTCTGATATTTCTTTACCTCATAATAAAAATTCCATGCAATCATTTTTAGTATAGATTAATTTTGTAAGAAGATTCATTCCCGATTTTTCTCAAATTGTTTTACCTATGCAGAATATGATTAAGAAAAATTCAGTATTCAAATGGGGGTATAAAGAGAAAGAAGCCTTTGATGCAATTAAGAAGGCAATCATTGATGCACCTGCATTGAATACTCCCGATTTTTCTAAAGATTTTATTCTGTATACTTTGGCAACCGAAACATCCTATGCTGTTGTTTTAACACAACTCAATGATCAACAAATTGAAGCACCGATTTTGTTCTTCAGCTCGAATCTGCAAGGAGCTAAGCTGAATTATTCCGATGTAGAAAAACAAGCTTTCGCTGTGTTTAAGTCAATAAAATTTTTTAGACCTTTTCTCTTAAAAACACATACAAAAGTTATTGTCCCATTCTTTGCAGTGAGACAATTATTAATTCAAAAGGAAGTAGGAGAAAAAAGGGCTAAATGGGTGACAGCTTTGCAAGAATATGATATTGATATTAAACCAGCAAAGATTGTTAGAGGTCAAGGTTTTTGCAGATTATTAGCAGGAGCTCATAACATACCAGAAAATCAAGATCTAGACAATGTTGTTCAAGTAAGTTAGATAAGTGCTACAGATTCTGAATCACAGTATGCTGATTTGATCTTTTACTTGAAAAATGGGTATACTCCTTCTAATCTCAGCTATAATAACAAACGTGCTTTAAGATTGAAGGCTACTAAATATGAAATCATTGATGATGTGTTATTCAGAAAGAATTATGATTCAATCCTATTAAGATGTCTTGAAAAGACTGAAGCAAAAAAGGTGTTGTAGGAATTACATGATGGGCCAGTAGGCGGTCATTTTGGAGGTGATACCACAGCTCACAAAATCATCCATGTTGGATATTATTGGCCTACCCTTTTCAAAGATACACATGATTATGTGAGGAAGTGAAAATTTTGTCAAACTGCTAGTGGAAGACAAAGGAAGCCAGCTTTTCCTTTTCAGCCAGTAAACATTGAGCAACCATTTGAGCAATGGGGGCTTGATATCATTGGTGAGATAGTACCTCACTCTTCCAAATAGCACAAATACATCCTCACAGCAACAAATTACTTCACAAAGTGGGTAGAAGAAATTCCTCTAAAGGTAGCCAATTCTAATGCAATTATTGATTTCATTGATCATTTCATCATTACCAGGTTTGGTGTACCTAACGCTTTGGTCTTCAACAATGCATCTTATTTTTATGGTAATAGTATAATGGAATTTTCAATCAAGAGAGGTTTTAAACTGAAATATTCAGCAAATTATTATCCACAAGGTAATGGTTTAGCTGAATCCACTAACAAAAATCTCATCAAAACCATTAAAAGGACCATTGATCAAAATCAAAATAATTGGCACAAGTCTTTAATCTTTGCATTATGGGCTGATCGTATTACTCTTAAAACTTCTATAAGACCTTCACCTTTTAATTTATTTTATGGAAAAGAAGCTGTAATACCATCAAATCTAGCTCTTCCATCATTATCCCTAGTGCAATTCATTGAAGAAAATCCTTCCTCATCCATTTAGTTGAGATTTGATCAAATCCTTAAATTAGAAGAAGATAGAGAAAAAGAAAAAGGTATTCATGAAAAACATCAACAGCTTGTAAAATCTTCTTTTTACTCAAGTTCCACCGACTCAAAAAATTTGTCAATTGGTGATCTAGTTCTGAAATGGGATAAAGCACATGAAGAAAAAGGAAAGCATACCAAATTTCAGAAAATTTGGCTTGGACCATTTCAGATTGCTGAAAAGATAGGCTCATATACATTCATAATCCAAGATTTAACAGGAAAGAGAGAATCTCTTCCTGTAATGGGTTTGTATTAAAGAAATTCTTTCATAAGGAGGTAACCCCTTCTTACTTGTACATATTCCTTTCTGCAATTTTTGTTTGTTTTTGTATATAAAGGTTGTTAATAGTCTCTAATTGACTTTTTACTATTAGAAAATTGTCTTAGGAAGAATATTATAAATACTTATTTTGTGTAAATAAGAATTTTTAGGGAAATGATTACAATTTTGGATAGTTTAAAATAAAATGTTAAACTTTGAAAAATTTGTTTAAAACATTTGCATGATCTTTTGAAACTTTGAAGAAAATGTACATCATTATAAGTTTATTAAGCAGAGAAAGGTTATCTATAAAAGTAAAGACTTTTTCAATCTTTAGCAAACAAAAAACTATAAAAAAAATTGTCATCCATTGATTCTTAAGGATACAACTATTTCACCCCATCCATTTAGGTTGTGATTTTTTAGAATGTAATTCTAAGAAATTATATGGCAAAATTTAGGAGATAAGAGGTCTCATCACGAGCCTGCTTACCATGATCATGAGAAGTAATTAAACTGACATTACCAATATTGCATCAAAAATAGGGTAATGGCTTATAAAAGTAAGACAAGGGGTCTCATCACAAGCCAGCTTGTTCAGTTTAATTACAACTAGTGAATCGCATTGTTATTAACTGGCTACCAAACCAGAACAATGGCTCTTAAATTAAAAATAAAAATTGTTGGAACACCTAATCCTACATGGGTAGGTGTGGAATGCGAAAAGTCACAATGGAGTCCAAGTGACCTTGGAATGTGAAACCAAGAGTCACACCATTGTACTATAAATGTACATCATGTATAATGGAAAAATAAGAGAGCAACACACTTGTCCCTCATTGTGTGTTGAGTTTCTTGTGTGTGTGTTTATTCTTTCTCATACACCATGTGTGTGTTTAACATGGTATCAGAGCTGATACGTCCATAACCAGCTCCACCTTGAGTGAGCCATTTGTGTTTATGGCCTGTGCTTATCTGCAAAAATTCTTGGCATTTTTGCAGCACTCAGAGTGTTTCTGCAGCAGAAATTTTGCCACATTCAGAAAGGTGTTTTGAAGAAGAGCAGCAGTGGTTTTGAAGAAAAGCAGCACTGCGAATCTGAAGGTTTTCATTCTGATTTCTTCTTGCAATTTCTGCCTATTAAATTTCTGCATTGAAGAGTTGCTGGAAAATAGTGTTTCAAAGTTGTTTTCTGAAAGAAAAAATTTTGAGTTTTTCCATTGAAAAATTTCTGCAATTCTGGGTTTTTTTGCTTCTGGAAAATATTCTCTGCTGCTGGGCTATTGGAAAAATTTCTGGGTTTTATTGGCAATTTCTACAATCTACTGTTGTATTTTAGTACTTGAAATTTTTACTGTTGCCCTCATTTCTGCAATTTTTGCCAGATGTTTTAAAGTGGAATCTCCTCTCTGCTGTTTTTAAATTTAAAAAAAAAAAAAGGCCTTCGGCCCTCTCTGCAACTCCCCTCACAACACTCGCACATCCTACACTACACTCCTTGGCCCTTGCATACTGTAATATACCCTCACGGCCATACGGCCTCCCCCAAACTCAAACCCCTCTGCTATAAGTGGCCCTCACTCCCTAACGCAGACCCAAACCCACGCTCATCCAATCCCCTCCCTCACGCACTCACAAAACAACTGCCCCCTCTCATACCTACACGCATACACTCTTCCCCTAACCAGTGCTCAACCCTGCGGCCACCTGCCAACGCTGCTACCCCAAACCCAAAACCTTCCCTCCTTATCACTCCATCCACTCCCCCTCCACTCATCTACGCTAACCTAGCCACGGTCCATCTCCCCCTCGCATCCCCTTTCCAACCCCCTCTCCATCGCTCATCCCTACCCCTCCTCATCCCCGCTCCCTCTTACCTCCACACTGCCCCATCCGCCCTGCAACAAACACACAGCTCTCCCCTCCCCAACTTACGCAGACTCCCCCACCCTTACGCTCTGCGCTCTCTCTTCCCTCCTCATTACTGCATTACTCCCCATCACTCATCCTCACAGCTACCATTCGCCCTCATCTCACAGCCTTTATCCCAGCTACTAGCTCCCCCTCTTTGGCCACTCGGCCTTACACCACCGCCTCTCTATGCAATTTTTTTTTAATTCTTTAACTTTAGTTTAACTTAATTAAAAATAAATAAATAAATAAAAATTCTCTTCCTTTTCTTATTAATTATTTCCCTCTTTCCATTTTTTAGTTAATCTCAAAATTTAATTTAAAAAAAAATAAATTAAAAAAAAAAAAAATTCTAATTTAAATTCCCCTTTCTTTTAAATTATTTCCCTTCCCACTTTAATATTTAAATTTTTTTTCCCTCCGTCAATTTTTTTTTAATTAATTCCAAAAATAAATAAATTAAAAAAAAAAAACAAACAACAGAGAGAGAGGAAGAGAGGAAGTAAATAGCAGAAAGAGAGGAAGTAAACAGCAGAAAGAGAGGAAGAGAGAGAAAATGAACAGTAGGAAATGAAGAGAAAATGGACTGAATACATAGAGAAAATTGCAATTTTGCATTGTGATTTGTGGCATTGACATAAGGGTGACTTTTTCTAAAAGAGATTGACATGTGAAGACGAGTTGTTCTTGATGAAAAAAATCTCTTTGAAGAAAAATTCAGCTGCCTTAAAGGCCTCTTGCACGTTGTTTTTGCTGCACATTCAAACAAATATTTTGCAGAGATGATGTATTGAATTGATATTGTATTGCTTCTTCATAGTTGCAATCAGTACTTGAGTTGTTGAAAAATTGTTGATTGTCCTCCATCATTTGAGGAGCAGATTTTGTACTTTGAGATTTCCAAAGTTGGAAGTTCTCTTGAGTCATTTGTATTTCTTGAAATTAAGTTGAATCACATTTTAAACGGGTGCATTTTCGGTTGAAATGGCTAAAATCAATGAGGCATTAGAGTTTTTGGATAACCTCATTCATTCCAATGTTGATGATGTGATAAAAATGAGCAAAACTGCTCTTTGTAACATTCAAAGTTGTTTGCTAGATGCACAAGAAAAGATTGAGTTTTTGCAGTTGGAATCTTAGCTTCAACAAGATGAACTTCGGCAAAAGAGTCACCATTCTGAACTTGTTTCTGTTTAGAATATTGAGAAGGACTCCCATCAACAACAAGTCAGTAAAGTTGAAGTTGATTCCCATTCAGTTCATTGCACAAGAGCAGATGTACATGCAGATGCAGCAGTTCAACCTGCACTTCTCAAGCCCATCATCAGACCTTGGGAAGAGCTTGTCCACAACAAGCACCGAACTAGTCTTGGATATGAAAAGGATGTGTCCTTTCATATTCCAGACTACACCAAGCCCATCATATTTTAGAGTGTCGGATTCTTGCATGACAGTCCACCTGCAGCTGTTCCAGATCTTGTTCCACTTCCATAACAACAGCAGATTGAAAAATTCCAACACTCTGATCGAGTTGGCCATATGAAAGATCATTGTTTTGATCTTCACCCATGCAAGCACTGTGGTCGGCACACCCATTCTTCACATAGATTCTTCAGAAACAAGCCTCCTGCAAGAAAAAAGATTCATCTTGGATGGATCGCTTCTTGGAAATGGGCATCAACAACCAAGAAGATGTTTAAGTCACATGTCAGAACATGTTCACGAATATTGAGCAAACTTGCAGTTGAGTTTTCGCCATCATCTCACCTTGTCCCTGACAGGGGGGAAAATTGTGGTCATGTATAAGCTTCGATGACAGATCAAGCGATCCTGAGCCACAATCTCTCATTCCATGTTCAGAGTTGTAGCCAGAGACACAACAGTTCAAGCGAGCCTGAGCCACAATTCATCATTCTAGATTCAGATATGTAGCCAGAGACATGGATGCCCATGAGCATGCCTTTGGTTGGTGGAAAACCTTAAACCATCATCTTTGGTTGGTGGACAGCCTAAAACCATCACAGGTAGTAGACCTCCCTTCTTTTAGGTTGAAGGTCTCCCTTTCATATATGAAGAACACTTCCTCTAGCAGAAGCCTTCAACTTCTTTCCAGCTTTGGTTGAGTTCCAGGAAATGCTTCAAGCATTCCAGTGTTGTTGGTAATCCTAAGACCATCACAGGTTGTAGACCTCCCTTCTTTTAGGTTGAAGGTCTCCCTTTTTTATGAGGGACAATTCCTCTAGCAGAAGCTTTCAACTTCTTGCCAGTTTTGGAAGAGTTCCGGGAACTACAACAAGTATTGTGTTCCAGTGTTGGTGGTCATCCTTAAACCACCTATTTTTTCCAACATTTCAAAGAGTTGATTCAGCCCAAGCGCTGCCATGTATACTTTGCAGATTTGTATTACAACTCTCTTCTTGGACTCACACATACCCCTTCGGATTAAGGGGGGATGTTGGAACACCTAATCCTACATGGGTAGGTGTGGAATGGGAAAAGTCACAATGGAGTCCAAGTCTCCTTGGAATGTGAAACCAAGAGTCACACCATTGTACTATAAATGTACATCATGTATAATGGAAAAATAAGAGAGCTACACGCTTATCCCTCATTGTGTGTTGAGTTTCTTGTGTGTGTGTTTATTCTTTCTCATACACCATATGTGTGTTTAACATGGTGTTTAATAAAAAAAAAAAAAAAAAGTCAAAAAACATGAGATAATATGTCTTATGAATTTATTTTTAAAGAGTCATAATCTTAGTTGGATGGGATAATGAATGGTTGATGGTTAAAAGGTAACCTTGTCGAGACTATGGACGTTTTATAGAAGAAGAGGCAATGCCTATGACAATAGAGTATATTACAAAAGCTAAACTTGGAGAGGTCCACTTACTTCATTATTATCAACCAATCAAAGCTTGAGATAACCCAAAAATGTTTTTATCCTTAAAGAATTAGAAATAAATTGTAAGTGATTTTTATTCTTTCTCATAGTTAGATTTTATTTGAATTATCCTAAGATAGTTTTCATTATCTTTAGAAATTTTTACTTACTAGAAATATAGTGTTCATTTTATTTTTTCAGAGATAACTGTTTCTTCCAGTAAATCGCCAATTGTTGTAATGTACAACAACCCTCCCCATTTCTAAATTTCTAGAATAAATTTCATTTAGAAATAGGTCCCCTTTTTATCTTGCTTTCTAGATAGAAATAAAATATTTAGAAACAATCCGATCATTTTTAAATTAGAAATAAGAAGATCATTGATAAAAGGACATATTGCATATCTTTATTAAAAAGTGTGTATAAACAAATACAACATTGAAAAATTTTCCGATCCTATGAGATATAAAGCTTTTATCATATCAAAATATTACATAAAGTTTTTATATTTAACAATATTTGATGTGTATAGTAATCGAAAATCGGAAATCGAAGAGATATTTAAGTTTTATATTCACTTTGTAAAACTACAATGCGATGGAACTCAATCGCAATCGCAAATTGGATAAGTTTTAAGTTTTCATATTTTTTTTGCATATTTCCGATGAGATGCGATTCATCGCGATCGCATTTCGGAGAATGATCTTTCATGGACTTGTTATAATAAAACTCTGATGCGATGACTCATATCACAATCACGAATCGGAAAAATGTTAAGTGATCATATCTGCTTTGAAATACTCCGATGCGATGCGCTTCATCGCAATCACATTGTGGAGAAACAAACGTTATATTTGTTTGATTGAAAGACTTCAACGCAGTGGACCCCACCTAATCACAAATTGGAAATCGGAGAAACTCATTGACAATTAAATCCATTTTAAAATACCCGACGTGATCATTGCAATTGGAAATTAGCACAAATCATATTATATTATTTTGTGTACCTTTGAAAATTCCCGATGCGATTATTACTTAATGCCCATACACTATTTATTCATCGCATCGCAAGAATTCAAAAGGTAACTTTTTACACTTATTTCAAAAAATGCCAACTCCCAATTGTATGTATGATATTGAATAGGAAATCAAACGAATAATGGAAAATGATTTTGTTTTAAATACGTGAGTGTGACTCTTTAGAGGGAATTTATGTTATAAACACGGAGATAATAAATAAAAATCAATGAATAGATTGTTATACAGTTGTTCTCTTCATTTGAGTTTTTACCACGATTGAATTTTTTTTCCCTTTTCAGAACCAAAGAAAACTCAATCCTTTCATTCGCAGAGCGAGGGAAACATTTCTAGATACAGAAATGTCAAAGAGATCCAGGAAGGAAAAAGTTGTTGTCGCGGTAAAAGCCCTTGTGTTCACCATGGAACCTAAAGTAAAACTAGCTAAGATTAAGCTAGTTACAGACACGTCGTGCCAAGGTCCTGGTAAATTATCTTGGGAAGAGGTATATAACCTCATTAAAAGGGAAAATCCTAAGGTAACTGTGACGAAAGCAATAGTTCCTGATGAGGACGATTCAGAGTTAGATTCAGAACATTCCCTTCGAACACTGGCTAATTCATTTCTACACCGAATTGCAGCTCGAGCAAACATTTTTCCATATTATGATGTTATTCGGTGGGTAATTGATAATGTGGCTATCCAAAACAGAACCTTTGTTTCAGCTTCTGGAGCAATATTCGGGTCGTTCAAAGCAGAGGACATTAAAGCGATGTACCACCTTCCGGACCCGCATAAAATCTACAACAAAGACTTCATCAAGGAATTTGCTGCGAATAATGAAAATCAGTCAAAGCCGATTAGAGAATGGAGAAAGGCTCCCGAAAAGCATAAACACAAGGCATCAGGTATGTACTCTGTGGAGTCTCTTTTGCCTCCATACTGTTATGTTGTAGCAATGATGTGAAGATTGTTTGGGAATGATAACTCAGCTAGATTTTCTATAAAAATGGTGCCATTAATACATGCTGCTATAAATTCCGAGATAATGGACTGGGATGTCATTCTTTCTGATAAGATAGCCAATAGGATTCTTGAGTACAGGAAAGACAAAAACACAGGAAATACTACTCCATTTTATTTTTTGCTTATATTCTAGATGCCCTGTGCTTCAATTCTGAATTTCCCATATTAGGATGGAAATGGACCCCTAAAGATCATGTTCCTATTCATATATATCACAAGTTCTTGTGGAAGGGGCATTTCAAAAGCCATGTTTACAGAGTTTGTCACGGTTTTCTTATCTCGATTTATCAAACTATTTTTGGTCGATTCCCTTCTATACTTTCTGAGAAGGCTAAAGTTGATTTATCCCCGATTGGGGATTGGTTTGGAGAATAAAGATTCACATATATCAGATTTTTCGGAAGTATTGTAGAACCACACATTCTTCCTTTGTATGTTCCAGATAAACTATTAGCGCAGGAAATTGCATATCAGCTGACAGTAGAAGGCATGTCTAGGACTTTGAAGAACAGAAAGAAGCTAATGTGGCCTACTTTTCCTTTTAAATGTGGTGATTATACTCTCAATAATTTTATTCATGCTGAGAAATAAGTTGGCAAGCTAACCAATCTCAAACTTTCAACAATCCTAGGGAGACAATATGATCCAAGGAAGGTGGCATTTGATTTTACTACTGTTGTTTCAATTGCTTGATTTGAACACGAACCAAATGTGTTCGATGATTTATTTGTTTCTGTAGATAATTTGTCTCAAGTTTTTGATTTGGCCAAGTCTAAATTCTAGTCTGAAGAGATGAATAAATTTCTGTTATTTAGAAGCCAAAGATTACTCAAAGTTCCTCTGGATCAATTAAGAGTTCCTATGCAGGAGAATGAATCACAACAGAAGGAAAAAGAGGATACATTTGGTAAAATAGTAATAGAAATAACTGCTAAACTTGATGTACATAATGATCAGCAGTCTTCAGCCCAGACAAGAAAAGAAAGCATAGGTACTGATACCAATGTGCATACTAAGAAAGGAGGCACAAACAATAAGGCTACTGAACAGGCACCAAAAGGAGATATAAACAATAATCTAGATTCTCAACTTGGAAGAGAGGAAGTTGCTAAAAAGGTAGTTGAATCTGTTGAACTTATAGTTTATCCTCTTTTGCTGAGCCAATATGAACAATTTGCCCAGCAAATAGGACAACAGAATAATCCCCAAGTTAATGTTCTGGAAGAGCAGGATATATAAGTTATTCCTGAACATCCCACAGGTGAAATTATGTTGAAAATAGAAGAAATCCCTCCTTTGGATGTATTTTATAGTCCTAAGCATAGGGCTGTTGTGAAAAAACAAAGGAAAAGGAGGAGAATTGATCAGGATGCACTTTCGACATCACAGGTGGATTTTATGAATATTGTTTATAAAAATGCTGAGGTAAATCCATCTGAGGATCTCACTAAATTATCTCAATACGCAGGTGCCTATAGTGCTGCAACTATAGACAAGGCCTCTGAAGTTACACAATTAATGAAACAAAAAGATTTGCAAATAGCTATGTTAGAAGAACAGGTTACAGAGAACCAACAGAAAATTATTCAGTTAGAACAACAATTGCAGGATGAAGAACTCAAATCCAAACAACTAGAAGAGCAACTTGTTGTTGAAAAGAAAAATATTGATCAACAGACCTTAGAAAAGCAACAACAGCTAAACCAAGAGGTAGAAAAATTACAAGCTCTTCTGCAAAATGAGAAGACTTCAAGTATTGAGCAAGAGAAGATGTTTCAATCTAGATTGGACAAGTTTAAGAATTATCCTAATTTGGATCAGTTCAAAAATGAAGCCCTGGAGACAAGCAAGTTATTGTCTCAGCAATTAAATGAATTTTGTCTAAATTTTGCAGAATCATAATCGTTGTGTGAAATTACATCTTTCTTAATAGATGAAGGAGTCAGTCTTAAACTTGAATTTGATGAAGCTGATGAAAAAATTTCCGAATTTCTTTTATGGCAAGACTTAGAGTCGGGAAGAAAAGCAAACCTTCCCAGGATTGTGGAGAGACATAAGTAAATTATTTTTTCAGAATGGGAACAACGTTTAATCAAAGTGGAAGGAGCTACATCCAGAGCTAAAAATATGATGAACAATGTAACACAGCTGGTGAATAATAGCCTGTATGCAATCAATTTGATTTCAGATTGTACCCCAGGCAAGTTACCTAGGGTAAAAGAAAATGATTACAGATGGAAACAAGAAATAATCAATAAGAATCAACAAATTAGCCAACTGCAAGGAATATTGTGGGATATGATGTGGACCTACCTTATCAAGCCTCATAGTCAGCAAACAACAATTAAATTTCTTTCAAATGTCATTGATTGCATTATTATTGATTTCTCTGATGCCACATATACAGGGCAGTTACACTCAAAGCTTATTCATCCAGAAGAAGTGAAAGAAATGCTCAAAATCTGCCATCTGGGCACATCAAACGCAACAGATAATCAATGAATCGCTTCACTTCAAGATCACATTTCTTTTTCTATATTTTTGATTGGATAGATTGTAGGAATAGTTTTAGTTATTTTGTTTTATTAAGTACCTATTTAAACCCCTTTCATGCATTTAGAAAGGGGTCCTAAATTTGTAATATTTTGATTTGGAGATTACATTTCTGTACTCCATTGACTCTTATATTTTTATAAAGGATCACATCTGGTTGGTCTATGAAAAATTGCCTTTAAGAATTGCATTTCTGTATCTTGGAGTCTGTTTTACATTGAAGTTGCTGGATTTGGATATTGAATTGCATCAGAAGCTATCAAGATGGATATGGTATTTATATCTATTCACTGTTAATTTCTTATGTTGTGAGATATTATATTTTAAATTGCTATCATTTATGTGTACTTGTTTTACAATATTTCTTTATACATATCATTTCTGAGTGTGTAGAAATATTTATCTTTTTTAGTATATGTGAATGATATATATAATGATGAATGCAATATGTTATTATAACTCTGTTTAATTTCTTAAACATAGTTATATTTACTTGTTACTGCACATTTCAATTAAACTATAATACATTTTCATGATTATTGGTTAGTTGAAACAATTTAAAGTTGTATTCACATTTGATACCCGGGTTAGTTTTAGAATTATTTTATCAGTTTTATATTAGATTAGATAGTTTATTTCAGTTATTTAGTCTCATTTTCCCTTCACCCAATCATTCCATTACCAACCCATTTAAATTATTAGGAAACTGGTCCTATCAATCCAATCGGAGCCACCATACCAAACAGAAAAGGAGCTGCCTTAAGGTCCCGACCGGGTGGTTATCCCCCAATGTTTGAAGTAACGATTTTCGAGGCTTCAACAGGAAGCCATCACATCGGAGGAAGGAACCCTTGTAGTAGTACAAGATTTTCCCAAGCTTTACCAAGGTATGCACATATTTCCATTTCGTGTTATTTCAACACATCATATGGAGGATGGAGACATGCTGTTAGGGAAAATGCATGGCCTAGGGTTAAAGCACATTGATGATTTGGAGCAACAGACTATCAAAGCACTGAGGACCCTTGATGTGTTCAAGGAGGAGATATATAGTCATCCTAGTATATCATTGTTGAGCTGCACACAACTCTTGGGGTTGGAGTGTAGAATTTTGGAGGATGGGATGAACATTGTCCTGAGCAGAGAAATGCAGAACCAAGTGTTAAAAATTGAGCATAATCTTGAGACAACATATGCACCATCATGGAGATCAGAAACACTGTCATTGAGCAACAGTGATAATTTGGGGGCCCAACCTTTATTGGAGCATTCCAATGACCATTATACATGTGTAACAGGGGATAGACAGATGGTTGATGAGAGGCATCTTATCTTCCATTGTTATGATGGATATTTCTTGAGGAACACTTCATTTCTCAATAGAAAATTTTACCTTCAGAATATTTGGATCCTTATGGGATCAACTTGGCCATTGAGGAGTGGTCTTCATTTGGAGATCTCCAGGAGATTGCATTTCAACGTCCCTTGAAATGCAAAGATAGAAATCTGATTTGGGAGGGTGGTATTCTCCATTAGAGGGATACCTATTTTGAGCATGATGTTAAACACTCACCATTGGTTGGGTGCGTGATGTTGATGAGCAAGAGGTTGGAAAGCCACTTGCATATCTATGACACTGGGCAGCAAGAGGCAAGACTGCGTTGGCTACTCTTGAAAGAGTTTGGTCATCATATGACACATTATATTTTAAAGAGTATGTTGGTGGAAGGGACTTGGCATGGCACTTGCATCATATGGAAGCAAGTAGTTTGGGTGCATTGTGTTGATATGAAATTCTTCATGTCAATCATCATGTTTTCACCTCATGATTTGTATGCTGGAGGTTTGGGGAGGCAACAAGAGTTGTTGCTTTGGAAGCTCCTAGGAGAGTATGGGTTGATTTTCTCCCATGCTTTGCATAATGTTGCAGGAGTAGGTGATGGCACTCTCATGGTGCAAAAGGGCTACTCCTTAGCCTTGGAGGATCAGGAGGTACTTCCACTTAGGAAGGAATCTCCCATATATAGCAGCATTATGGTAGACGACTTTGACATTTGGCATGTCAAAGAATGGAACTATGAGATGACAGGAGCCTTGTTACAAAGGCCAACAACACTTTCACTTGGGAGCTTGGGTTTGTTGATGGAGTGTTCCCAGGATCACTTCACATATGATGCACTAGATGGACAAGTAGGAGATGAGAGTGAGGGAGTAGTGGATGGAGACATCTATTACCATGATATGATCTTCTTGACTTGGATCTCCAAGCATAAGGAGAATGCTTTGCATGCAGCACATGGATCATTCCTTTTCATGGAGATATGTCATACCACTATGGAGGGCTCATTCATGGATCTTATTATCATCCTACTCTCAGTACATGGCAATAATTGTGTTTTTGCACTTATTGATTATCTAACATATTATTTTCATTCTCTTACCATCCCTATACAATGCATTGCTCCACAAGAGGGAAAGCCTCTATTTGGGCTTCATGGTCATTTTGGGACCAACATCTATGATGAAGATGGCCATTTCTTGTATGGCTTTGGGAAAGTGTTGCACTATTCTTTGTATGCTCAGTTGTTAAACAATGCCACCTACTATTTACTAGTAGATGTGATGAAATGCACAACTAGAAATTTGTTAAGAGACAACTTTCCATGTTATTTTCTAAAATAACAATTAGAAAAAATGTGTTGTGACTACTTGAGAAACTGTTGGTACCTTCCAGCACTATGTAAAACCTTCAGTATCTCTTTCATTTGGATTCTATGTGATGATAATGTCATATTCATTTTATATGGAATGATCTAGGCAAGAAACAAAGAGTGGGTCTTTGAGGATCCAATTGCCTTTTTGCTTCATAAAGGCAACATTATTGCAGCCCAAATTCAGCAGCAGCTCTACACTTATCATAAGTGGAGAGAGAGACAACGTGGGTTGGAAAATTTTATCCATAAAGTTCAGCTATGCAGCCCACCTACTTTGTAGGAGTCTAAGGTGGAGGAGATGTTTCATGAGCTGCCATGTTGGAGGGCGACTCACTTTTTGTGGATGATAGCTTGGGGATGGAGGCTTCACATGGGAATGATAGTTCCCAATATATTTCAGATCCCATGCCTCAAGAAGGCATCTAGATTACATATAGTTGCTTCCATGGATATCCCACTTGTTCATGATGAGAGCCATTTGGATTTTTCACCAAAGGCATACTTATACACTTGGGAGGAGTAAATTGGAGACTTATTGATGAGACAAAACCTTGTTCATTGGAGGGAATTATCATATGAGGATGCTATAGGAAGAAGAGGAGAGGCTCTTCAATTTTATCCTTGCAGTTGCTTGAGGACAAGCAACATTTGGGAGGGGAGGACTGTAATATTCCTAAACTAGCACACACCTAATTAGAATATTAAATTTTGATTTTGCACTTAGATAGAGGAATAAGAGGGTATGGAGACCCATAAATCTCCTTAGTAGGAATAAAAGACACTCCTAATGTGAATGGAGGTCATCTAAACACTGGATTGAAGACCCTGAGGTGTGAAAAGGGGTTGGATCATGAAGACTGGGTCAACTTTGACCAAATCAAACAACGTTGTTATGGAGGAGTGGCATTTATGGTGGGACAACGCAGTTTTAGAGGGAGATTTATTGCATGATGGTGGAAACCCTAATGAGTGGGACCCAAGGTGAGAAGGCTCACATTTTTTATAGGAAGATGATGGTAGCCATATGGGGTTATGTTATGATTATTATTTTGATATGTCTGTTTATAATTTGTTGCTCTCTTCAGCTGTTTAGCTAAGATTGCAGTGTTGTTTAGCACGATGTGTTCCTGGTCAGGAATCCCACCTATTTCCTTGAGAGGCCTCTTGGGAGAGTATTGTACTACATGGTCCACTATCCAGTATCAGGCCAAGCTACATCTTTCTTCTACAGCGCAATATCTGTTCAGATTTGTGTAATGTTGCAAGGTGCAGCGGTTGAGGGTTGAGAAACCCAACTTCTGAGCTTGTTTTCTAGTGGAGGGAGAAACCCTTCATCCGTAAGGCTTTTGAGGGAGATTATTGAGCCTCATTTCATCATCCAGCAGTAGGCTAAGGCACTACTATCAGTTACAGTGTAGTTTTCTGAAGGAACTGCATTATTTCAGTGAGCAGTTGCAGCAGAGGGTTTGGATCCCTAGTTGGGAGAGATAAAACTTCAGTGAGGGGATCAACCTCTTACTTGGAGAGTCCATAGGAGGAGATTTTTATAAATTTCCAGATCAAATCAACAACCTCCTATTTCATATTCAGTTTTCAGAGATTATTCAGCCCTAGGGCCATATTTGTATTTATGCATTTTTGTATATTTCAGGAAACCCTTCCCGGGTTCTCTTGGAAAGGTGTCTAGGAGGCTAGATATTCACTCCTAGAATTATTTGAGATATATAACATAAGATCTACATTGATCCATATTTATGTAGTAATTTATGCCCTAAAACTGCGTTGTCTTAGCTCAGGGAAATTGTATGGCAACTATTTCTCATGTATTGGAATATTTTGCTTGTAGAGGCTTGTTTTGTATTGCTTGAGTGACTTGATCCTCAAGATATTGTGCATATTATTTGCTGATATGTTTAATAAGATGGCTATACATTTTTATCATATCATGGTGTGTTGATTTATTCACTTTTCTTTCCATTATTGTGTTCATATATTGTTGCTTCCCCATTTGGAAATATTGCAAACACTCAAAGACGCATCAGTAATAGATTAAAACACATAATGTAAACAACATGGTGTAGCTCCTTGCATTAATTCTGAATCAACAAAAATACATCACAAGTATGGATCTAGCCCAGAGTGAGGGCAACAAAATCGAATTAAAATTTTTCCATAGTTATAGTAGCACGACTATTGCTCCCTAATTCCTATTTGAAATCTATTTTTATGCAACCCTTTTGGCCTATGGCCATAAAAAAATTACATACACTCGTTCTAATTCCAACCTTTCAGTTGAAACAAAATAACAACCAGAATTACAAATAAGCTTGCGGATATAACAAAATGCTAATCTGATCGTTGGCCAACAACCCAATCTTCGATCATATCCTTGACAATCCTCCACTCCAAATTCAACTCAAGATGACCGCAACTGAACTGGATGAGTTGGAATGAGATGCCCGCGTTAGGTAACGAGTTGTCGAGGAATTTTAGAGCGGTCGGCTGCCAACGGTGCAAGAATATGCCTGCACTAGACCATGCTGATACAACGATCAATACGTTTTCTTATCAAAATACTTTAGGAAGGAAATATTAGTTGCAATAATATTAAAGGCATAGAAATCTATTAAAATTATTAATAAGTAATTAATAAACCTTAAGTATGAAACATAAAACTAGTGCAGGGATAGGACAATATTCTTGGACTAGTGTAGGAATAAGGAAGTTTATGCGGATAAAACACAGGTTTATGATTGTGGTTTTAAAGTAGGAAGGGGGTTAAAAATGAAGCATTTTATCATACCAACATGAGTGATGGGTACATTTTTAGTAGGGTCATGATAGAGGAGTTTGACAACCAATGCCACTAATATCAAGGTACATAGAGGGCTTGGTTCTCTTGATTGAATATGACTTCCATACCCTAGTACATGACAAAATCCAATGGAAACATTGCAATCCCACCAATCTTCAAATCCTGAAAAACTGATAAGCCTGCTGGAATTTGAGTGACATCTAAAATTCTACTTTCTCCATATGAAATCCAATGAGGTCAAAACCACTCTCAAACATCCTGACTCATTTCATGGTAATGTTAAAAATTTAAGTAAAAGGATGAAAATGAAAGATAAAGGAAAATGTCAATTTTATTAACATTACCATGAATTTCATATCAATACTATGGCCATAGGCTTGAATATTAGGTTTCCCTACTCAAAAAATCTTGTTTCTTTGAAAAAAATTGTGTTTGGAACATATTTATGACAAATGTTTTGTGAAAAAACTAGGGAGAAATTTATTTTTTTGCAGGAGTGCGCTCCCGGGTCGCTCCCTATTGAAGATTGTAACTAGGTTCGGTCTTCATAAATTGTATTTGATACAATATTTATTGTACTTTTCAAAAGAATAAAGAAAATAATTTTATATTATCTATTAAATGCCTTATTAATAATGGGCTTCATGATTGGGTCGTATTATTTAGGTCAAAGTCCCCATTGTGGACTTCTAGGATTTATTCTGAGTCTATATGATTATTTTAGATTTAAATTGACTCATATTGGGCTTTTGAATCATGCAAATAGGTCAAGTATTGAGACAAATATGATATATGGAGCCTCCACATCAAGTTGGCCTCGAGTTCAGTAAATTGAACCCATCAAAAGCCTATAAATACAGGGAGATCGAATTCATTTGGAGACATATCTCACACACTGAAAAATTCGATATGTTGAGGCCGAATCGTCGGACGTGGAAAAGTCAAGATAAAGCTACAAGGTGGAAGGATTAGAACACTTCCTGGTGTTATGAATATTCCTGCATTGGCCAGAAATCTGATTTCTGTAAGCAAGATGGATGATGCAGGTGTAAAAACAGTGTTCGAGAAAGATACTTGCAAGGTGGTTCGAGGACAAATGGTATTAATGCGGGGAGTTTGGATTGGAACTCTGTACAAGGTTTAGGGTAGCAATGTTATTGATGGGTGCAGCAGTTTTGTGGTTCCTTAAAGTGGAGTGGAAATCCTAGCGGTCTCTGGAGAAAAGACCATGCTATGGCATCAAAGGCTTGGACATATTTGAGAGAAGGGCCTTCGTATACTGCATGGTAATGGTATGGTATAAGGTATGTATAATTTCTCTCTAGATTTCTATTTATGTGAACACTATATATATGGGAAGCATAATTGGGTGAGTTTTCCTTCTGGTGCTAAGAGGGTGAATAAGATATTAGAGCTTGTGCACAGTGATGTGTTTGGACCTATGTCGGTTCCATCACTAGGTAAGTATGTGTACTATGTCTCATTCATAGATGAATTCTCAAGGAATACATGAATATATTTCTTTAGGAACAAATCCAAAGTCTTTGACAGATTTAAAGAATTTAAGGCTCTGGTGGAAAACTAAACAGAGAAGAAGATAAAGGTGTTGAGAACAGATAATGGTGGAGAGTTCTACACAAAGGAATTTCAAGAGTTTTGTAAGAAGTGTGGTATAGCACGGCAAGAGACTACTCCATACACACCTTAGCAAATTGGAGTTGTAGAAATAATGAACAGAATGATGATGGAAAAGACAAGAAGCATGCTCAGTGGTACCAGGTTAGGAAGGGAATTTTGGGCAAAGGCAGTGGAGACTGCATGTTACTTGGTTAACAGATCACCTTCATCAGCGTTGGAGGATAAGACTCCACATGAGGTATAGGCTGGTAAGAAGCCCTCTCTTTCACATATGAGGGTATTTGGATGTGATGAATATGTACATGTTCCAAAGCATAAAAGGACCAAGTTGGATAATAAATCTTAAAGGTGCATCTTTATTGGGTATAATGATGGTTTAAAAGGTTACAAGCTTTGGAACCCATAAATAAGGAAGGTTGTGTACAGTCGAGATGTGGCATTTATAGAGGTGAAATATGTTGTTAAACATGAAGTCCTAACAAAGGAACCTGAGAAGATAGAGTTTGATCTAAAGGAGGATGAATCGGACTCTACAATAGAACAAGATTCAGAAGAGGAAGAGTCACAAACTCCAGTTGTGAGAAGATCAGTTCAAGAAAGAAGGCAACCAGAAAAGTATAGTCCATCTGCTTTGTGTTCAAATTTTTCTTTAACTATCACTGATGATGATCCCAGAACTGTCAGGGAGGCAGTGGATTCAGAGGATGGAAAACTCTAGAAGGAGGCCATGGTTGATGAAATGGCATCCTTGTACAAAAATGAGGCATGGGATCTGGTGGAGTTTCCACTGGAAGGAAGCCAATTGGGAGAAAATGTGTGTTTAAGAAGAAGATGAATGTATAAGACAAGGTGGAGAAATGCAAAGCTAGGTTGGTAGCACAAGGTTATTCCCAGGTGTTGGGAATTGATTTTGGTGATATTTTTTCTCCTGTTGCCAAGGTTACTTCTATTAGATTACTTTTATCTATTGCTACTGCATTTGATTTTGAGGTAGAACAGATGTATGTGAAGACAACATTTCTTCACGGAGATCTAGAAGAGGATATATACATGAAGCAACCTGAAGCCTTTACGGTGAAGGGTAAGAAATAACTGGTATGCAGGTTAAAAAATTCAATGTATGGGTTAAAACAGTCACCAAGGATGTGGTATCATAAATTTGATACCTATATATGGGGACTTGGCTTCACCAGAAGCAAAGTGGATCACTGTGTGTATTTTAAATTAAATCGTGATTGTCTTATTTATTTGGTCTTGTATATGGATGATATGTTTCTGGTTGGAAATGAAAAAGAAATTATCCAAGATTTGAAGACCCAATTGTTCTCCAAATTCGACATGAAGGATCTTGGTGCTGTAAAATATATTTTTGGCATGGAAATTAAGAGAGATCAAGAAAAGAGGAAGCTTTGGTTAAACCAAGGTAAGTATGTCGAGATAATATTGCAAAGGTTCAATATGCAGGATAGTAAACTGGTGAAGGTTCCTATTCCTGTAGGTGTAAAGCTATCTGCTGAAAATTTTCCCAAGACACAAGAAGAAGAGGAGGATATGTCCCATGTTTCATATGCAAGTGAAGTGGGTAGCCTAATGTATGCAATTTTCTGTACTAGACCAAACATTGCACATGCTGTGGGAGTATTGAGCAGGTTTATGTCAAAACAAGGGAAGGATCATTGGACATCGGTGAAGCGAGTTTTTAGATATTTGCATGCCATTAGTGATTATGGTTTGTGCTACCAGGGAAGACCAGGATTGGACAATGTTTTGAACATGCGGGGTTTTGTTGATGCAGACTGGGCTGGAGATATGGACCAAAGAAGATATACAAGTGGGTATGATTTTAGCCTATTTGGAGGTGCAGTCAGTTGGATGAGTAAAAGATGGTTTGTAGTGGATCTTTCAACTACATAGGCAAAATACATGGCAACAACTCATGCAAGCAAGGAAAAAGTTTGGTTGCATAGATTATTTTCAAGTATGGGGTTGGTGCAGCAAGATATAAGGATAGAATTTGATATACAAAGTGCAATTTTCTTGGCTAAGAACCCTGATTATCATTCAAATACAAAGAAAATTGATGTTCAATATCACTTTGTGAGAGATGTGGTTGAGGATAAAAAGGTGTTGCTGGTAAAGGTGGACACTTTGAAGAATGTTGCAGATGCATTGACGAAGTCTGTGAGCACTCAGAAGTTCTCTTGGTGTAGAGAAACAATGGGTGTTGCAGGGTTGGACTAATGACTAAGCTCTCCTATGGCCCCCTATGAAAATAAAACAACAAGTGGGAGCCTAATGTTGGGTGTGTGTTATATTTTTTCCACGAACAATCGCACGCGCCGCTGGTGGGCAGATCTGCCTATGGTTTTGTGCATGGGTTTGCATATGGTTTTGGGGCATGATGGTTTTCGGTCCCTGGTATTTTGTAGATCCAGTTAAGGGAACTATGGTTATATTATAATCTAGTGTTAATGAATTGGGGTTTATGAATGCTTCGGCATGTATATATATGTGTTGTGATACTAAAAGGAACATAATGAAAAATCAAGCTGGTAGTCCTGATTTGGGATCCAGGGGAAAATCTCTATGTATATTTGTTTTATGTTTTATGCTCTTGCTATTGTTTATTTTCTTTTTTTAAGAATTTGTTTGTAGATAATTTTTGTATAGGGTTAAGACCCACAATAATGTGCTATCATTTCCTCTGTAAAAATTGACGAGGTGACAATTTTTTTACGAGAGAAAAGCCATCAATACCATACAAATGTATTGGGTTATAAATATAAGGCTGCAATGCATATCTTTTGTGTGTTTTTCACATTATGGAGATCAAAATATTGCTCCATTTGTAGTATCCATGTTACGGGATCCTTGCCATCAAACTTCCTCATATTGATATTTGGAATATGGTGGGTATTCAATCCAAAGTTAGATTTTATGAAATCAAGATTAACATTTATTTTGTTCTCATCATGAGTTTCCTCTACTTACTTTTCGCCATTAGGAAGCTTTTCTTGTAGCAACTTTGTCAAACATTCCTTCAAACCTTCCATGTCTTTCTTCAAATCTTATGTGTTGCTTATTAGTTATGCTTCTATACCTTACATGACATTCTTCAACCCATCCATGTCTAATTTTAAACCATTCATGTCGCTTGTTAGTTCTTTTTTGGTTGCTCTTTGTGAGAGCGAAATTTGTTGCACTTGGTCTCGTAATTTTGATGTATCATGTTGCACTTCTCCCTCTTCATGTGTCATAGTATAGTTTTATAAGGGATTAATGGGTGTGGAATTCTTTTTGGGAGACATTTTAGAACCCAATATTGATATAAATGCTTCAATTTTCCCTTGGAATCACTTCAAACTGATTTTTCGAACAAAAATTATACAATTTAAAAAAAAAAAAATTACACACCTTTTTCTTGCTTTTGAGGAGCTCGATATTGAAACTGATGTATCTCTGTGATTTTGGATCCCAAAGATTTTAAATTTTGCCCTGTATTATCCCTCTGAGTCTTCTTTCCAATGCCACAGGTTTGGCCTAATTTGTATTCTTCAAGATAAATTTATTCCCAATCTCCCACAATGACCTAATTATGGACTAGTTCAGTAGAGCAAACTTGTACAGTGTGCCATGTGTCACTGTTTTGACCTTTGGCTCTGAAATCGATACACAAGAAACTATAGTCAATGAAATTTTGGTCACTTTTTACAAAATTCAAATCCAATTCCTAAAACGAAATTAATGACTATTTTCTTTTGGTCACCTATTTGAGATGACATTATGGATCCTGCAGAAACCCTAACTTCCTCATATCATATCTATGAAAATATAGCGAAAAAAGATCTGAAATTTTTACATGACATTCATCAATATTTTGGCTCCACGGGGTAAACATTTGAGCTTCTGAATCCTCGTAGAAAAAAATTTATAGAGAAAATTCCAATATGTCCTGTTTGAAGAAGCAAAAACCTAGAATCACAAGCTCTGATACCAAATGTTATGAAACCAGCTCACAAAATAGAAGAAAAGATAAATAAACAACATATAATTCAGCCTCTTCAAGGGGTAAACTTCCTTTAAATTACATAAATGAAAAATTTTTGGATGATAAAAATGAAAAAACCTCCTTTCTATATATAGGAGTCCAAGGGATCAGAATATAATCCTAGCCGACATAAGAATAACAATGTAAGGGTAGAACAATAACAATAGTGGGGATTATATGGGGCACAATAATAACAATATTGGGACTACATGGGCACAACAATAAAAATAAGGGGGCTACACTAACAATAACAATAAGGGGATACAACATTATTATAGGGACTTATCATTATCATTAAAGGAGGCCCAAGTCATATATATATATAACTTGATTTGTAATAAATTATGGTTATCATTTTTTTGTTTTTAAATTTAAAATTTTAATGATATTTTTAGATTTATTTTAGTATCCTATAGTGAAACTAGTCCCTTGATCTATGAAATACAGTGAAACATAGGAAAAAACTAGTAAAAACTAATTAAATATGAGATAGATCTTTTTTTCGAAAAATGAAAATCTTGCTTTATGTTAATGCCTTGGTGCTTACTTATATCCAGGAAAATAAAGGGTAGCTTTCCTGAAAGTTTTTAAATTATTAGTCCAAATACTAAGATCAATATTCATAGAATTTCCTGTCTTTTTCTTATCTAAGTTATCTTATACTTTTTGACATTGGTTTGTACTAAACAAACCTACACTATGTCTCTAGTTAACTGACACCTATCTTGTATTTCTGTGTTTGAAGCTTTTTAGTGATCTTGAAATGCAAAATTGGAAATCACAAGACAAGGTTGTGATCAAGAAAGTGGCAGACATGTATGAAATATTAGGTTTACAGGATGAACAAGAAAAGGTGCTAAAAAAGTATGAAATCTTTTTTATAGCTTCATGTAAAACTAGGTCCATGAAAAAGAAGCGAAAAGTAAGTTAGATTATGGTAGTGGTGAGAATGCTGGTATTTTTTCATTCTCTTGAAATATCTGCAAGTATTTGGAAAATGCATCTATTCTAAACATAATAATGTATAAACTTGTGATTGCACATTGATGTTTAAGGTAACCAAATTAAAAATTTCCATTAATGCATATCAATATAAGTAGTTTAGAATACAACACATGCTAGGGTTTCTATTCTGGTAGTTTGAAAACCAGCACTTACTATTGTAAAAAATACATTTTAAATTTCATAATATCATCACATGTAGAATATTGGCAATCACAACTTGTGTATTATTGATGCTTGTTGGCATATGGTGCCATTATATTTGATTCTAAAGATAGTCATTGGCATGCTTTATAGATTTTTTTCTCTTATTTCATGACACATTTCTCCATCACTTTGTCTGTTTTTCACATTATGGTTTGAAAAGTTGTTGTTTATGATAATTTCCTTGGCATGTCAAGAGAAGACAAGCTAAACAGAGGAGGTGATTCACCTAGATACTGTGAGTTGTTGTTATAAATCATTCCATCGAATTCTTGATGCTGATAGTGATCAAAATGAGGCTACTACCACTAATATTGATAGCTAACCTGACTGGTACCAAAGTCCTTGTATTTGTCAATTTTTTTGAGCTTTTAAGAGGCTTTGTTCCTGGCATGTAGGTTATCTAAGAGATCAGGCCAGGTAATTTCCAACTATTCTAGATGAATATTCTTGACTGCTAGTAGATGGGCCCTGAATTTTCTTGATGTAGCTTATTTCCATACATCATAATTTTATTTTTAAAGTCAAGGTAAAGTCAATTGTAATGTTTTGTCAAAAGAAGCTTCTAGGAGCATACATCAAGGTGTTGGAATATATTCTCTCATTTCTCAATATAACAGTCATCAGATATTAGTTGAAATCTTGTAAGAAAAATTGTATTATATCTTAAATCCATAGGTATTGGCACTTAATAATATCTTTGAACTATATGCCAAGGAACTGTCAAGAGAGACAAAAGGGTAAAATTTGGCTAGCTAGATCACCAAAGTAGTCTTTATTAAATGTTGAAGTTTATGTTAGTTTTTGTAGCATTAGATGTGTTCTAGCCACAAAATTTTGTGGAGAGGCTAGAATGCATGAGTTCTCCAAAACCTAGAAATTGTTTCTGGAAATTTTGCCTAGAAGTGTCTCAATTAGATTATTAACCAATTTTTAAATATTTCCTTAAGTCTAAACTTAGGGAATATGGTTAATTAAGAAATATTAATTGAGATAAGGTGAGAATCATCTAGAAACTCACATGAATTGATATGAAATTAATCAGGGCCATTGATTATGATTTAATCTTTGTCATTGGTGCTCCAACATAAGATTATAAGAAAAAGTTGAATGGTATATGGAGAATGCACCAATGCATATAATTAGTTGCCCACGCAGTTTGATTTTCTCAGCAGTAGTAGCTCAACAGAGAAGATAGAGTCAGAGGGTGAGTAGCAGGTGAAAAAAGAGGGCAACAACATCCTGGGAGGAAGGTTTCCAGTCCCCAGAAGAGGCAAAAGGAGCAAGGCTGAAATTATCATAGGGCCAGTGTATGATCTACGCAGAGAATGACGCAGGAGGCTTAGCGCCAAAGTTGGGGAGGCAATTTCGAAGGCGAAAAATAGTTGTGGAGTGAGAAAAAATTCTCATGAAATTTTTTCCAGTATTTTTCCTCAGATTGGATAGTGACTTGGGCATCTAAATTATTGTACTCAAAATTGCCGCTGAAGAATTATAATAAAACCCTCATCTGCTGCACCTGTTTTCCCGCATTGGGTTTTTCTGGGGACAATTGTAAAAAAATAACTGTGTTAAAATTATTGTGTGTGCTAGAATTTCTTTGTTTTCAGTATTTTATTTTCCGCAGTGTTTTTATGGTGAAAATTGCAGTTTTGATTTTATTCATTGTTTGCCACAAAAAATAAAATGCGTAATTAAATTTCTAGTTAGAAGAATAATTCCTAGTTGTTGCAATAGATAAAAAATTCACATGGTATCATTGCATAGTTGATCAGCTGAAAAATTCAAAGGTGAAACCAAAGAATTTCATTGTTCAGTGTGGGCAGCAAATCGAAATTCCCAAGGGCGGCGCAGTCACTCTGCCAGGGGGCCAAGTTACTTGAAGAAATTTGATTTTTTTGAGAGGAAAGAAAATTCGAGTTTTCCAGATCAAGTTATTCTAGAGGCAGAGGGAGTAGCTCAGTATTTTCATTGAGCATATCTCTAGCTGGATGCTGAGGGTTTATGAAACAATTCGCAAGCGCAGGCTAGCGTCGGGGTGGAAAAGAGGAATAGAACACTATAAAATATTCAACATAATCATGGACAAAAGTAACATTCAAGATACTTCTATTGGTCTTCCAGATTGGAGGACCAATTTGCTTTCTTATCAGGATCGAATTCACAAGGTGTATGGTGTACAGGTAGTGGAGCATCAACTCACATGACAAGAGTTAGAGAATATTTCTCTAGCTACAAGGAAGAGCAGATGGAATTCCATATTACTATGGGAAACAGAATGAAATGCACTTCAGTAGGGAGAGGTACCATATACTTTTAGGGGGAGTAAGGAGCAAGCACCAACATTATAGATGTACTACATGTGCTAGGATTGGGTATGAACCTGATTTCAGTATCCTAGTTTCAGGATAAGGGGTATGATATTCATTTCCTAGGGAAGAAAGTGTATGTCAAGCAACCGAGCTGGAAAAAGATAAGACATATTGGAGTTCGAAGTAACAAATTATACCAGTTACATCTTGATTCTCCAATGGTACTATAGGAAGTAACAATAGTAGTGGGAATGAGCTAAATGAGTTATGGCATAGGAGGATGGGACATCTACACCTGGGATCACTAAGGGTGCTCAGAGAAACAATAACAAGGGTTCCATAATTATGCACATAACACGACGATGTCTGCAGAGGATGTGTACTTGGGAAGTATGCTAAGGTAGCATTTCCTAGAAGTGACAACAGAGTTGATGGCGTGTTAGGACTCATATATTCAGATATTTGTGGACTGATTTCCACCAGAGCTCTTAGCGGTGCCGAATATTTCATGACCTTTATTGATGACCATTCCAGGCAAACCTGGATATACTTCTTGAAGACCAAATATGAGGTCTTCGATCATTTTAGAGAGTTTAAATATCTCAGGGAAAATGCGACAGGGAAGAAGATCAAAGTGCTTCGCTAAGAAAATGGTGGAGAATATATTAAAAAGACTTCACAAATTTCTGTGCGAAGGAAGGCATCAAGAGATAATGGATAACTCCATATAATCCTCAGTAGAATGGTGTAGTGGAGTGGAAAAACATAACCATTGTTGGAGTTGCGAAGGAAATGTTATATTACTAGGATCTACCCAGATTTCTATGGGCAGAGGCATGTAACACAGTCATATATATTACATAGGACTCCTCATAGAGAATTGGGGAAGAAAACGCAAGAAGGAGTCTTCACAGGGAGGAAGCCAGAAGCGAGCCACTTCTAAATTTTTGGCAGTTTTTCTTATTGCCACGTGGCAAATGATAAACGTATCAAATTGGATCAAAATATAGAGAAGGGGTTCTTCGTTAAGTACAACGAAACCTCAAAAGCATACAAAATATACATTCTTGCAAATAGGAACATTGTAGTAAGGCGAGACGTAAGTTCAAGGAGGACCGAGCTTTCAGAAGATCTCCTGAGATGCCTACAGGTGATTAGGATTAGTCATTAGAAGTTCCTTTGGACCAGCAGTAGGGGCAGCCAGTGGGACATCCAAGAGGATAGTCACAAGGATCAAGTACTATGACCATTACTAGTACTTCTTCATGTGAAGAAAATCCAGGGAGTTCTCAGTAGATGGAGTAGCAGAGGCAGGATGAGGAGGATCTGGTTGAACCTCCCATTACTAGTGGTCGAGCCAACAAAGAGTTTCGTCAGACATTGAAAGATGCAGAGGAGTTTATTGGAACTCCTAGAATCAACAAAAGACAACGCAGACAACCTGACAGATACCAAGCATTGGTAGCTCAGGTTGAAAAACCTTCCAACTTTTAGGAGGCTGCACAACATCAGGTATGGATAGATGCCATGGTAGAAGATTATAGCTCTATCATGATGAATGATGTTTGTGAGTTAGTGCCAAGGATGGAAGATATATCAATCGTAGGTTCTAGATGGATCTACAAGATCAAGTACGCTGTAGATGGCAGTGTGGAGAAGTACAAGACTAGGTTCGTGGCAAAGGGGTATGCACAACAAGAAGGAATATATTATGAGGATACTTTTGCCCCAGTTTCCAGATACACCTCTATTAGATCAGTTATATCCCTAGCAGCTCAGATGGGATGGCAGATTCACCAGATGGATGTTAAGACAACATTATTGAATGTGGTGACAGAGGAAGAGGTGTACATAGAACAACCATAGGGCTTCGAGACTCATGAGAAGTGCACTCATGTGTGCAGACTGAAGAAATCTCTATATGGACTCAAGCAAGCTCCTAGGGCATGGTATGGTCGGATTGACATCTATTTGCAGCAAATGGGATTCATGAAGAGTGATGCAGATCGCAACCTTTACTATTTGATGGTAGAGGGTGAGCCACACATCCTAGTTTTGTATGTGGACGATCTCTTTTGACAAGATAATTAGGGTTCATAGAGGACTGCAAGAGGAACCTAGCAGTAGAGTTTGACATGAAGGATTTGGGGTTGATGCACTATTTCCTAGGATTGGAAGTGTGGTGTAATAATGGGGAGATCTTCCATGGGCAAGGAAGATACGCTACAGATATTCTAAATAGATTCAGAGTGTAGGATTGTAGACCCATGTCTATGCCCATGATCACCAACTAGAAGAAGATAGATGCATTGGATGACAAGGATGTCGATCCCACCTTGTATAGATAGCTTATTGGGTCTCTAATGTATTTGGTCAACATTAGGCCAGATATCTGCCTCTTACTCAATACCCTAAGTTAGTTTATGGTAGAGCCGAAGAGGGTGCATTGGGCAGTAGTGATGCATATTTTGAGGTATATTCGTGATACAGTCGAGTATGGGTTGAGATATACTCGAGGGGATGATGTCATACTATGTGGGTTCATAGATGCAGATTGGGGAAGCAGTTCAGTGGGAAAGAAAATTACCTCTGGGTACTGCTTTAGTTTTGGATCAGGGAAGGTTTCTTGGTGTAGAAAGAAGAATAATTCAGTAGCACTGAGCTCTGTAGAAGCAGAGTATATGGCAGCCAACACAGCTACGTGCAAAGCTATATGGCTTAGGAATCTATTGGTAGGATTTTTTAGGCAAAGGATGGAAGCGACCAATGTCCATTGTGATAATTAGAGTAGCATAAATATCTCTAAGAATCTAGTGTTTCATGACAAGTCGAAGCACATAGATATTCAAATTAATTTAATCAAAGATTGTGTACAGTGTGGGGAAGTCCAGCTACAGTATGTTCCCACAGAAGAGCAGGTTTCCGACATACTCACAAAGGCTCTAGGGAGAGCTAAGTTCATTGGTTTTAGAGAACATATGGGTATGGTAGAGAAATGGTTCTTGTAGCAGGGATTGATTTCTCAGTTGCAGATGTTGCAGTTGCAACAGCAGCAGATGAGAGGGAGTTGCAGTGCAGATGCAGTGTTGGCAGTAGTTCAGTAGGGTTAGTGGTAGCATAGATTCAACGCACATCAGAGTTGCGCAGTGGTTGGTTGGAAACAATAGCCAGACATCAGTATCATGACAGGAGATGATGAAGAGATAGTGTGTTGTCCCAATAGCTGCAACACTAGAACACATTCCTCGCTAAGAGGTAGTGGTATTTTTTGTACCATCGGATGTGTTCTGGCCATGAAATTTTGTGGAGAGGCTAGAATACATGAGTTCTCCAAAGCCCAAAAATCATTTCTGGAAATTATGCCTAGAAGTGTCTCAATTAGATTATTAACCAATTTTTAAATATTTCCTAAGTCTAAACTTAGGGAATATGGTTAATTAATCATTATTAATTGAGATAAGGTGAGAATCATCTAGAAACTCACACAGATTGACAGGGAATTAATCATGGCCATTGATTATGTTTTAATCTTGGTAGTTGGTGCTCCAACATAATATTATAAGAATAAGTTGATGGGTAGATGGGGAATGCACCAATGCATATACTCAATTTCCTAGGCATTTCGATTTTCTCAGTAGTAGTAGCTCAATAGAGAAGATAGAGCCAAAGGGTGAGTGGCAGGTGAAAGAGGAGGGTAGCAGGATTACGGGAGGAAGGTTTCCAATCCCCATAAGAGGAAAAAGGAGGAAGGTCAAAATTTTCATAGGGATAGCGTAAGCTCTACATAGAGAATGATGCAAGAGGCTCAACATTGAAATTGAAGAGGCAATTTCGGAGGCAGAAAATAGTTGTGGAGTGAGAAAATTCTTGCGAAAAATTTGATAGTATTTTCGTCAGATTAGATCGCGATTTGGGCATCTAAATTATTGTACTTAGAATTATTGTTGAAGAATTATAATAAAAACCTCATTTGCTGCATCGGTTTCCCCACATTGGGTTTTTCCAGGGAGAATTTTCCCAAAATATATGTATTAAAATTCTTGTGTGTGTGCTAGAATTTCTCTGTTTTCAATATTTTATTTTCCATGGTATTTTAATGGTGAAAATTTACGTTGTGATTTTATTCATTGTTTGTCGTAGAAAATAAACTGCATAATTAAATTTCCAGTTAGAATAATAATTTTCAGTTGTTGCAAAAGATAAAATGGTGAAAATTTAAGTTGTGATTTTATTTGTTGTTTATCGTAGAAAATAAACTGTATAATTAAATTTCCAGTTGTTGCAATAGATAAAAATTTCACAGTCTACAGTGGTTATTATCAATATTTAGCTACTAAGGTGTTGAAGGCATGCTGATGGACATTTAATCATTATGTTTGGGATTTTCAATCATATATTTATAGGAAACTTTTGCTTTGTTGACACTATGATTGCTATGTTTGATATATTGTTGCCCATGAACTATTTTGAGCTTGGCCCTGTCAAAATAATAAACCAATTGGGTTTTTGACACTATCTTAATAATCTCGATCTTTAACCAACATTTCTTTATCAATTTAATGTTTTTTCTGGTTTTCCATTATTACCGTCTAAAAATGCATCATTCATTTTTTATTTTCAAAGGTCTCTTTTCTCAGTATTGTAGCACCAGGAGATGTGTGTCTTGGATGTTTAGTGGTGGATGCAGGTCATGAGCTTTGATTTGGAGATCTCATTTGAGCATCACTTATTCAACATGCATATAAAAATAGTGATGCCAAGATCCATGTGGTACTTTGCTTTCACATTTTGAAGGATGTTTACAAGTTTGAAGGTGTGTTTTGTTGTTGAGTTTACATAGTTGGAGGGATTGTTTCTCATGTGGAAGTAGTACAATAATTTGCAATGTCCCTTTTCGAGAGAAGAAGACAAGAATCTATTAATTTAATTATTTTAAATCATCTCTAAAGTGATATTGATTAACTAAATTAAAAAGTGATTACTAAGTGACTTTGATTATTTAAAGAATAAAACTTTACAAAGTCACTTTATATTATTGAGTGGGAAAAAGGTATTTTTATGACCCATGGTATTCCGATGACCCATCTTATTGACCCATGATATTTTTATGACCCATGGTATTTTGATGATCCATGGTATTTTGATGACCCATCTTATTGACCCATGATATTCTAGTAATAAAGGTTATAAAAAGAGAATTGGAGCTCAATTTTTCCCATGCTCTGGTGATTATATTTGATATTGATTGTGAGCTCTTTGAGCTTGAATGTAAGGGTTAGAACTCGTGTGAGGAGGGTAGTTTTGGTGGTGCGAGATCCACTGTAGCTGATTTTCCAGATTGGACTCGGTGTTGCAACTATACACCTAGCCAGTTGACAAGGAGGGATCACTTTAGATCTCTTAGTTGTGCTTCATATCGAGGATTGGGAGGGTTCATACAGATCCACTCACAAGCGCTTTAGATCAAAGGAACAGGGATCAATTCAAATCCTTCACTAGGGCTACAAGGGGTTATAGTTTGGAGACAAAAACTCAAGAGGCTGAGTTTTCATTTTTCAGAGGTACCAAAGGCACTAAGGATGAAAATTGTGGAATTAGTGCTTGGAAAAAATTACAACGGAAGGTTATAATCTATTAAAGGAAGGCCATGTAATGGTGGAGCAAATGAGTGCAATCTTTGTGGAGTATCTTTTGCCATAACAACTCGTTGGAGGGGCATATTCAATCAGACATCATTCACAGGTTCCGAGAAACCAAGCAGATATTCAAAGAAAGATCAAGTAAGAATTTTTCAGATAAATCTAACAAGTATATACCACCCCAGTTATGAGAAGAAATTAATTGCTACCCCAATCCAGAGAAGAAGGAAGGAAAATGATGGAAATGTGGAGACAAATACGCACTAGGTCATAAATGCAACACACAGAAACTCTACATTTTTGAAACAGAATAGGAGGAAGACTCAGCTAGAAGTGACTCATATGAAGAGACTAACGATGAAAATTAATCCCCAAACACAGAACCAGAAGAAGAAGCCATGCCCAGGATTTCTATCGCTGTAATCACAAGAATAACGCAACCACAAACCATAAAATTAAGGGGGAGTGTAAAAAAGGAGAATTTCACGGTGTTAGTAGACACAGGAAGCACCCATAATTTATAGATGTAAATGTTGAAAGGAAACTAAACCTATTTGTATACATAGAAAAATATATAAGAGTCACTGTGGCAAATGATAAAATAATAGATGAATTTGGGAAATGTCACAAGGATAAATTACAATTAAGAAATTATGAATTGGAATCTAGTTTCTACACAGTACCCTTGGGAGGAGTAGATTTCGTTTTGGGAATACAATGGCTACAAACATTGGGAACATACTCCGTAAATAATCAAAATCAATTTATTAATTTCAAATGGGTTGGTTGAAGATATAAGTTGTTCGGATTCCAATCATTGGTCCTTGGGGCTTTGTTGTCTCCAAAAATCATGTCAAGAAAAGTCAAAGCATCGTAACCATGTAAAGCAGAAAAGGGAGACATACCGATGGACACATGATAGGTGGTTTTTTAGCAATAATTGCCAAGGTTTATCCACTTTACCCACGTGTGTTGTTTCCCCGTCACATGGTTACGGAGGTACCCCTCCAACCACGTGTTCACGATCTTCGTCTGCCCATCAGGCTAGGGGTGGTAACTCGTATTGGGTGTGAGATTGTTCCCTACCAACCAGAAGAGATCCTACCAAAATTCTCCAATAAACCGGCTATCCCGATCACTAACAATGGTATTTGGAAGACCATGCAATATGAAGATCTCTTTGTGTTAGTTTATATAGCATCATATTTTTTCTAGCCACCAAAATTGGCGGAGAGGCTAGAATACATGAGATATCCAAAATATAGAAATCGTTCATAGAAATTCCACCTAGAGATGACTTAATTAGATTATTAACCAATTTTTAAATATTTCCTAAGTCTAAACTTAGGGAATATGGTTAATTAATCAGAATTAATTAAGTCAAGGTGTGAATCATATAGAAACTCACATGGATTGAATCCAAGATGATCCTAACCATTGATTAAGTTTTAATCCTAGTCGTTGGTGCTCCAACAATGGATTATAAGAGGAGGTCGATGGGAACTTGGAGAAGACACACTAGAACACCATAACTTTGATTTCCTTGGCACATCGATTTCTAGAGAGCAACAGCAGTTTCCAGAGAGCCAAATATTGAAGCAGAGATAGTGAGGGGCAGGGACAGTGATCTCGAGGAATTTTTCTAGATCCAAAGAGGTAGTAGCAATTGAGATAAGTGATCCACGTTGAAGCGTCGCAAGAACTACGCAGTAGCTGAAGCAGAGCAGTTCAATTTAGCTTAGGAGGAGGTTGATTCAGTTTCTAGAGGCTGGGAAATTATTCTAGAGGGCCGGAGAGTCACTTATAGTAGCATAGGCAAGCTAGAAGGGTTGCTCAAAGGTAGATTCAGTCACACATGTGAGAGGCTACGCAGAGGGGCCTACGCTAGGGTTTGGACAACCAACTTTTCTATAGAAGCTAGTTCCAAGATTTATTATGGGGTGAGAGAATTTTATCTCTAATTATTTTTGTCAGATACTTACTGATTGGATTTCCAGTCGGGAATCCATAGATTGTACTCAGAATTCATTGTTGCATAATAATAAAACCCCTCACTATTGCACCGGTTTTTCCAGGGACATTTGTCCAAAAATAACAGTGTCAAATTTGTGTCTGTGCTAGTATCTTCTCATTTTCTTGTGCTATTATTTCCGCAGTTTTATTTGTGAAAATCATAGTGTGAATTATTTGGTATTTCTCATAGAAAACTGCAAATAAATTGTTAAATTAAATTAACAATTAGGAAAATAATTTCTAATTGTTGTGACAGATGAAATTTTCACATGGTATCAGAGTGTGATTAATCAACCGGGAAGCTCAGAAGTGGAAGAAGAAAAAAAATTTGTTCAGAGGGAGCAACAGGCCGAAATTTTCAAGTATAGCGTAGTTCCTTGATAGGCAGGCCAAATCACTAGGGAAATAATTCGATTTTCAATTGCAGGTTGGCAGAAAATTGAAGTTTTCCAGGATAGTGATTCCAGCAGTTAGAGGGTGCAAATGCAGCTCAAATTTTCACTGAGTAGATTCCTTAGTTGGACGCAGAGGGTTTTCCAGTAGAAGAACTAACATCGGGTGGAAGAGAAAAGCACACACACAGTGAAAGATTTCTCTCAGATGGTTTCTAGCCAAGAAATCTGATTTTCCCAGTTGCAGATTGGCAATAGAAGCTAGCATAACAACGTCATCCAGGAGGGAGTGCGAGTATCAAAGAAGCAGCCGAGCAGAGGAAGAGGGAGTGTCCAAACCAGATCAGAGATGGTTGCATTTATGCTCAGGGACCAAGATAGATTGGAGGGTGCCTCCAACTATGTCATCTGGAAGGAAAGGATGTTATTCCTTCTGGATGAATATGGTATGAAGCCCGATGCAGAGAGTGTGGTAGTAGTACCCCAGGATGCCAATAAATAGAAGGAGTGCAGAAAGGAAATGGTGAAGGCCATGTTACCACTCAAACCAGCAGGGGAGCTAAAAGGGGGTTCCTAAGAGGGAAACTATTAGGTTTAAGGGAAACGGTGGAGGCTTATCCCACTATCACCATGGCTAAGAATCCCTACTCTTTACGTACTTTCACTAATGGAAGGAGTCTTGATGTTTTTGGGAAGCCACTTATAAAGGATATATCAATGAATAGGTGTGAAGTGATCCCAATATCCCTTTCCCAAGGAATATGTGAAGAGTGGAGCTTGTTTGCTTTTCAAGCAAGGGGCTTGATCTTCTAAGGAAATGGGGTGAGAATTGTAGGGTAAGGATGAAGGGTACAACTTGTAGAGGTACTTCCCAATCCATAAAATCCTATAAGAACATGCTTTCCTAAATAGCCCTTGATAATTAATCTTTGATAGGAAATAGGGTCACACGAGACCAAGTGAACCCAACCCAGGTTCATGGGAGGAATATAGCAACCAATGATTCTCCTATCCTAAACAATGTGAGGGGAAAGGATCAAATAAGAATTTTTTCTTCAAAGGTCAATTTGATCCTACTAGGTTCCAGCCTTAGGGATACCTTGGAAAAACATGGTCCTGGAGCTAAGGTTTGAAGTTCCCAAATATTCCACCGTTGGAATTGCCTCAGATTTGGAGGAGAGTGAAGGGACCCACAAATGCAGTAGCATCTAGGATATCGAAGCTTTCTTATGGTTAAATTCCCGGTAAATTGATTTCCTAGGTGACCTATTAGGGCTAGACTTGGGGAAAAGGGGAAAAGGGTAAGAAAGAAGGGGAAAATGACCATCCTTTTGAGGGACCAATACCTTATTCCCTTGGGGATATGGATTCAAGGATGATAATGATTGATAAATTGGTTTCTTGATCAAGGAGGCTCGGAAAGTCAACTTCTTCCAATGTTAAGGGAAAGAGAAGAAAAATGACCTTCAAGCATTTATACTTCTTACAAATGGTGCAATATTATCGAGACAAAACAATCTCTATGACATTTCATTCATCTAACAATGGCCCATACATTAAACAAGCTAAATAGACACTTAATTCCACATTCCAATCATGCAGCAATTAGCCCTAATTATAGCGAAGTTCAACAATATGCAACAATAATAATATATCATTAAAATTTATTACAGAGTTAGAGACTATATACAACCACCATCACATTTGCAAAAAGTGAAGCTTCAAGATAAAAATGGCCCAAATACATACATCAAAATTCATCCATTATCCAAAATAATCCTCCAAGAAGAAATGTGAAGTTCTATAAAGATAGAGAGATCCCAAGTGAGTTCACATTTGCAAAAAACGAAGCTTCAAGATAAAAATGGCCCAAATCTATACATCAAAATTCATCCATTATCCAAAATAATCCTCCAAGAAGACATGTGAAGTTCTCTAAAGATATAGAGATCCCAAGTGAGGTAATGATACAAATGAATCCAACTAACTCCTATTTATACACCTTTTAGGAGTTCAATTTAGCTAATGAGCCTACACTAGCCCCTAAACATAAAATAATGTGAAAATAACCTAACTTTTGGTGACGAGCCCACCAAAATAGCTCATAAATGAAATAATAGGCCTCTCCAGAGGTCAAATAATAATATGTGCATGTCGTGGGGCCCTCCAAAAGGCCCAATAATATCCAAAAGTGCCATAATAATGAATAAACTCCTCAAAATGTGATGGACAAGGGGGTGGACCTTTGTTCTCCAAGTAGTAGACCTGTGGTGCTCCCAATGGGTGTGGGGGCACACCAATGACCCCATGGGTCTCCATATGAGTCGAAGATGCCTGTAGATCATCTGTAAGGTCTCAAATAATGGAATGAATCATGCCATGTCATCATACAAGTCCAATGACACCTTCCGAGTGTGTGGTGCTCCTGTGGGGCATGTTGGGCATAATGTACCAAGTGCATCATCCTCGTCCCAAAGATGGATCTTTGGCAATATATGGACATCAATGGGGATCCATTTAGTGTTTTCTACTAATGTGGAGGCCCATGGATCTCTACACACACCCTACATGTGCCAATGTAGCCCTTTGGGAGGTTAGGACCCCATATAGGGAGACCAAACCCAAATGGACACCATATTCAATCTTGTATAAGATCCAATGTGTCCCCTAGCCTTCGAATACAACAAGTCATTAGAGAAATTGTGTCAAAGAGATTACAAACCATAGACAAAAAAGTGGGCACTTCATAATGCCATGCCCTTCCGTAGCAGGATTTGGCATGTGTTGATGTCTCCAAGCTCCAAAGGACGTTAACCAGGTACCTTATTAGGTGGTTTCTACCCTTAGAGGAGATAGTATGTCCAAGGTACATCCCTCAAATGGGGGTGGAAAGTTATAAAGAAGTGAAATGGAATATGGAATGAGAGGGGCAGTCCTGGGCCACATATTGGGGCTCAAGGGTAGCTAAATAAGGGGAAGATGTTGTGAAACCAACTCCAAAAATAGAAGAAAAGAGATATCAACGCCTTAGAAATAAGCCACTTCGAGGGGGAAACCTCCAATACATTACATGAATGAACAATTATTGGATGATAAAAATGACAAAACCTCCTTTCTATATATAGGATTCCATGGGGCCACAATGTAATCCTAGCGGGGCCACAATGTAACCCTAGCCGACCTAATAATAATAATGTAAGGGCACAATTATAATAATATGGGGGTTACAGGGGTACAACAATAACAATAAGGGAGGATACACTAACATAATAAGGGACTACACTATTAATATAGGGACTTAATAGAAGCCCACACCTGGGTATATAATGTGTAGGAGGGAGAAATCATGGTACATGAGGTGCCTTGTGTTGATTTTTGTAGCATAAAAAATTGCTCTAAGTCTCAAATTTTGTGGAGAGGCTTAGACACTAGTATTCCAAAGAGCCAAGAAACCATTTATGAAAATTCCACTAGGTTAATATTTTATTAAAATAATTAATTATTTTAACAGAGACCCTAAGTTAAACTTAGGGAAATTAAATAATTAAAGGGTATTAATAAAACATGAGTGAGAATGATCTAGAAGGCGGATTTCAAGTCATGTTATAATATTAGTTTTTGATTAGAGATCTAATCTCGACCATTGATGTCTCAACGAGAAGACTATAAAGGAAGGCTTGAGGGCCATTTGGAAAGACACACTAAATTGATCTAAGAGTTTGAAATTTCTAGGGTGCGGTTTGCTGAGAAATTTGAGCTATATATCTAAGTAGTGAGGGGCAGAGATAGCATTTGGAGAGAGATATTTTCTCATCCGGTGGAGCATAAATCAGAGAGAGGTAGAGTTGATCTAACCTAGCCTACGCTAAAGTAAAATTGGTTGACGCAGTGACTACATAGGGCTCATGCAGAAGCAACGCGGAGGCAAAGGAGGGTTTTCGGAAATTTTTCTTGTGGATCAGTTTTGGAGGCCGGGATCCAGAAATTCACACTAGGAGGCTATTCCTTAGGGTCCAAAGAGGCAAAATTTAGATGGGGATGAACACTAAGCTTGGAAGGGGGTGACATAGAGGCTGGAAGGTACAACACTGGAACTACGCAAAGCCTCCCCAGGGCAGTTTTCTCTTCATCCATATCAATCGGGAACTCATTGATTGAGGTAAATCCTCACAAATTATTTTTCCAGTATTTCTCTCTGTAACTGAATTACCCTCGGGCTATTTAGATATGTATTCAGACATTTCTACTGCTTAATAATAAAACCCTCAAATATGTTTCACTATTTTTCCCACTTTGGGTTTTTCTAGACACTTAATCCAAAATAAGGTGTCATATGTGTGAATCATTTTCCTTTTTCAGTTTCCCTTTTTCAGAATCATTAGTATTATAGTGTAGGATGATTCAGTACTTGCTTCAATATTTCATGTATTATTCAGAAATAATTGTGTAAATTAAATTACATAATAGGAGAAGTAATCCAGTTGGTTGCATTAGGATTCCTTAGATTTCTTCAGATCTAGGAATTTTCACATGGTATCAGAGCATTGATGTAAAATAGGAAGAACAGATCTGAATTTTGAAGTAAAGGTCATTTTTGTTGCAGTGCAGTAGAATGATCCATTGAAGGACTATGTAGTTCTAGCTAGGAGGGCTAAGATTTTCATGGTAGTCTCTCTCTGAGTGAGTCGACACTTGTTGTGGTAGAGGGAGCAGCGCAGAGCCTCCACATAGAAGACAGAGGGACGTAGTTTTCTGAATCTGTTGCTGGGAAGAAAATCATCAAAAGGAGTTAGAGCACATATTAAAGGAATTCTTCCTCAGTGATTTCCTAGCCGAGGAAGTCAGCATTTCTCAGTTGCTGAGAAGTAGAGGAGTAGCAGAACTTAAAACTCCATCAGGGAGTGTGTAAGATTTCTAGGGACTGCGCAGTAGGGAGAAAGAGGGATTAGATTTGAAAAATCTCGGTTGAAATTGCATCTCACAGACTTCGTGATCATGATCGGTTGGAGGGCTCCTCCAACTATATGATCTGGAAGGAACGGGCTCAGTTGCTTCTGGATGAACATGATCTGAAGGCATTCATGGAGAACGTGGTAGATATTCCTACGGATGCGGATTGCGTCAAGAAGTACACAACAGATATGACCAAGGCGAAGAGGTTTCTCCTTGATGGTGTCAAGGATCACATCATATCACTTGTGGCTGGAAAGGTTACTACCTGAGAGATGTGGGTAGATTTTCATTACCTATTTGAGGGATATTCCAAGTAGCGGAAGTTGTACTTATATCAGAATCTCTGTATGATCCATATGTGGAAAGGGGGGCGTGTGGCTTCATACATCATGCGGTTTCAGGAGATTCGAGATCAGTTGTCGGCAATATGTTATACACCTACAACTGCAACCATGGTATGGATGACCCTTACCGATGTCACAGAGGAGTGGCAGGTGTTCGTCCAGAGCATACTAGGTAGGGAAGCATTACCTAGTTGGGAGTAGTTTTGGGCAGCTTTTCAGGAGGAAGAGCTGAGAAGAGACCTCGACAAGTGCAAACTTGATGGCAGCAGTGGAAGCGGATCAAAATCCATGGAGGAAGAGGAGAACATAACCCTTGCATCGAAGGGACATCGGGCGCAACGGAAATCGAAGTGTGATGTTTCGAAGGTCAAGTGCTTCAGATGTGGCAATATGGGCCACTATGCATCTCAGTGTCCTCTGAAGAATAAGGACAAAGATGAGAAGCATGACCCGAAGGTTGCGATTGCGAAGATCGAGAAGGATGAGTTCGCCATGAGTGCCCATGCTTCTCAAGGAGAGAAATGGGGTGATATTGAACTATAGTTCACTCCGAACTTCAGTTGGGCAGGATCCTTAAGGATCCTCCCTCATGGATCATTACCTTTCTACGGGAGCTTGTATTTGCAGTAATGGGATGGAGGAGTTTCAGTGGAGTTGAGGACTGATGAAGACGATGATGTAGTAGATAGTAGTGTTTATTTCTGGAGAAAATAAGAGTAGAGGCAGCAAAAACATAGCAACAGCAGCGTAGTGCATAAGATGGACATCATAGTAGTTAGCAATAGTCAGAGTCTTCGGCACTGAGGTGCATCCACTAAACACTTGTTCAGTCTTGGGTGATTTAAGTTGTTTCTCTCAGCAGCTGAGTCACAATGCAGATGTAGTGTTAGTAGTGGCAGTGTTAGCAGCATAGCAGATGAAGCACTTGAGAAGGATTTGTAGTACAGATGTAGCAGTGGCAGTAGTAGTGTCATGGGAAGCAGTACAGTGGAAACAATAGCACAGTGGTTGATGGACTCCAACAGCGCGGAGGATGATTCATAGTTAGAGTAGTATGTAGCAAGGATAATTGCTAGAGCACTTTCCTCGCTAAGAGGGAGTGTTGATTTGTGTAGCATCAAAAAATGATCTAAGTCTCAAATTTTGTGGAGAGGCTTGGACACTGGTATTCCAAAGAACCCAGAAACCGTTTGTGAAAATTCCACTTAGTTAAATTAATTATTTTAATGGAGACCCTAAGTTAAACTTAGGGAAATTAATAATTAAAGGGTATTAATTAAACATGAGTGAGAATGATCTAGAAGGCAGAGATCAAGTCATGTTATAATCTTAGTCATTGATTAGAGATCAAATCTTGGTCGTTGATATCTCAATGAGAAGACTATAAAGGAAGGCTTGAGGGCCATTTGGAAAGACACACTGAATTGATTTAAGAGTTAGAAATTTTTGGGGCACGGTTTGCTGAGAAATTGGAGCTAGAGATATGAGGAGTGAGGGGTAGAGATAGCATCTGGAGAGAGAGATTTTCTTAGTCGGTGGAGCATCAATGAGAGATAGGAAAAGGTGATCTAACCTAGCTTGCGTTGAAGGAAAGGGGTTGACACAGTGATTGCACAGGGCTCACGCAAAAGCAACATAGAGGCAGACGAGGGTTTCTAGAAATGTTTCTTGTGGATCAGTTTCAAAGGACAAGATCTGGACAGTGACACCCTGATGCTATTCCTCAAGTCCCACAAAGGCAAAATGACTTGGTTGGGGCTGAACACTGAGCCTGGAAGGGGGTGACGCAGAGGCTGGAAGGCACAACGCTAGAAATGCACAGAGGCTGCGCAATGCCTCCCTAGGGTAGTTTTCACTTCATCCAGATCAGCCGGGAGCTCAGTGATTGAGTGAGGTAAATCCTCACAAATTCTTCTGCTAGTATTTATCTTTGTAACTAAATTACCCTAAGGGTATTCAAAGATGTATTCAGACAGTGCTACTGCTTAATAATAAAACACCATATTTTTTGCATCGATTTCCCCGCATTGGGTTTTTCTGGGTACTTAGTCCAAAATAAAGGTGTCATATGTGTGAATGATTTTCCTTCTTCAGTTTCCATGTTTCAGAATCATGAGTGTTATAGTGTAGGTTGCTTCAGTGATTGCTTCAGTATTTCATGTATTATTTAGAAATAATTGTGTAAATTAAGTTACATAATAGGAGAAGTAATCAAGTTGGTTGCAGTAGGATTCCTTAGATTGCTTCATATCTAGGAATTTTCACATCCCAACCTTTTTTTTTCCACCCTTCTTTATATGCCTTTTTCCTTTTATAAATTTTCTTTAATTAATTTCTCGGGGCTCAAAGGACAAGAGAATGATGTGTATGATTACCCCCTTTTAGGTAGGGTAGTTCATTACCCTTCAAGGGTTGGGACAATCATGGGTTCATGAATGATAAAGGAGGCTCATATAGGGCCTATGGAACTAGGGTGATGAGCATGGGTATGGGGTACAACTCATATATTGGATCTTTCCCACGTGCTATTTTTTTTTTTTCCCAACCATATTTTGCATTTTGTGGTACAATTTCCAGTTGAATGTGGCCATTTATGCTTTTACTTTTAGCTGCTTCAACCTCCAAGGTATCATTCTAGGCTTGACCCAAGGTGAGGGCAAGGGGATAGGGACATTAATCCTATGTAGACCCATTGAGGAAATGTGGACCCAGGTGGGACAAATGATGAATGGAGGTATAGTGAGTGGAAAGGGAGTACTATATGCAAATAAAGGAGAGGGACAATGCACCCAAATTCGATATTTCCCAAGTAGTACCACCCTAGAACCAAATGGTCAATAAAGGAGATCCCAAAGGACTAAGATACAAGGGTAACATCCAAAATAAATCAAGGGGATAGGAGCACAAGATAAGCCCATTGTTTTCACTAAATCCCCCCATCGATACATGCCCAGAATTATCCATGATAAGTCAACCCAATACTCAATTACCAAATGACAAGACATACCTTTAGATTTGGGAGGCTCATCTTCAAACATACGATCAATACAGATGGGTGAGGGACCACATGGCTGGCTCAGGTGGTGGAGGAATGGCACAACAAGCTAGTTGAAGGCTGCAAGGGGTCGCTAGCTACCGGATGAGGTCCATCATGGAGAAAAAATTTCTCCTAGGGATATCACCCACAAAGTGGTGGGTAACAGACCCAACCTACGTCTCTCAATTGTAGCAACACCTATCTTGGAAGCAAATTGTTATTTCAAAGAGCTTATTGAGAGGTCCTATATAATCTTAGAGATCTTGATTCTAGGTGCACCTAACATCATTGTATCATCATAAATACTTAGATCTTGATTTCCCGCTCCTTAGGTATTTCTTGGAGAGCTATTAAGCTTCACTAGAGAAAGTGAGCCATATATTGAGCCTCTCATTTGAATGGGCCTTGGAAATCATCATATATATCTTTATTGATCCTATAATCCTAAGTGATTTTCTCCATGCTCTATGAAAATCCAAGAAGAGAAGGGGACTCAGTTTGTGGTAACAGTGGCCCTTAGTCCCAAGTGTTGTTGTACCCTATACTTTTAGCCTTCAAACTAGTCATGCTAGTTTGTGCAACAAAATTTTTTGCGTCATTGTCAGGGACATGAGACGTGTGTCTTGTTCCTATACAAGAACATTTATTTACCCTTTTGGTGACTCCATTGGAAGAAGGAAGCCCTAGTTCTTCATTGAACTTCAAATTGAATGCTTGTCGGGTGAAGTGAGCATCTCTCAAGGCACCTTGAATTCACCCTGGCAACTCCACATTTAGTTTTTATGAAAAGATAAAAGAAATGCCTCACACTATTGTTCCCCATAATGAGTAAGGAGATGAAAATGAATTTGATCTCATTTGCAAATATTTTGATGAGTAAAGGGAATATTTCAGGCATTTCATTAAAGAGTGCACGAGTATAAATTACCTACTCAATTTATGTAGCAGGGAAATAAATGAAGTACACGAAATACGACTCTAATACAAGAATCCTTCGTGGGAGCTATACTGGGACACCTTGCAAAGACACTGAGAGGTCACCATATTATGTGATATTGTGCAAGAGATACATGGTGACTTGCAACAAGATCAAGAAGAGGGCTCTAGCTTGGCCCTCCAAGATGAAAGTATCAATGAAGATTTTGATGAAGCCATGAGCATTCAAGATCATGGTTCCCAAAACAATCTAGCAAACAAAAAGATTATAGAAGAGTTTTGGGCTACATATTAGGGAAATGCAAGCTTAGTTATCCAAGATGAGGAAACTGGTGAAACTGGTCAGTTGATCCAGGAAATGGAGTTGAATGATGTCCTTCATGGATATATAGGGAATGTGAATACGATCATTTCCCCTCAAGTTGACATTGATAACTTCATGCAGGTAAATGAAAGGAAATGGGAAATTGTGTCTTATCATGCCCCTAAGAATCCCATAAAACAATACCCTCCCAACGGGGCTCTTGATAAGGAGCTCCTGGGCTTGGTTGTTTCTTCCCCAATTCTCTATTTACAAGAAATGATTCAGCTTTGCAATTGGAATCTTTCCCCTCATCCATAGCCCCTTTCTATGATACATGGATCTCTTATTTTCCCACCTCCTTCCCATGTGATTTTGCATATGATTTTTCCTATCTTTGCACTTGGATTTGTTGAATAAGTAATCATTGGGGCAAATGTTTTTATATTGATCTAATAATTTCTTAGTTGCATTGGCTCTATGACTACACTTAGCATTTATATATTATATGCATGATAGGGTAGGATGCATTGCATATTGATTTTTGCATTAGAATTTGATATCATATTCTGTTATCATGTTAGATTAGGTTTGTGTAGATTAGATTTTCATTCTTGAATAGATTTTATTTCCTGTTGATTTTTATGGACTAACAAAAGCATGGGCGATCAAAATATGCCATCAAAACATGAAGCCTTGTTTGATTTGTCTTTGATGTGTAGCTAACAGTTTTGCAGTCACAAGAGATTGTTGGTGTTCTCATGACCTCCCCATTTGAATACATGGTTCGTGTACTCTATTTAGATCTCATGTCCTAGTTGGATCCAAATGTTACCCACCACCAGTGGGTGTCCCCTATAGGAGAAAAAATTTCTCCTAGATTTGTCTTCAGGCGGAAGCCAGAAGCCCCTTGCAACCACATGATAGCTCAATGTGCTTCCATTCTTCACCACTAAGCCAGCGATTATGTTCCCTCACTCATCTGTCATGATTTTATGTTTGAAGGTGGGCCTTCCAACCCTGAAGATATGATGTTTTATTATGTAATTAGGTGTTTACTCTTGATTTTATTGTGAACATTTGGGCATGGATTTGTGGGTAGATTCAGCGGAAATAATGGGCTTTAATTTGTACTCTTGTTCCCTTACCTCATATTTGGAGTTAATCTTGGATCCTGGTCTTGTGGGATCTCCTCTATGAGCTATTACCTTTAGAAGTGGCACTACATGGGGAAACCTGATTTTGGTTGTGTGGTCCCCCTTCCCGATACCATATATCTCACTCCCCTTCTCTCATTACAACTTGTTTCAAATGTTTCCACATTTGGGTCTACATTTGTCAATTGGGTCCAAAAGGTGTTAGGCTCCCCTTCCCCTTGACCTTACCTTGGGTTGGGCCTATAACGATGCCCCGAAAGTTGATGCAACTAAAAATAGATATAAAAGCATAATATGGACACATATAATAGGAAATGTATGAAAAAATGAAAAATATGGCCTGGACAAAAGAATTTACCGCGTGGGAAAAAGCCAAACATGAGCTCTACCCCATATCACTATGGTCACCACCCTGGTTCCTAGGTCCCCTATGAGTGCCACCTGCATCATTAAGGAACCCATGATTTGGCCCCAGCAACAAGCAACGCATTTATCAGTACAACGGAAAGCCTCCTCTTCCCTCTGCCAAGTGCAACCCTCATGCTGAGTCCACCTGACTTAGGAGCGCAAGTTCAGGCACGCGCAAAGGTATAATTGGACCTAGCTCGCCTGTCGCATGAACCATTACAGGTCCTCCACGCATCCCTGTTCAAATAAATTCAACACAGGAACCACCGATTACACCAGTAGCTCAGCACAGTTGAGCAGACGATAGAAGAGAAAGTCGCTGAAGTATCCCAGGCACAGGCTACATGTACCCTCACCACTACGCAGTAGACAGAGTTGGAATGCCTAATTAGTAGGCTCTACGTAGATGTCACTGAAGATATCACAGCTTTTTCCACCCCCCGGGCCAAGATTGAGGGGCTTGTTGCAGCACTCAAGACTTCGAGGACCGAGATCCAGGCAGTCAAGTCTGAAATGGAACAGCAGATAGCGGCCTTGCAGGCCAAATTACAGCCGGAAACACCACCTAGCGAGTTGCGCTGGTCAGAGAGGCCACTAATGTAATCACAGATCAGATTGCTCAGGGCGCAGGACTATTGGAGATAGCTATGCAGTTGTGGGCTAAGGTGCAACGAGATCCTCTCAGGCGCGAACTTACTCGAATGTTGTTCCAGAAGGAAGAAGAGTTTGAGCATCTGGAAGCCACTATACCTACTCTGATCCCCGCTCAATGCTTGGCACGATTGCGTACCATCCATACATTGAGAGACGACATTGAAGAGCTCCACCATAAAAAGAAGGTCCTTAGCGACCACCTTCAGCCTTGGGTCGATGAAGCCCTCAAGCTCTCTCAAGACGTCGATATCACAATTAGGCAGCTGAACCAGACTTTGGAGAGCGTCACTACTGCTACATAAGGTCCAACGTTGTAGAAGTTGGTGGAGATTTCTCAGAATGTTGTTGCATAGAGCAGAGGAGTGTTTCCCCTGCTGGTTGAGGCAATCAAGCAGTTGCAGACGAATATGGAGAACCCACGGCCGCAATGACTCAGGACGAGTCATGAGATTGTGTTGGGGGGCTGTTGGAACAGGGTTCCCTAACCTGCGTTTTTGGTACAATTTTGCTAAATTTGGTCCTGCGTAGGGGTTTTGGGGTGGATCAAAGCCCCTTATGTGTTGCAATGGGTTAAAGAGTAGTTCTAGGGTCCGCAAACCACGATTTGCGGACCATAAGATAGCAAAGGCTACGATATTATAAATAGAATGTTAGTTGGGTCTAGTAGGTAAGTAAGTTGATAGATTGATGCTACGTGCGAACTGTTAGATCTGTTTTGGGTTGTTTTTGGGTAAGGACTCCTGATGGCTGTGTGCAAGAAGACCTCAGTCCTGTTGTGTGCAGACCCCACTAGGGTGTGTGCGTGGGTTGTGTTTTGGTTGTAAGTGGATCTGAATGTTAATGAATGCGAAGTATCGTTAATGTATCTGTGTGTTATATGAATTGGTTATATGGGAAAAAATCCATTTAGCTCTTGAACTCCGTGAAAAGGTGAGAAGGGGAGCATATCTTTACCTTTACTTTATGTTTACTATTGAAGCGCATCTGTAATGCTTATCTAAGATGCGAATATATATGTGTTCTGAAATTAGCATAAGTATATCTGCGATCTGATATTGGCTGCGATTATAGTAATTTGTGATGGTATTTGGTAATGCGCACATAGATGCAACTATATTGATTATATCTAATAGCTTTGTTATGGTTATATGCTTATTACACTGTTAGAAGGGATGCAAATAAAATCATTCTATGCGAACCTAGTAATTTATAATGCAAATCTACCTCGGATTACCTATTCTCTCTCAGGGTGCGGAAACCTGGTTTCAGCACCCTCCCATACTGCTTCGGGTGAGACCTTGGCCTGCGCAAGCAGGTCATTGCCGAAAGGGCCAGTAGTATAGGGGTTTGTTGGCAAACCTTAACCTTCGAACCTGGGTAAGGACCCCTCAAGCCAACACCCATTAGTCTTCTCTTCCTATTCTTGACTAATCCTCAATTGTCCCTATCTTTGCAAGTTTGACAACGTATGAAGGATCATTTCATTGACCTTTGCCTGCTTTTCCAAAGCCCTTGCAAGTATTTCGTGAGCCTCAACCAACCTATCATTGTTTTCCTTACAACTTATGATCTTCGCCCTCAAACTCCTCAATGTATTTGCTATATCAAGATAGTACTCATCTCCTTGATACCCAATTACTTTGTAAGGAGACACTAACAACCTAGGTCAAAAATCCATGTAAAAAAATTAATAAAGGCAAAATAATAACCAAGGTCATGGGACACATATTCCAAGTTGAATGTTGGGCAAAAAAATAGTGACGAAGATCACTTGTGATTAATTAAAGGCTATGGAAATTGGAAAAAGGCAATGGAAAAGTGGCATTTATTGGAATTTATTTATGAAAATAGGAGAAATGGAAGGTGAAAGGTCATAGGTTGCATGTGAGGAGGAAAATGAAGGAAAATAATGGAAAATGAAGAAAATAGAGGCCTAAAAGTCTTCCAAGGATTAGTTCACAGCTTTTGTCAGTTCAATCTTGGGCACTCTCATTTTATTCTCTCTCTCTCGTACTCTTGGACACTTAGATTTTTCTTGGAGAACTCTTGGAGGAGTGTGGCATGCTTGGGATTTGGAGCAAGAAGGCAAAGGAAAAGCAGGAAAGTGCAAGAGGACAACGGGATCAGCAACGATTGTAGGTTTTGCTTGCATGTACTAAGTTGCTTGTATGATTTCCTTGCTAGTTTTGACATGCATTACACATGCTTGTGGTTTCTTGGTTACGATTTTTCATTGGCATGGAGGATTGCCTAAATTGATAGTGGTTTTTCCTAGCCTTGCCATTTCCTAGGTAGCCATGGTGTTGTGGGTTTATATTTGTTTTCTGGTTGGTGCTCATGTTCCTTATGGTTGTGGGTTGTGTTACTAGTTACTAGAAGCCTTAATTGGACAAACGTTCTGGAAGCCCTGTAACAACTTGGGTTGAGTTACTAGTCCTGGAAGCCTTGGTTGGAAAAATGGTTTGGAAGCCCTCAATGGGTTGAGTTACTAGTCTTGGAAGCCTTGATTGGACAAACGCTCTGGACAGTTATGGGTTTAGTCACTAGTCTTGGAAGTCCTGGTTGGAACAAATTCTCTAGAGCCCTGGGCGGCTTGGGTAGAGACCGATCTAGTGATGGTTAGTGATCTCCGACCGTGAGGTGGAATCACTATTTGAGGGTTGAGGTAGTTTGGCCTCTAGAATCCTTGATTTATTTATTTTTTATTCCATGAGATCCCACACTTATGCTTGGAATATGGGACAATGGTGATTGGCTTAAAGAAATATTTGGTTCATCCCAATCTATGGTCGGGTAGTACGTGGAAGTCCCTAACTTGGTTGCATTTTTCATATGTTAATAAGAGCTATTTTTCCTCTTGTATTTTATTGGTAAATGCACTTTTTATCATGTGATCTCAATGGCCATTCTATCATTGTTATTTTTTTGGTTATATGTTGGTTACAAACATGGTTTATGATAGACATGATTTATGGTTGTCATCCTGTTTTTATTAGTAGATGAAATGTTAATTAATGTATGAAAAAATAGATGATCTTGTAGCTATTATGAAGAGGCATCGGTCCTTCTTGATGATTCTCATATAAGTATGAGACCCTTATGCTCAGATGTGTAATTATGACCTGTACGTTACATTTTTGTGATATTATTGACAGAATGCCTCTCATAGCTTGTAGGGGTCAGGTCAAGTCCTTGTTCAATTATTTTCATTAGTAACCTTATTTCATTGTTATTCATCATTTTTGGAAGTTTCATGAAGTTATATGCAGATTCCTGAGTCCTAGCCCTGAAAAAGTGGCTCATAATATGGGGTCGCTAGCACATAACTTCCTGGAAAAGTATGCAATCGCATGGATGTAGGCTTGTGCATGTAACTAAAGGGTTTCAGCCACATGGATGGCTTGTCATAAGTGAGACTAGGGCTCTAGATTAGTCAAATAATAAGTTTTCTCAAGGGTTGGACACCTAGAGGGGTTGGTTGGCTCCTGAAGGTTTTGTAGCGTCTAAGGAAGGTCAAGTTGGTCTTGTCTTCTCGGTTCCACTTCCTTAACTGTACCTAGGGAGTTGACTAATATCATAGCAACTCTTTGTCACATGTTTACCTCGGTGGACCAGTTAAATTGGGTAAATGGGGGAGGAGGGTGTTACAGAGTGGTATTCGAGCATGGTTTCATTCTCCTTGGGTGATGTCTGGTTTCCCCTTCTCTTTGGATGAACGTGTTGTCATGTGAAAATTTCAATTGCATATATGTTCATTATGTTTGTGGGTCTATGTGTTTGTTATGTATGCATGGTCAGGGATATTGTAGTCTTTGTATTTCCATGCAGAAGTTGATGAGGTCGTTGTTGGAATGTGTTCACTATGAATGCATGACAATGTTTATATGTATTGTTTTAGCATGCGTTTTGTCCATATGTTTTTTATGCATTGTACCTAGTCGGTGTTATAATTGGGGCATTATGCATCGTAACTAGGATAACAATTAAGATGATGTTTATATATTGTTATGATTATGATTATACATGTATTGTGCTAATCTGGTTGATCTTCCAGACGATATATCATCCCCTGAACTATACTGAGGCATGTTGGTTATGTTTATGATTTGGTTTAGATGACATGATATACTTGCAGGAAGATAATATCAAATATGACTAGCAAGATGGTAGACTACAATTCACGAGATTATCCCTATAGATCATATGAGCAGCATGGCGATGAGTACTCTCACATAACAGACACTGTGAGAAGTTTGAAGGCAGAAATAAGATGTTGCAAAGAATAAAATGACCAAATCATTCAATCACAAGAGAGAATTTCTAGGGCACACGAGAATCAAGCATATGTTAATGCAATTATCCTTCAGAGATTGTCAGACTTGCAGAGACAAGGATCACTTAGAATCAGTCATGGAAAAGAAGGTAAGATAATGGAGCATATCATAGCAGGTCACATGGTGAGCACAGTTTGGATAGATATGATATGGTCAGAGATGGTTGATTCTTGCATACACTTGATAAGTGAGGTAGTGGACATGGGCTTTAATCTAGTTATGGTTCTGACAAATATCATGGTTATCACCATTATCATCCTTACTGGAGGAACGACAAGGGATATTTGTCGGATGAGTTCAAGAAAGCTAAGCCACCTACCTTTGATTGAGAGATGAAGAAGTCACTTGATACATAAGCATGGTTACTTGGGATGAACAAGTTCTTCCAGTTGCATGATTACTAAGAGAACATGAAGGCCATAATATCTACATTCAGTCTTAAAGGTAAATCAAACATTTGGTGGGAATATGTAAAGGATGCCAGACATATTCATGAAGAGGCGTTGACTTGGAGTGAGTTCGAGAGACTTTTCAAGAAGAAGTATCTATCTAAGAGATACTATGATGAAAGGGCAAAGGAATTCTATGATTTGAAGGTGGGATCTATGACCGATGAGGAGTATAGTAGCATATTATTGGAGTTATTGAGTTATGTGCCTTATCTAAAGGAGGATAAAGTGAAGATTCTGAGATTCATCAGTGGGTTTTCAGTAGCATTCAAAGACAGGATTGAGTTCGATGAGCCTAGATCGTTGGAGGAATCCATCAAGAAGCTAAAGCATTGTTATGAGCAATGAAAGTAGGGATTTGAGAATAAGCAGGATTGGAGAGGTAATGCAAATAATAAAGGAAAATGGGATAAGAAATGAACAAGACCGCAAGACACATGTAACAAATAGAATGCAACACTGCCTAAGAAGTTGAATACATCTGACAAAGGACCGATATTTCAGTCTGAGGAGCAAAATAAGGGTGCGAACTGGAAGCCTTTACAATGTTGGACTTGTGGCAAGGATCATCGCCAGAGAGATTGTCCACAACATCAAGGTGGCAGACCGCAGATTTATTGTGCTCAGGCACATACAGTGGGGGATGTTGGAAAAAGTATTCCACGAATTTATGCGGCGTTGGATAGAAGGCAGGTTGATCATCAAGAATCTATCATCGAGATGGACAGTAAGCTTTGTGATCAAGTTGTTTCTATTTTTATTTACCCTAGATCTAGTTATAATTATGTCAATCCTAACTTGGTGGATAAGTGTGGTTTGAGTAAAAAAGTGCATGCAGAATCTTGGTTAGTGCAGTTGGATATAGGTACACAGAAAATGGTTTATCAATGGGTAAGATCTTGTGCATTTCAACTGAATGGTATGCCTACATCAGTGCATTTGAATGTAATTCCATTGGGATCATATAGTATGTTGTTGGGTATGGACTAGTTGTATCTTTATAGGACCAAGGTGGATAGTTATGACAAGGCTATTGAGTGCTTCAATGACAATGGAGAACAGAGAATCTTGCAGGGTAAGAAGAAGGCAACGTTAGTCTGAATGGTTACAAATATGCAGGAAAAATGCAGTCGTGGGAAAGGGTGTGTGTTATTTGTAGTACATATTTCCAGTGATAAAGGTAAGGAAGTTGAGGATCTAGATGTCTTGAAGAAGTCTTCAGTTTTTCAGCAGTTATAGGATGTGTTTCCAACAAATATTCTAGACTTTTCCCCTCATAGGGAAGTGGAATTTTCTATTGAGTTGGTACCAGGGACAACACCAACATCAAAGGAACCATGTAGGATGAGCACACTAGAGTTAGTGGAATTGAAGTTGCAGTTGAAGCAAATGTTTGATAAGGGATACATTAGGCCAAGTGTTTCGCCTTGGTGTGCACCAATATTGTTTGTGAAGAAGAAGGACGGTACTCTCAGGTTATGCATTGATTACAAACAGTTTAACAAGGTGACCATCAAGAATAGGTATCTGTTGTTGAGGATTGATGACTTGTTTGATCAGTTAAAGGGAGCAACAATTTTCTCGAAGAGTAACTTAAGATCATGATACCATCAGACAAGCATCAAAGAAAAGGACATCTAATAGACTGCTTTCAAGACCAGGTATGGGAATTATGAGTTTGTTGTAGTTCCTTTCAGTTTGACTAATGCGCCAACTACTTTTATGTGTTTGATTAATAGTGTGTTGCATATTTATCTCGACAAGTTTTTTATTGTATTCATTGATGATATATTGATATATTATAGGAATGAGGAAGAGCATGTTGAACACTTAGCAACAATATTTATATTGCTAAGAGAGCATCAGTTGTATGCCAAGCTTAGCAAATGTGGTTTCTTTCAGACAGAGGTACATTACTTGGGGCATGTTGTCTCCAAGGAAGGCATAATAGTGGATCCAGAAAAGATAAGATCCATCATGGAATGGGAAACTCCTGTAAATGTTGATGAGGTAATATCGTTCATGGGACTAGCATGTTATTATAAGAGGTTCATCGAGAATTTCTCTCGAATTTCTTACCCCATTACATCATTGTAGATGAAAGGTGAGAATTTGAATGGACAAAGGAATGTGTAGCCAATTTTGAGCAGTTGAAGTAGTGGTTAACAAATGATCTAGTTATAAAAATCGAAATTCGAGACAAAGAGTTTGTGGTGTGTACAGATGCTTCCAAGAGAGGACTTGGTGGAGTCTTGATGCAGGAAGGGAAGATACAGTGCTATGAATCAAGGAAACTGAATGAGCACGAGCAAAATTATGTTACACATGATCTTGAGTTTGCAACGATCGTTCATGCATTGAAGATGTGGAGGAACTATCTTTTTGGCATGAGATTTGTATTGATGTGAGATCACAGTGGATTGAGGTACTTATTTGAAAAATTGAACTTGAATTCCAAACAAGCTAGATGGTTGGCCATGATCAGTGAGTTCGACTTCGAGATTAGGTACATCAAAGGAAAAGAGAACAAGGTTGCAGATGCTCTTAGCAGAAGAGTACAGGTAAATCACATTGTAGCTATGAGTTCATATGGGACAAATCTACATGATTGGATATTACAGACAGGACAACAAGATGATAGGTATAGGGAGATTAGCTCTTATTAATATATGCATAAGCCAACCAAGTCAGGGACTTCCATGTACCACCTGAACATAGATTGGGCTGAACCAAATCTCTCTTTCAGCCAATCACCCTTGTGCCATATTCCAAGCAAGAATGTGGGATCTCGTGGGATAAATCAATACATAAACAACCAAAGGAATCTAGAGGCTAAACCAACTCCACCCTCACACTACCGTTGTTAGCACTGAAAATGTTAATGGTGTAATCGCCATTGTGTCACTGTTCTCACATTTTTATTGTGTCTTAGTCCTTGTCCAGACTTTGAGTCATTTCCAATAAAAGTTAAAAAAGAGTCCCAACATCAAGGTATTTTTAAGTGAATAGGTGTCATAGTGTTTTAGAGTCCTAAAATATGTTAAAATCTCTGTTTTGGCTTATTTTAGTGTTGAAGGTGATTTAATGTTTGGGTAATAAAATTGCAGTAATCTAGTCTAGAATAATAGCTACCTTTGTTGCAAATTCATTGTCAAAACAATAAAACAGTAAAGGGCAGCTATTTCTCAAAAATTGAAGTCATATATTCCACACAGTGATAAGCGCAGGTATTTCCCTGAGATTTTGGTTATCTTAGAAAAGAGGCTACAGGTAAATAGGTAATCAATTTTCGAAGCAGGAAAATTAAGGTTTCGTGGCAACCAAAGTTCTTTAAAATCAAAGCGCATCCAGAAGAAAACAGCTTAACCAACAGAGTGGGAGATCCAGAGAAGAGAAGCAGACAATATTTAAAGGAAGTTGGCTGGGAAATAGATTAAGGAATGAAGCAATGGAGAAGAATTGCATGCAAAAGGAACGAATGGCCATGATCTAATTGCAGATCCAAAGGGGAGCATACCAACGACTGAGATTAAAGTGCACATGGGGAAAATTCGCAAAGCACAGTTTTAAAGTTTTATTGTTAAGTCAAATCGCATGGTATGTTAAGTGATTTGTGATGCGATGACACTAAGGGGCAATCAAGGAAGACCATCAAATCTAGGCGCAGATCAACGATGGATATTAAAGCGCAGATGGAGCGATTTCGCAAATCGCAGTTTTTAAATTTTATCGTTAAGGCTTCGCATGGTATGTTAAGCGATTTGCGATGCGATGAGGCAAGGGACACGTGTTGACGTAGTGCACCAGCGTGATTTTCCAAATCGCAGAGTTTATGGTTTAACTGTTATCAGTGTAAAATTAAATTTGCGGACGACCAATTTGTGATTGCATCCTATTGGTCAACTGGTTGTGGGGCCCAATAACCACAATTCTGCATGAATGCATATTGTTTGGGAGCAACTACGATTTTGTTTAAAGTTCCAATAAACGATGTTGAGAGAATCTTGTCCCATTTCTTTGCCAAGTCACCTCCACCCTCATTGCACATCGTACTTCGCCATTTTCAACATTTAACTTCCCACATTTCACAATAAAATTTCCGATGCGCGATCTGCGATTGGTCCCATTTATTCGCCACGTCACCACCCCCCCTCACTTATCATTTATTCCACTCCATGTCTCCTCTATCAATTAAACCTGTTTCAAAGGTTTTTCTTTGTAATTTCTCATAAAATGAAACTTCGTCATTCTATCCAAAAGTTTCTAGTTTTCCGCCATTACAAAGGGTTTTCAACCAAAAAAAAAAAGAAAAGAGAAAGGAACAATGGAACAACGACATAATTTATCTCAAATTGTTTTTCTACCACTAATATCAGTACCAACACGTTTTTACCAGACACCGGGCAATTTTCAAGGAATAGCCACATACAATTTTACTGTTGTTTGCATTTTTTATGGAGTTGGTTGCACCAGAACAGAAGAGGAGTCTTCCCATAAAACTGCCACATCATACAAACCACTTCAAATTGTCAGCCTTAATGTTGTTATTGTTTTTAATATAGCACTTTGTAATTAAGATTAAGGCATAAGCCTCACCTCTTGCACGAGGTTGTAATGACTTTTGAAACAGATTTACCTTTTTCTGTGGAAGATGACAGTATCATATTTTGTATATATATGCCAAAATGATATGAAGTCAGGGTTGGTTGGTGGTCATTGAATTTTGACTTATATGAACTGTAATATTTTTTGTGAATGAAATGGAATAATACTATTGAGGACTTATTACCAATTTGTTGTGTGTATTTTCTACTTTATTTGTGTTTCCATGTCTCCTTTCTTCCAGTTCCAGTTTGCAAATCATCATACTGTTATGTGTTTTTATTAGTCTCTTAAGCATGTTATGTGTTTTATCAGTTTTTATAGTCTCACACAGTGAGCATTCCTAATAAAATATATGTTATAATAGTGCAAGAGCATCACTCATGATAGTTATTCTTCATGATATTTCAGTGAGAATCTTGTCAGACTAGAAATAGCTTTCTCTCAATGGAATATTGTCAAACTGATACTTTTGTCAATTTGTACTAAATCAGTAGATTTATGTTTTACAAACCTATTGATTCTCGTCTCATCTTTCAATTTCCTCTCATCATAGACTACAAACTTACACCTTTCTACCACATCAAGTTACAATACCCTCTTTAGTATAACTGTAGATTTGACCGAAATCTCTCTTCAGTGAATCAGATTTTATACCATCTTCCAATCCCACAAAATAAAACATTAAAATTTCCTTAAAGTTTAAGATGTGTCTGGTCAGGCGCTTGCTGCAGTCCAAGTGCTGATTCCAGCGCCAACATCTGTGATCTCACCTAAATTGGTCCCGAGATCACAAAACTAAACCGAGCTTTGATGCCTCGGAATTCCTTCACCATCTCTTGAGGAATTTTCTTGTCTCCACCCACCTATTGAGGGCTTCCCAGATAAAACCATATACACCCCCAAACATTGGGATTTTCTTGATACCACCTCACCCAAATAAAAAACCTTATGGCAATCTAAAGATCAACCAAGAATGAATCCCATCACACCATGGTTATCCGGAAATGACAAGATACGATTGAAAACACTGTCAAACCAGGAAAAAATCATGCTAATGACAACAAACGAACCAAATACACACGTGCATATACCATGCATTACAAAAACCAGCTAGGAAATCATACATGCAACTTGTTACCTACAAGTATTCCTGTTGAAGCCGCTTGATCCTTGATTTCCTTTGCTTTCTTTCTCCTCTTGGTGCTTTTCTCCTCTTTGAAGCCAATTCCAGAACTAAACTGACAAAAGGCCCCAAACTCATGCTATGTTGCCTTTTTATTATTGATGCCTCTAATTTCTTCATTTTTCCTATATTTTCATTTAATTTCCTCCTCGCATGCAACCTATGACCTTTCATCCCCCTTTTTTCCCATTTTCCTTTATTTTATTAAATAAATGCCAATTAATGTATTTTTTCCTTTTCAAAGCCTTTGCCAATTTCCCCTTAGCCATAATAAACAACAAGTGATGGCCACTAGGATTTTTTGCCCAAAATTCAACTTGGAATACATGTTCCATGACCTTGGTCACATTTTTCCTATAATAACTTTATTACATGAACTTTTAACCTTGGGTTGTTACATTGTTAGACCTAATATGCTCAAGGAAATGAAGCAACAAGTTCAGGTCATAAAACAAAATTTGAAAGTGGCACAAGATAGGAAAAAAATTTATGCAAATCAGCATAGGGTGTTGTTGTAGTACTTAACAACCCCCCACCCCCAATTTATTTTTATTTTTATTTATATCATAAATAATGGGGACCCTTATTTTCATGTTAATAAAAAAATTTAGTTTTCAATAAAATGGGATATTTTTTAAATTTGTTATCAAATCTCTGAGTCTTTAGATTTTCCCTTGTCATAACTCAAATATCAGAAGGTTTAACCCTTATAATGTTACAACAAACCAAAACCCTGATAGGCCTTTTAATATAAAATTAATGTATTAATGGAATATTTTTATCGAACTCATAATATATCGTAACTTTCCTTTCAAAATGATAAATTCGTTCCTGATGAGATTTACCCGATGACTACTTTAAGAAAGGGCTTTTACTTAAGCGAAACTTTAATATAAAATAAAATTATAAGAAGTCACTAACCCCACAACTGCCACTTGGTATATCGGACCTTCAAAAATCGCAACTTTTTAAGTGTATCGTTAATGAAACCTCTGATATATATTTGCTCTAACAGTTTTCTCCCAATACATTTATCATCGATACTTCACACCATCCACCTCTGATAGTTCCATCTATGATATCCACTTGCTCCTATAATAAATTTATATTGGGAGCACATCCTTTGAAGCCTCTCATAATTTTGTGTCCAATATAAAACCTTTGGTATCAATTCCCACCTTTCTCTCATTACCGTTACAATCGGGGTTTTTCTTTCATCAGAACTTCGTTATATCGTAAGTTTTAAAAGGCACATTATTGTATTCTTCTGATATCTTCTTCCGATACGTTGATTTGTTACACCCATGTGAACTCGTGCTTCCACATTTAATGATAAGTAATGGTTAAGTTATGTCTTTGATAACATATCATTCTCAATCATGTTGCTTTGTTTCTATCAAAATCTGCATTAAAGCGAGTGAAAGTAGTTATTATAGAACATCATTCTCGCTTAATTGTCCGAGTTGAGTTTATTTCTCACCCTTGCACTCTATTACAAGCTAATCCCGACCACCATAACAGTGAGGAAATGTCTAAAGATAGTAAAGGGAAGAAGAAAGTTGCAACAAAACAATCACCTGTTGCTCCGACAATTGAAATTGTTGAGGAAAAGAATGAAATTTCACTATTATTCTCTGATACAGTTTGTACCAAAGATTCAGTGAATTCCTCATGGGAAGCCATTTATAAGTACTTATAAGAGGAAAAACTCGTTGTTACTAAAAGGACAGTAGCAGCTGATAATTTTGTTCCAGTTTCCAACGCTACTTACAATGATTTAGCTAATTCTTTCCTACACATAATTGTGGCCAGACCGGAAATTCTTCCTTACACAGATATGATTTGATAGGTCATCGAGAATATGAGCATTGTCGACAGGAGGTTTGTAACTACAAATAAGACATCTATTGGTTTGTTTTCAAGAGAATATTTGACCATAATGTATAAATTACCCGACTCGCAGACCAAGTTTGATAAGGAATTCGTTGAAGCCTTCATGAAGGAACATGACCATGCATTGGAATCAATTAGGCAATGGAGGAGAGACTTGAACAAACACAAGCAAGAAGAATCAAGTAAGTACTCTATTGATTCCCTTGTTGCTCCCTTTTGTCAAGAAAATGCTATGATTTGTAGGCATTTTTCTTTACCCAATACTCAAAATTTTAATGATCAGTGGACACCGCTTATTAATGTGGCTTAAGAGGGTTTTATCATGGACTGGGGAAATATACTTTTAGATAATCTAGCCATAAGTATTTTGTCTTTTAGAAGAAAGCATAATGTCTCTGAGGATGTAGTCTCACCCTTCTATATGCGTGCATACATAATGGATGCCCTATGTTTTACTATAGATGTTCCCTCTATGGGTTGGAAATGGACTGTAGAAGACCCAACTACAAATCATACTTACCATGATCTCCTTTGGGATACAAAATACCTACATCATCTCTATAAAATTTTCCATAGAGTCATTATGCCCATTCATTTTGTTGAGAATGCAGCAAGATGATGGAGCTTAGTGAAATGAAGTCACCTTCACTAAGTGGGCCCGCAGGCAAATTCTGGCGCAAAGTCTATTTTTAGACTATGTCTATTTTTAGACATATGGAGCATGGTCCAAGGGTTGCAGTATGTTATTCTTGGAGTATTGCTCATGTTGGTAAAAAATAGATGGACCTCTATTTTTTGACCTATAGGTCGATAGGTCGATGTCTATTTTTAGACTGCCTATCCTAAAAATAGGGAAGTCAAATATTATTTACCCTTAAGAATATTTGGACTCTAAACAGCAGTTTACTCTCTTGGAGCACTTCAGTTCGAGCCTTGGAAGTGGCTCATGCATCTAATAGAGGAATTACGCTATTCCCCAGGGTTTGATGGCATCATGCATGGTTGACTTCAGTTAGGACTTCAGTGGCAGAATTTTGGAGGAGTTAATGAGACAGCTAGTGGAGTTGTGTTCGGTTTAACTTAGTTGAACTGGTTGAGATTAGTTTAACTAGCTAATCAACTATTTATGAGTGGAGTGAATTAAATATTATTTAATTCATTAATTAGTAACTCATTATTCAACTCAAGAACACATCAGTTCACTACAGTGCATGATCAGTTCAGTGGAGACCAGTGACAGAGGTAGATGAAAGGGTGGAGTTAGCTATCAGTGGCGACATCAGTTGTGCATGAGATTTGCACCACACTTGGAGGAATTTCCCATGATGATTGCACTGTCAAGCCAAGGATATTCGAACCTTGGATCTCTATATATACAGGTCTAGATTGCGCAATAGAGGGAAGGCAATTGGCGGTGAGTTTTTGTTGTGTAACCCACTCCAAAAAGAGAAGAAAAGAGATATCAACGCCTTAGAAATGAGCCACTTCGAGGGGGCAACCTCCAATACATTACATAAATGAACAATTCTTGGATGATGCAATTCACAAAACCTCCTTTCTATATATAGGAGTCCATGGGGCCATAATGTAATCCTAGTGGGCCACAATGTAATCCTAGCCGACCTAACAATAATAATTTAGGGGCACAATAATAACAGAATGGGGGTTACAAGGGTACAATAATAATAATAAAGGGGTTACACTAACAACAATAAGGTACTATACTAGTAATATAGGGACCTAACATGCCCCTCTCCTTCAAAAAAGCGTTGTCCTCAACGCTTGAGTAGCTCTGGGTGCTTCTGTATAAATTTTTCATCCTCCCATGTAGAATCTTCAGTGTATAAATTCTTCCACTTGATGAGATACTCTGAAATTGATCGATTACGTAGTTGTCGAGTTCTTGTTTCCATGACCGCTTCTGGTTCCAATATGATTTTTCCTTCCTCATCAAGTTCTGGCAATATTGTTTGAACTGGAAGATTTTCTTCTATGACCTTCTTTAAGCATGAAACATGGAAAACTGGATGTACTCGCGAAGAAGTAGGAAGCTCCAATTTGTATGCCATAGTACCAATCTTTTGCAACACCTTGTAAGGACCATAGTACTTTGGCGATAAATTATTATCCTTCTTAGCTTGCTTGAGGGACATTTGTTTATATGGTTGTAGCCGTAAAAATACCCAATCTCCTACATCAAAACTTCTCTCGCTGCGATGTTGATCTGACTGTTGTTTCATTCGATTTTGTGCCAAATTCAGGTTATCCTTTAAGAGTTGGAGAACTTCTTGCTGATGCTCGATGTGATCTTCCACTGCTTGAACCTTCGAGTTTTCCCTTAAAGATGATGTGATGGATGGTGGATGATATCCATAAAGTGCCATAAATGGGGTCATTTTTGCTACGGTATGGAAGGAAGTGTTATACCACCATTCAGCGAGAGGTAACCACTTGACCCATTGTGTTTGTTTATCAGATACAAAACAACGAAGATATCCTTCCAAACATTTATTTACTATCTCAGTTTGACCATCAGATTGAGGATGATAAGATGAGCTATGAGCTAATTGAGTACCCAAACAAGAAAATAACTCCGTCCAAAAATTTCCAGTAAAAATGGGCTCTCTGTCGCTCATAGTAACCCTTGGGCTTCCATGTAGCTTTTGAATTCTGTCCTTAAATGTAATAGCAACTGTACTTGCTTTAAATGGATGAGATAATGCACAAAAGTGTGCATACTTGGTAAGTCTATCAACTACCACCATGATGACACTCTTTCCTTCGGACTTAGGTAAGCCTGTGATAAAATCCAGTGAAATCTCCTCCCAACGTTGACTTGGAATGGATAAAGGTTGTAGAAGTCCAGGGGTCTTAATTGTTTCCACTTTATTCTGCTGGCAAACCAAACATTCTGCCACAAACTTTTGAATATCAGATTTAAGGCCATCCCAAAAAAATTCTTTCTTCACCCTGTGGTAAGTTTTTAAAAATCCTGAGTGTCCTCCTAAAGGAAAAGTGTGCAATTCCAGAAGAATCTTTTGTTTTAGTTGGGAATTCTTACAAAGATATAAGCGATCTTTGTACCATAAGGAATCATTTTCCAACTAAATGTATCAGATGTACTAGGATCTTGCTGCAACTTTTGAATGAGTGTCCATACATCTTTGTCCTTCTTCCATTCATCTCTTGCTTCAGTTATCCAATCTGGTTGGATAATAGAAATAGCACAAAGCAATGCTTCCACCTCTTCATTCTTTCTTGAGAGTGCATCTGCAACAACATTAAGCTTTCCTTTTTTGTAGATTATTTGAAAGTCATAACCCAACATCTTTGTGACCCATTTTTGCTGCTCTTCTGAAGATAGTCTTTGTTCCAAAAAGTGTTTAAGACTATCATGATCATTTTTTACCTTGAAGTGTCTTCTCATTAGGTAAGTTCGCCATTTCTTTAGTGCATGAAGTATTGCTAACATTTCCTTCTCATAAATAGGTTTCTGTAAATACTTTCCTTTGATTGGACGACTTTCAAAAGCAATGGGTCTTCCTTCCTGCATTAAAACTGCACCAATTCCATTTCCTGAGGCATCACATTCCACGATAAAGGTTTTTGTGAAGTCTGGTGTAGCTAAGACCGGTGCTAGGCACATTGCCTCTTTAAGATGTTCAAAGGCCTTAGTTGCTTCAGGAGTCCATGAAAATGCATCTTTCTTCAATAATGTTGTTAGAGGTGCTGCTATTCTCCCATAATTCTTAACAAACTTGTGATAATACCATGTTAACCCGAGAAATCCTCACAACTGCTTTATGGTTGTGGGGACTTTCCATTCCTTAATGGCTTTAATTTTGTTAGGGTCTACCTTAACACCCTTGTGAGATACAATATGACCCGGATATTCCACCTCTTGTACTCCAAAGAAACATTTGGATGTTTTTGCATATAATTGTTTCTCCTGCAATAGTTTGAGCACCTTGTCAACATGTTGAACATGATCCTTCCAAGACCTGCTGTAGATTAGTATATCATCAAAAAATACTAGCACAAATTTTTCTAAGGAAGGGTTTGAAAATGGAATTCATCAACCCTTGAAATGTAGAAGGTGCATTGGTAAGGCCAAAAGGCATGACCAAAAATTCATAATGACCCTCATGAGTTCGAAATGTTGTTTTTGGAATATCTTGAGTCTTCATTCTAATTTGATGATATCCTGAATGAAGATCCAACTTGGTAAAATAAATTGCTCCATGTAATTCATCCAATAATTCATCAATCACAGGAATGGGAAATTTATCTTTAATGGTGAGCTTATTGAGCTCCCTATAATCCGGGCACATTCGCCATGATCCATCCTTCTTGTGTACCAATACTACAGGAGCAGAGAAAGAACTTTGACTAGGTTGAATTATACCCGCCTCTAACATTTCTGCAATCATACGTTCAATTTCGCTCTTTTGGACGTAAGGATATATATAAGGCCTGATGTTTGGAGGAACACTTCTGGAATCAAATGAATAGCATGATCATGATCACGAATAGGTGGGAGTCCTTTGGGAGTTTCAAACACCTTGGAATGATTGTCCAAGACTTGTTGGAGATCTGCAGAAATAGATGATTTTGATGTTGGAACTTCTAATGAGCATAATTGTGCAATTACGCCTCGTTGTTCTTTCTTTAGAAGCTTTGTCATGCCATTAGAGCTTATTATCCTTCCTGGCTTCCCTTCAATACCCCGTAGTTCGACTTCCTTTCCTTTTGAAAAGAATTTCAAGAAAAGTTCTTGAAAATTAAAAGCTACCGTCCCCAAAGATTGTAACCATTGTACTCCTAGTACAACATCAGCACCTCCCATAGGAATGGAAAGCATTGGACTAGTCAACACATATTCCCCCATGGTTAGCTTGATATTATGGCATTTTCCGGAGCAATTTATAGTTCCTCCATTTGCAACCATCACTTGACATTCTGGTGCTGGGTATAGGAAACAATTTAATTCCTTGGCTACCTTACAATGAATAAAATTATGGGTGCTACTGAATCAATCAACACTATTACCTTTTTCTTCTTGGTTTTCCCTTCTATCTTGAGAGTTTGAGGAGTGGTAATTCCTGCCTGTGCATTACATGACATGGTCGGATTCATTTCTTCCTCTTCTAGGGTTGGTTCCTAGTGTATATCCTCTTCTTGTTCATTTTCTTCTTCCTCTTCACAATCTATGTAAAATAATTTCTTCTTAGCACACTTATGACCTTTAGTGTATTTTCTATCACAACTGTAGCAAAGCCCTTTTGCTCTTTTTTCTTCCAATTTTTGTGGTGTCAACCTTGTAGGTTGTGGAAATCTAGGCGTAGCAACACTTCCTTCTTTATAGAATTGAGTGGTAGGTTTCCTTGTCGCCATAATTTTACATTCAACTTTTCTTGCCAACCTGAATGCCTTCTCCAATGAATCAGGTTCCAAAACACGAACTTCATGTTGGATGTTATCCTTTAAAGTGCCTAGGAAGAGATCAATCTTGTGTCCCTCTGGAATATCAGTTACCCTTATATTCAATTTTTGGAAGTCCTCAATGTGCTGCCCCACTAAACCCTTTTGTTTGAGATTTATCAATTGGCTAAAGAAGGTGTTGCTCTTTGTATCCTCATAATGTGCTATCATTTCCTGCGTAAAAATTGACCAAGTGACAATTTTTTTACGGGAGCAAAGCCATTGATACCATACAAATGTATTTTGTTCTAAATGTAAAGTTGCAATGCGTACCTTTTGTGTGTTTTGTACGTTATGGAGATCAAAATATTGCTCCATCTGTAGTATCCATGTTACAGGATTCTTTCCATCAAACTTCCTCATATCCATTTTTGGAATATGGTGGTTCTTCCCGCCAACATTCGAGTTTATGAAATCACAATTAACATTTATTTTGTTCTCATCGGGAGGTTCTTCTCCTATATTTCCGCCATTAGGAATCATTTCTGGTTTTAAGCTTGTCATCAAGCCTTCCATGTATGCTTTTAGATCACTCTTCATGTTTTCCATGTTGTCTTTCATGTCATCCATCTTAGCTTCCACGCCTTTCTTCAAACTGTCCATCTTCACTTCCATGCCTTTCTTCAAAACTTCCATTTCATTTTTTGTTGCTCTTTACAAGAGTGAAAACTGTTGCATTTGCTCTTGTAATTTTGATAGATCATGTTGTAATTCTTCATCTTCATGAGTCATAGTAGAGCCTTCTGAAGGCTTAATGGGTGTTGAATTCTTTTTAGGGGCCATTTTAGAATCCAATATTGATATCTATTCTACAAGATTCCCTTGGAATCAATTCAACTTGATTCTTCAAACAAGACTTATGCAATTCGGAAAAAAAATACACACCTTTTACTAGCTTTTAAGAGATCGATATTGAAATTGAATTATCTCTGTAATTGAAAATCTTTGATATCTGAAATTCAGCCCTGTAGTAGCCCTCTGAAGCTTCTTTCAAATGCCACAGGTCTGACCTGATTTTGATTCTCCAAGACAAAGTTGTGTCCAATCTCCCACAATGACCTAATTCTGGACTGGTTCAGTGGAGTAAACTTGTACGACTTTCCACGTGTCACTGTTTTGTCCTTTGTCTCTGAAATTGATAGCGAAGAAACTACAGGCCGTGTACTTGCGACCACTTTTGACGGCACTCCAATCCAATCTTCAGAGAGAGAGTTATTGAACTTTTCCCACGATCACCTCTTTGAGATGAAATTCAGGAGCCTGAAAAAGCACTACCTTCCACAGATCATATCTCCAAAAATATTGTGAACCAAGCTCTAAAATTTTTTTATGAATTTCCTCAGGATTTCAGCTTCGCACCATATGAATTTCAGATTCTGAACCTTCGTAGAAAAAAATTTATAGCGCAAATGCCACGATGACTTGTTTAGGAGCCTGAAAAAAGACCTAACTTCTACAGATCATATCTCCGAAAATATTGCGAACCAAGCTCTGAAATTTTTAGACAAGCTTCCTCAGAATTTCGGCTTCGCACCCTAAACATTTCAGCTTTTGAAACTTTGTAGAAAAAAAGTTATAGCGAAAATTCCACGATGACCTGTTTGGAGCAGTGAAACCCTAGAATCCAAAGCTCTGATACCAAATGTTGTGTAACCAGCTCCAAAAATAGAAGAAAAGAGATATCAACGCCTTAGAAATAAGCCACTTCGACGGGGAAACCTCCAATACATTACATAAATGAACAATTCTTGGATGATACAATTTACAAAACCTCCTTTCTATATATAGGAGTCCATGGGGCCATAATGTAATCCTAGTGGGCCACAATGTAATCCTAGCCGACCTAACAATAATAATTTAAGGGCACAATAATAACAAAATGGGGGTTACAAGGGTACAATAATAACAATAAGGGGTTTACACTAACAATAATAAGGGGCTATACTAGTGATATAGGGACCTAACAGTTTTGAACCAGTAACCTGTTCAAAACTTAGCTAGATTGTGTGTAACTTCATGAGAAAGTACTGAGTACTTGTGAGGAGTACTGTACTGAGTTTGTTACATGATTTCTCCATTATAATATACACAATAGCTGTGGGTTTTTCAGCTATAAGCTTTCCCCATACATACTGTGTTAATGTGTATGATGAATTGATGTGCTATCGCTTGTTTTATTTCTGCATGTGTGATGATCTGAGTGGAAGAGATTATGTGTTGCATATAAATTCGAATTGTATGTGATCAGGATAGTCTCGGTGGATAATTGATCATTATTCAGCAAATTTCTACACATTTCATTATCTTTGGTAAATATTGCCCTCGATTATCCTCACAAGTTGAAACCAATTTACTTCGAATAGGGAATTTGTTTGGGGAAGAATTGTTTACCTATATTCAAGTCTTTGGAAGTCTAGACAATCCTCATGTTTTACCTTTATTTGTTCCTGACAAGCTCCTAGTGAGATAAATTGCCTATCAGACCATAGGAAATGGTATTTCTAAAGTATTGAAAGAATATAATTAAAGGATGTGGCATGCTTTTCCTCTCCAGTGTGGTATATTTTCCCTTGATAATTATAAGCATGCTCTTCTGGAAATTAAATATATTCAAGAACTTGGTTTTCCTACCATTCCTAATGAATAGTATGATCCTCATCAAATTTCCAAGAAGTTTACAACAACATCAAGCATTAGAGAGTTTTTCCACGAGCCAGACATATTTGATGATTTGTTTGAAAAGATTCCTACATATTCAATGGTTATAAAGCAAGCAGAGCAGAAGTTGTCTCCACAATAAATGGTCTAGTTCACACAACACAGAGCTTCAATATTATAGAATGTAACTCTAAATTCATTGAGGATTTCTCTAGAATAAATCATTCATGTTGATAAAGTAGCGGTTGATCCTACATAGTATATTTTGGCTTCTCAACCAAAAGAAGCAATTGCCTCTTCTTCTTCCCAAGATGAGGGTTTTGTACCCAATACAAGGCTAGAAGAAATCTGGTAGTAGTACAATCAAGCTTTAAATTATGGTGAACTTCTAACAATTAGTACTCCATTACAAGAGAAAGCTCAAGAGACTTCTAAGAGCTCTGAGAAAATTGCAACAAAGGATCCTGAAAAGCCTCTAGAAGAAGGAATTGAAATTATACCAGTCTTTCCAATGTCTAAATATGTATTAAAAGTTGAATAATTTCCTCCACTGGATATCTTTTACAACCCTCAGTAAAAGGTTGTGGTGAAAAAAGAGAGGAAGAAAAGAAAGAGAGATTAGTCTCACAGCTTGATACCCGGAGATACATATTTTCAAGCACTATGGAAAGGTTCAAGGACTACTCCTACAGAAGAATTAGGTAGACTTACCCAATTCACAGGTCCTTATGCCTCTCAAACAATGGACAAAGTTGCAGAAGTCCAACTACTCTTGAAAGAAAAGGAAGACAAGATTGTACAATTGGAACAAAATCTCGAAGTAGAAAAGTAAAATATTTTCGGTCAATGGGAAAGACAGTTTGTTGAACTACAAAAAAAATTAATGCCCTTGATGTTCAAATTGATACTGATTTGCAGGGCTGAGACATGCAGATATGGGAATTACAAAGCAAGATTGAACAATTGTCCATTAATCCTGAATTGAATGAATTTAAGAAAGAAGCAAAAGAGTTAAATAATATTCTTGCTCAGCAACAAGTTATTATCTTCCAAAAGATGGAAACTATTCATGATCTTTGCAGCACAACCAATCATTTGATTAACCAACTCAATGATAACAAGACTTAATTTGATGACGTTGATGAAAAAATTGCCAACTTTCTGAGTTTCCAAAACAGTGCAGAAGGAAGGTTAGCTAATCTTCCTAGAATTGAAGAATCGCATAGGGAGATTGTCTTCAGGGAGTAGAACATTTGTCTCAAATAAACGAAAGCATCAATATTCCAAGCGAGAGACATTTCAAATAATTTGATTGACTCAATTAATGATAGTTTGTTTCAAGAAAACATTATCTCCAGTTGTCCCGAGGGAGCACTTTAGAAAAATAAAACCGATTAATATAACGTGGCAGGAAGCAACAAAGAAACGTGTAGAACTTATAGAGCAACTTGCTAAAATCAATTTGGAAAGTTACTCTCTAGTCAAACCACACAATTAATGGTTAATGTTTCGTTGCCTATCTAGTACCACCACTCAGATGCCGCCAACTTTAAGGGACGTTGTGTTTATCAATCAAATACAGATTCAACCGAAGGCTCCAAAAAAATTGAAGAACATGACAGATATCTATGAGGTGCAACAATGAATGGGAGAACAATCTTCTTCACCAACCCAGAGAATTTGTTACGACAAATTATAAAAATATCTCTCTTGTTTATTTTAGAGTTGTTTGTTGAAATCGCTTTCAAGTTGTTATTTTATTTTCTTTATTTGTATTTCATTGTGATACTATAAATCCCTTCTTTTTTTGATGGAATGGGTTCTGAATTTTGGAAAGAAGGCTTATGCTTTCACTACTGTAACTCAGTTCGCTTAATAGAAAGCTGAACCACTTCCATTTTTCTCATGAGCAGAGTAACAATTTATTGGGTACTAATATCTATTTATTATTTCCTTATTTAAGATTTTAATGGTAATCTGATTTATTTATCATATATGTGTTACAACAACTATACATTTTCATTATTAATATGTGTGATTGGAATTATATATATTGTATGCATAAACAACGAAATCTCATATTTATGTGATGAATTTATTTGCTAATTAAATTAACTATTTAATTAAATTATTTATCATTCTTGTTTTAAAGAACTACATGGTATTCTATATTTTCATGCTATTTATCAAATCATTTAAATCACATATATGTAGATAAGCTTTCCCGGGATAGATGTTATTCTTTAGTTTTAATCACATAATTACATTTTCACTATACCCCACTCTTTTCTTATTATTTAATTTGAAGGGAAACTAGTCCCATAATATCTAGTCGGAGGCACCAATTCAAACAGAAAAGGATCTACTCTAAGGTCCCGACAGGGTGGTTTTCCCCAGTGTCGAGGCAGACATTTTGAGCCTTCAACATTTTTGGCGCTAGAAGGAGGGCCATCAGACTATGAATGGCAAAAAGTGTTCTATGAAATCTAAAGGTAATCAAAAGAGTCATTCTCCCTCAAAATCCCCACCAACTACAAGATCACATTCCAAATATCCAAATTCTTGATCTGAAGTTGTTCATTCAGCCACTCAATCTCTTAGCTCAGTTCCAAATAAAAAAGGAGAAACTTCCACCTAGACAAATCAAGTTTTAGAGACACTTGATCTACAGACTTTATTCAGAGATTGGAAGGAATTTCTATATCTGGAGAAAAGGCTGCTTAATTTGATTTTTCTAAAGGAAGTGTCTCCTCATCCTTTAAATATTCTAGAGTTTTTACTAGATATTAGAGCAAAAAATTTGGATTCAAACCATTTCAATTTCCATTACCCACTCACTCGAGAAGGAAAGACACTTCAGAAGCAGAATCTTCAGCTAGTGATATTACCTCATCTTCTCCACCTCAAACTCCTTCCTCTCAACCCTGTCTCTTCTCAAACTCCTTTACCTTCTTCTTATCATCCTCTTTCTACTACCTCCACTCAAATTCCTCCTTCAAAATCAATTATTACAATCAATACTACAGGGGCATCATCCTCGATTGTAAATCCCTCTTCAGCCTCTACTTCAAGTACAACTCCTTCTGGACCTATCATTCAAAGAATGGCTAATCGACCATAAAATAACCCAAGGGCAGTTCAAATGGAAACACCATTACATCCCTTTCCCAAACATACAAAGAGATGGTTACCTATATCTAACCCAGATAATGGTTTGCATGGAGAGGAACACCTTCATAATTTTATGCTAACGATTAATCTTAATGGAATCTCAGTAGAAGATTGTGTTTGTAGACTTTTTTCCTTACACATTTGAAGGATCTGCAGGGTCTTATTTTTTTCTCACTACCTTCTGGATCAATTATGAGCTGGGATATATTTGAGGAGAAATTTTTGATGAAATTTGGAGATGATCGAACAACTTATACTTAATTAACGATTTTTCAAATCTCAAGACCAACCCAAATGAGAAAATTAAGGACTTCAACTCAAGATTTAACAAATTTATAAACAAAATCTCAGAAACCTCCATACCTGGTACTAATGTGAAAATTGAATGGTACATTAGTGCTCTTCCTTCAAATATAGTTATGTTTGTAGATAAAGCTAATAAAATCGTACTAATTCATAACATGAAATAAGCTTTATCTGGAGAAAAGATATTCCTAACCCTTGATAAGAAATTTGCTACTCAAGAAAGAAAGCAAACCAAAAAAGTGAATTTTAAAGATGAATCAAATAAAAAGGCTCCCAAAGATTCTTACGATTTGAAGGGATTACAAAAAATTTTGAAGGCAATGTCTAATTAAATGGTTGAGATCAAGAAACAAGTTGTTGAGTCTTCAAGAATGTCCTTTCGACCTTTCAAAAGGAATCAATCATCACAATCACAAGCTCCTACCGATATATCAAATGAAAAATAAGATAAAGAGAATGAAGAAGAGTAAAATTCCTTATTTATTGATGAATATCAAGAAGAACAAATAGTTGAAGCTCATGGTTTATGGGACTTCACTCTGACCACTTCAGAAAATGAAGAGGAAGAGGAAGCATTAGCAGTATGTACCAGAAGTAAGGGACCTGCTGACACTTCTCCATCAAATAAAAATCAAAATTCTCCTACTCCTTCTACTAAAGAAAAAGGTAGAGTTAAATAGACTTATTCTCAACTTCTGACTTTGCTCCAACTACTTTCAAGTCTCCCTCATCATCTAAAACTTTAAAAGTTTTCGATAACATTGTATATAATATTGTAGGAGACATAAAAAAATACTAAAGCCAATATTTCCTTATATGAGGTCAGTAAATTAAAACAACAACAAAAAATGTTACTTAATGAGTTAAATGTAGTTGTTGCATCTTCATTACCTTCTATCATTGTTACTGTGAAAGCCTCAAAAGGAAAAGGAAAGCCTTTGAATGCTCCTACAAATAAAATTGATTCTTCCTATGCTATTTTAAATGGAGAGAGATAAAATTCTCACACTCCTCCTTTTCTTTTGAATTTTGAAATCTTTAATAACAATTTTCATAACTGTTTAGTAGATTCTGGTGCATCATCAAATATAATGCCTTATTCATTTTGTCTTAAATTGAATATTTTGCCTCATAAATTTGTTGTTCAGGTTGTTCAATTAGACAAGTCAAAAGTCAAAGTTTTAGGAAAGATGAATTCTATTTTGATTAGGTTATCTTCAAATCTGAAAGTTTGTCAAATAATTGATATTTTGGTTGCAGACATCCCTGAATTCTATGGTCTTATTTTAAGAATGGATTGGTCAGGAAAACTACATGGTTACTTTGCAACTGATTGGTCACATCTTTGGCTTCCCTATAATGAAAAGCTTAATCAAATTCGTGATAATAGGGATAAGCATACGAAGTACTTTATGAATGATTTTGATGAAGAAAATGAACCAGTAGTATTCACAAATAATATTCTTGGAAAATATTCTTGAATCTTTCTTTGGTAACTTTCCAGCAAAAAAATTTCCTTTTTAGTTAATTGTGTTTCATCTTAGATCGAATTTTTTCTCAAACAAATTCATGTAGATATCGATATTGTAGAAAATCTTGTAAATAAGTGTGATAATTTGTTTTGGACTCTTTAATTTGATGAACCAAAATCTAATGATGGTGCACGAGTTAGTTGCATCCTAGTAAATCTTGATGGATAAAAAACTATGCTCACCTGCAAATTGGAGTTTGATTGCCCCAATAATATTATTGAATAATCATTGGTACAAGGTTTGCAAAAGACCATTAGTCTTGATGTCAAGTATCTTAAAGTCTTGGGTGATTCAGAGGTTGTGATAAAGCAAGCCAAAAACACTATCCATTATATTTCTAATCACCTAAAACATTATCAATCTTTGATCCAAGATCTAACTTTCATTTCACTGCATTCAATATAGTTATGATCCCAAGATTACAGAATGCTAGTGTTGATCTCCTAGCCAATGTTGCTTCAAGGCTCATTCCACCTGAAGATTTTAGTCGCGATAGATTTTCAACTGAGTTAATTTTTTGCCCCTCCATTCCAGATAACATAATCAACTGGTTTGTATTTAACGATGACAATGACATCCTAAGTCTTTTAACTTCTAAAGGGTCTTATTCTGATAAAATCATTGATGAAGATGAGCATGACAGGCAACATAATAAGTCTTCTCAGGAGAATAATTTACCTAAGCCAGTAGTAAAACTATAAGACTTGTATGATTTGAAGGATATATTAGAAAAGGTAATCAATTATAAACTTCAAAGTTCTACTTTCGTATTTGAATTGGTTAATTTAGGATCTGATAAAAAACCCCAAAACATCAATTTAGGCCTTGGCCTTACAGCAGATGAAATATTTTCTTTCATCCATCTGTTGAAAAGATACAAGGATGTATTTGCTTGGAGTTATGATGATCTTGAAACCTATGATACATCTATCATTCAACACACTATACCTATGCTTCCAGATGTTAAACCGATTCAACAAAAACTTAGAAATATTCATGCCAATCTATAAGATTAAATTAAGATTGAGTTAAATAAGCTACTTATAGCCAAAATCATAATCATGGTCAGACATTCCAAGTGGGTTTCTAATCTTGTGCAAGTCAAGAAAAATAATGGATACATTAGAATTTCCATAGATTTTAGGAATTTAAATAAAACATGTGGAAATGATAACTTCCCTTTGCCTCTTATGGAAAAAATTTTATAATTTGTTGAACGTTCAAAACCAATATCATTTTAGATTGTTTTTTAGACTATAATTAGATCCTTGTGCATCCTGAAGATAGACTCAAAACTACATTCAGAACCAAATGGGGAACATATTCTTATCAGAAAACGCCTTTTGGATTGATTAATGCAAGAGCTACATTCTAGAGATAAATGGACATTGCTTTCAAAGGTTTGATCAATAAATCAATTGTTGTGTACTTATATGAAATTACAAATTATTCAAAAAAAGGGATTAATCATCTTCATCATCTAAAACAAATCTTTGAAAGATGTAGAAAGTTCGGAATCTCCTTGAATCCTAAGAAGTCGTTCTTTGCTCTTAGTGAAGGTAAGATTCTAGGATTTATTGTTTCCAAGGAAGGAATTTTTATTGACCCTCAAAGAATCAAAACAATATCGGAAATCCCCTTGCTTCATAACAAAAAATCCATGCAATCCTTTCTTGGTCAGATAAATTTTGTCAAACGATTTTTTCCTAATTTTTCACAAAGTGTTTTGCCTTTGAAGACCATGATAAAGAAGAAAGAAATATATAAATGGGGACAGACCGAAACAAAAGCTTTTGAATCAATAAAACAAGTCATTATAGATTCTCCATCATTGTCAAGTCCTGATTTTTCTAAAAAAAATGTTTTATATACCTTTGCTTCTGAAAATTTTTATGCACCAGTTTCGACCCAAATAAATGAAGAACAAATTGAATTCCCCATTTCCTTCTTTAATTTTAATTTACAAGGGGCTGAGTTAAAATATTTTGATGTGGAAAAACAATCTTTTGCAACTTTTAAGTCAATAAAGCATTTTATACCTTTTCTCCTGAAATCGCATACGAAAGTGATTGTTCATTTCCTAATTGTTAGGCAATTACTCATTCATAAATAATTAGGAGAAAAAAGGGCTAATTGGGTTACTACTTTGCAAGAATGTGATTTGGAAATAAAGCCAGGTAAATAGTCAAAGGTCTAGGTTTTTTCAAGTTAATAACTAAAGCTCTTGACAGTTCAGCCAAAGAAGATTCAGGTAACAGTGTTAAAGTTTCAGAGGTATGTCCTATTAACATTGAATCTCAATATGTTGATTTAATTTATTATTTAAAAAATGGTCATGCTCTAGTAGAACTCAATTACAAAAGTAAATGAGCTTTGAGGCTTAAAGATAATCAATATCAACTTGTTGATCATGTCTTGTTCAGAAGAAATTATGACTTTGTCTTACTTAGATGTCTTGAGAAACTTGAAGCCGAAATGGTCTTGTAGGAAATACATGATAGGCCAACTGGAGGACATTACAGTGGGGATAATAATGCTCACAAAATACTTCATGTTAGATATTACTTGCCTACTTTGTTCAAAGATACTCACGCTTATGTAAGAAAGTGCAAAGTCTGTCAAACAGCTTCGGGGAGAGAGAAAAGACCATCCTTACCCTTACAACCAGTCAGTATTGAACAACCATTCTGTTACATAGCAGAATTTCCAACAATACAAATCCCACATCACTTTGATGGAGGGCATAATTAAAGTGACACAAAGGCGAGAGACAAGACTTGAAAATAATTTCATTGCATCCCTCTGAAGAGGAGCTTTCATTTCCCTGAAGACATCTCCCTGCAAAAAATCCTAAAAATAGCTCTTTTTCCATTGGCGTGGTTCCATAGTTCAGCCCTCGCGCCAAGGGGGAAAATCATCCAAAGAGAGCGTGCCAATTGGCGTTCTGTCATAGAGCCGCACCCGCGCCAACCATATTAAGAGGTGTTTTTTAAAAATAAAAGGCGGAAGGTTCATCCTAACAAATTCTTGGACTGATATCTATCTTGAGTTGGGAGGTTTGGCTACGAATTTCCATAGAAAGGAAGTGGTTTGCCACCTCTCATGGAAGCTTCCTTGATGATAGGGCCAATCCCATGATTATAGGGATCCCAACTCCCCTTCCTCCATCTATAAAAGCTTGCTCATCTCCATTGCAAGCTAGTCTTCAAGTTCCAGAATCTCCAAATTCCCAAGAGCTTTCATATCCTTATGCTGCAAGAGCCTTCTTGATTCCCCAAGGCCAAATCCAAGCAAGGAGACTATTGCCAAGAATCCGAGAGAGAGGCTTGTCCCATCCCTGACAGGCTTTTTCGAGACATGTTGTGCTGACGACCCGCTAAAGGAGAGTGCTGCGTCGAAGCTATGGTTGTATTCTTCTTTTGACTCTTTAATGATAAGCGACTATCGATTATGGTTCCACTCTTGTTCTTGATCATGTTCATGAGTTATGTCCTCTTCGACTGACATATAGTTGTATATACTGGATTTTATGCTTGCGTTTGTGTTGTTTCTTGCATGTGCAGGTGTCCGATCACGAAGATCGTGAGGATTGTGATCTGCCAGGGCAAAGGAACGGGAGCACCACCTCTTCTACAAACGATAGAGTTGGATTCCAGGTAAGACTTCCTCGCAAGTCGGTTTATTTACAATTAGGAACCTGCACTGTAGCGTGTTTGATTGTTGCTAGACCCGATCTGGGCTAGTAGGGATCGCCTCTGTCCACAGAGGGGATTTACCTCCTCAACAATTTCGCGACTCCGCTGGGGAATCAGCTTGTTGTTTGATTTGTAAACTATAGACGGAGTCTGAAGCACAGCCAGATAGCCTTCGAAATGCTTTTGCTCTGCATTAGCGGAGTAGATCAACGCTACTTCAGTCAATCTCCGGTTTGGTTTACAGACTAAAAAACTTGGAGTTTTGTCTTCTCTTTCCGGTCAACTTCTTGGTCTTGCTTGCTTGGTCAGCTCTTTGGACTGGATTTTCCTATTTGTTTGGCTTTGTTTTATCCTTGTCATCACTTGTCTGTGTCTGAGATTGCTTGTTTTTTATTTTTTCCATAGTAAACTCGGCTGGAGTGTTTTTTAGCGTGACAGTCGCGCCCATTGGCGCAAGTTGCCTGTGTATCACCCGCGCCATTTCCTTTCTGGCGCTAATTTCAAGCTCACAGTCGCGCCAATCCTGTGAGCTATTACGGTTTGTTGTGTTTCATGCTTTCTGAGACTGACTTGTGATTTTGATCTTGTTTTTTCAGCTGTTTGAGTGCACTGGAGCCTAGTTTGACTGGTTGGAACCTCCTTCCTTTGGTTTTTTTCCTATTTCTTTCGATTTTGCATACGAGCCCTAGGGCATCTAGGTGCTTTTGTGAGTCGAGTCTCCCTTGGGAGTTTATGGTTTTCATTCATTCAGTCGGCTTTGAGATTGCTTCCTTGCATTCGTTTGACAGTTGTCTATCATATTGTTGCATTTTTTGAGTGACTGATTTCGTTTTCATTCGAATTTTGCTTTGCTTCATTTTGGGCCTAGATCACACGGCTCATTGGTGTCTTTGGGACTTTTCTTGGTTTTGAGAGACTTTTGGTCGATTTGAGATCTGATTGTTTATGCCATTGAGTGAAATTTGTTTGTTTTTGCTCTCTTAATATCATTTCTTGAATTGCTTCTCATTTGTTTTCGGTTTGTTAGTGCATCTAGCTATCAAACATTGAAAATTACAAAAAAAATAAAAAATCTCTTTTGCTTTTGATTGATTAGTGCAAATTGAAATCTTTTCATTAGTTGCACTAGAGATATCATTGATTGTCTTCTGATCATTTTGTTTGTGTAAAAAACTCTCAACTCTTCTGTAGCTAGTTTTCATCGAACGAAATGATGTATTGTGGCATGTAGTTTTGCATTTAGGAGATTTTTGAGACAGCACATTCGTTAAGGCCTGAAAACTGAAACGTAATTGAAGATCAACCATAAAATTTGCTCAATTTACATAAGGAAGCATTGAAACATTAACGAAACACATTTAAAGGTCTAGGCTAGAGACGTGTTCCGGCGTATTTAAACCTAGTAGTTGTCGTTCGCCTCTTGGCTTTAGACAGCGCTAGTACGGACTTGTGCTCCCCGTATCATCGCGTATATAAAGGGAGACCCCTCTAGGTTGCTATCCTTTATCCATAGGAAGCCGAGTCTGCCACCCTATATCTGTGATACACCGGACACAGCATTCGGGGAGATTGCCTGCACGTACGTTAAGTCCTTGGTTGATTTCTTTTTCATTTTGAAACCAAGGTGTATATTGCAGTTCACGGTTATTTGGTACACCCTTTGCCTAGTATTCCTGAGCAGTCATTTCGATCTTTTCTGACTCTTTAAATTTGAAAATATCATCAAGCGCTTGTCCTTTCACGCTTGTTTCCAATCTGAAAGTGATAGAGTCACCTTTTTCCTGTTTCTTGACTCTTAAAATATGAAACGGTAGAGTTTTGTTTCAATGTTTTAAAAATTAACTGCCCACGAAATATCCCTGGTTAAAGTTAGTTTCCTTAGGGTGTTGTTCTGAAGATCGTTTCTGATGGCAAATTTTCTGAAGTTCACCAACCAAGGAATCCCCTCCGATGGGAATCCGGGCCATTTTCCTCCTTTTGGGAATGTTGGTGCTCCTTATATGGCGACATTGTCCCTTCCTGGGTTAACTGTTGGGTTGCCTGTTTGGTTGTTTTCAACCTCTGTGGTCCCGAATGTCTCGGCTACTGTTCAATCAGTTCCTCTGCCTGAACAACATCACATTGATTCCAAGGTGGACCTGTCCACTTCTTCGCCTATTTCTGCGTCCTCCTCTTCTACTTCGCCTAGTGAAAGTCTAGATTCGAGTAACCAGGTGGCTAAGAAGAAGAAGAAGAAGACAAAGAAGAAGAAGTCTGATAAGAGAGAGGCTAAGGCTGTAGCTATTGCTTCTAATGCACCTCCTCTTGATAAACCTTCCAACCCTCCACGAAAATTCAAGTTCCCTTGCATGTTGTGCACGAGAGACCATCTTCTTCGAGACTGCCCTGGCATTCCCAAGGTGCTTGAAGTATGGTCCAACGGTCGTCCACCATTGCCTTTGGCTTCCGGGAGTCAGGTTGGGGGCACGTCTTCAACTGGTGTTGGTAAAGCTCCTAAGAAGCAGGGTAAGATTACCAATCCCTGTAAGTTGTGTGAAGGGCACTGTTAGACTCAGTCTTGTCAGTCCTCTGTCATTTCTCGTCATTTGCAGTCATTAAATGCCATTTTGGTCAAAAAGAGTCATTTCAATTCTCGAGTCTACGGTTTTGTCTTCAGAAGTGTGAAACAACGCCTGCAGGCCAGAGGGAGGTTCAGTAAGTTTTTATTTCAGGATTGTCATCGTCAAAAATGCTCAAAGATATTTCTTCTTCAAAACTCTGTTTTGAAGAAGAAATTGTCAAATTTGTTTTATGATACGCTCCATTCACAAAATGAACTCTTGGAAAATCATCCTAATTGTCGAATATACAACACGCTCAGCAGTCTGGTGGAGTTTGATGGTTATTATCTTGAAAGTGAACCATGTGTGGCTTATAGCTGTCCAGAAGCGCCTTATACAAGAATGAAGTTGATCTTCCTGATTTTCCAGGAGGGCCTCAAGCTTTTGAGCTATGTGCGAAATTCTGCTATGGAATTGTTGTTACACTCAATGCCTACAATGTTGTTGCAGTTCGTTGTGCTGCAGAATATCTTGGGATGACAGAAGCTATGGAGAAAGGGAATCTAGTCTAGAAGATTGAGGTGTTTTTCAGCTCGAGTTTATTTCGAAGCTAGAAAGATTCCATTATTGTATTGCAGGCTGCCAAATCATTCTTACCCTGGTCAGAAGACCTCAAGGTTGTAAGAAGATGTATTGACTCAATTGCTTCTAAGACTTCAGTTGATCCTTCAAAGGTTGATTGGTCCTTCACTTACACAAGAGTGAAGTCAGTAAATGGCCAACCATGTGTAGGAAACAGTAATAGTCCTCCATGGAATGGAATACAAAATACTAAACATGGCTATGTTCCAAAGGATTGGTGGGTTGAAGACATTTGTGAACTGGATATTGATTTGTATGAGCGAGTAATAGTTGCTATTAAATCCAAGGGAAGAATGTCACATAAGCTAATAGGTGAGGCCCTGAAGGTTTACACTCTTCGTTGGTTACCTGGAATTTCAAAGGATCATGACCATAGAGGTACTTTAGAAAATGAAAATGGGTCAATTTCAAATGATGTGGAGACAACAGCAAAACATAGACATCGTGTGGAAACTATTGTGAGCTTATTACCACCAGAAAAAGGATCAACTTCCTGCGGCTTTTTGCTAAAGCTATTGAAGGTTGCTACTATACTGGGAGTAGAAACTTCATCTGAAATGGAACTTGCAAGGAGGATAGGCATCCAGTTGGAAGAAGCTTCACTTAATGACTTATTGATTCCATCTTCATCATACACAAATGATTCCCTGTATGATGTAGATCTTGTGCAATGCATATTAGAGCATTTTCTAATGCAGGATAAGAGTCCTCGAAAGAGTCCAGAAAGGGCACAATTGCCTTATGAGAGGCAGAGAACAAGGTCTGCTGAAACTTTAGAATTTTCTGAAGGTAGAAGGATGACTTCTGCAACCCATACTTCAAAGTTGAGTGTTGCAAAGCTCATTGATGGATATCTTGCAGAAATAGCCCATGACACACATCTACCCCTGTCAAAGTTTATCAATCTTGTTGAATCAATATCCGATATTGAACAACCAGTTCATGATGGTTTGTAGAGGGCTATCGACATATATCTTAAGGAGCATCCTGGGCTGACAAAGAGTGAAAGGAAAAATATATGCAGGTTGATGGATTGTAAGAAGTTATCAATGGATGCATGCATGCATGCTGCACAGAATGAGCGTTTACCTCTGCGTGTAGTTGTGCAGGTTCTCTTCTTTGAGCATGTGAGAACTGCCATGTCAGGTGGATTGCTGTTGAATGACTTGCCTAGTAATGTCAAAGCTCTCTTGCCCCAGGAAGAGAGGATGGAGCAGAGAAGTCGAAATGAAAAATTGGAGGAATGAAGCTGAATTTAAAGGGCCGATTGTGTGTTTCAATACAGCGTGGTGCATACAAAGGAGCGCGCCGCGCGTAGGAATTCCACGCGACGCACATAACCAAAAGAACAATTTTCATCAATTTTTCATCGAAATTTAAATCAATTAACTCAATTTTCTCCAAATAGCATGCAGGTTCGATGTTGATGTGGATGTTCGCCGCTTTGGAGATGGTGACACAGTCATGGAAGAACTGAAGTCTAGAATGAAAAATATGGGTATACCACATACTATTCCATATGGTGTTCACACATTTAATATTCCTGATGATGTGGAGTTTTTGGCAATTAATAACAGTAGACATCAGTTAGTGTCTAATGGAGTTACATATAAGTCAAGTACAGATCAATGTGTGACTTAGCAGTCATCTATAGCGAATTATAATGCTGATATTGATCCAGTAAATGGTATTGGTATTAAATCTCCAGGCCTATCATTCAATTGTGATAAGGGTCATACTGATGCTTTGCGGGTGTGCAATGACAATTTATTACCGTCTCATGAAATCACTGGCCTAGTTGGTATTAGACGTGATAATATTTGTAATAGTAACACACAGATAAAGCTTCCGGAGTCAAAAACGCATGATAGCACCATTGGCAGTGTGATGGAGCAAGTGATTCAGGTTTCAGGTTTTGGCATGCATGTGGATGGCTTAGAATCTAGAGAAAATAGGATGCTTTTCACAGAACCAAGCATACTCCAAGGAGATTCGATTGCAGATGATGCTTTAATGGACACAACAATGTCAGCAATGAGTGCCGAGGAGCTAACTGCAGTTTGTAGTAATGGTGCTTCAGAGACGGAATTTTCGAATTGTATATGATGCAATTGGTACATTTGCAGATGCTATTGGAGGCGAGCTTAATCATGCTAAATATCTTGAGATTCTGATGCCACCACTCGATAAATTTAAAAGTAAAAATTCAAAGACCTAAAACTCAAATTGGAACGTAGATATCCACCATGGCAGAAAGTTAGGTTCGGTTGCCTATTTTGGTCTTCAGTTTCGATTTCAAAGGGATTTACATCTACGAATGCCACCTCTTCATTTTTCATAAACAGATTACATGTTGTACGCTGCTCTCTCTTTAGAACAAATAGATGACTCTTTCTATTCTTGTAATTTTAATTGAAACAGCTCCCTATTTTTCACCAATCTTTAAGGGAGCGCTGTTCTGTTTTATTTAACGTATTGAAAATCATTTGAAAAGGGTTGGAGATTTCTGAAAAACAGGGAGAGAGTTCTGGGAAACCTGTAGATAAATACAGAGAGCTTCATTGTACAGTTTGGACAGAGATTTAAAGAAAGTTGCAGCTCTGTTTCATAAGATCCCTGTGGTAACAACTTAGCATTGTGTTTCTTCCTTTGTTTTCATATGTTTCTCATTATGTTTATTGTTCATTCATAATCATTGCCTGTTGAATGTTTTTAAGTAGAAAGGGCAGAATTCAGCTTGCTGCTCTGCCTTGGGAAAGTGTTCAAGTTCTATGTTTTCTTCCGTCTGAAAAGGATTCATGAATTCATGCCCTTTTCAGCTTCTTAAACATTCTTTACACTCCATATAATTTCAAATTGGATGCTTAAGCTCTTGCCTATCTTGCCTCATGAGATAATCTGCGTCTTTCATTTAATTTCCCTGCTCATGTTGTCCTTTGTCCCCATACTGCCCAGAAAACCCAGTCATTTATCAAAAACCCCTTTCCTATCTATTTACTAGCCTAAAATCAGTTCCCATTTTAAGTCATCTCGCACCTTATTGCTCATTTTATCGAGATTGACTGGAGAGAGCCCTCTCCTGTCCTCGTAGGGCTAGCTACGAGGCTGAGCTTGGTTTGATGTTGCCTCGAGTTTTGCCTTCTTCAGCCTGAGGCAGATTTGAGCGCTAACAAGCACCATGCCATTCACCTTTGTCCATACCTGGATGAAGCTAAGTGAGTTTTGGACAACTTAACCGATTCTACACCATGCCTTCCAGCTGGTTATAATCGGCTTTCTTTGACTCCTCCACCCGTTGGTCCTACGATTGGTCACGATTCATCCTTGGTCAATCCCGCTCCCTCGGAAATTCAGATTCAGGAATCCATTCTCGACCAACCATTGGTCGTGGGGTCGGTTGAGTTGGCTCCATCTATGGTGCACCAGGTCTTTTCTGTAGAGAGTGGACCTCACACCCCTCAGGTTCTTCTCGTTTCTTCAGATCCTTCAGACTTGGAGAAAGATTCTCCTGTCCCTATACCGCAAGAAGCTGCTCCTCCGCCTCCCGTGATGGAGGTCCCAGAGGATACTCCTTCCGCCTTCGAGATGGAGGTCGTGGAGGATGCTTCTTCTTCTTCCGTAACACCAGGGGAAGACCATCTCAGTTCGACGGTAGCCCCTCCGAGTAGTTTGGTCGCTTCCTTTGATTGGAGTCGATTTGCAGGATACCGCCTTCTGTATTATGTGCCTTTCGAGATCACAGTACAGGCCTTTGGTCTGTTTGTACCCAACACCATTATAGACGAAGGTGCATCTGTTAGTATTTTATCCTCCACTACTTGGCAAGCTTTCGGCTCGCCGCCGCTTGCGCCTGTTACGCAGAATCTGTTGGCGTTTAACAGAAGAACGAGTCAACCGTTAGGGATCCTCCTAAGGTTACTTGTTACTTTGGGAGGTAAAACCATCCATATGGATGTGATGGTTGTTCAAGGCCCCTTGGATTTCAATCTGCTCTTGGGGCGTGATTACACCTATGCCATGGGAGCGCTTGTCTCCTCCCTTTTTCGTGTGGTCTGTTTTCCACATGAAGGACGGATCGTGACCATTGACCAGCTTGCGTTCTTTGGTCCTGATGTGGCAGCTGGCCCGCCATCATCCCTTCCTGGCTTTTATCCACCTGTTGTATCTGCCCCACCGTAGGTCAACTATGTGGCTACCTACCCCGTGCCTGTACTCAGTGATGGTGCCATTGTGCATCAAGTGCTGGAGGCATTGGGTCCTGACTTCCAAGTTGTTTTCCTTCCATCGGGAGTGGAACTCTTGGAAGCGATGACTTCTTGTTCATTATGATGAATTCGGTCGAAGCATGGTTCTTTTCCTGTGTCAAGCTCCTTAAAAAATGAAACAAGGTCATTGGAGCAGAGTTCCTTGTCTTGTGTCAAGCTCCTTAAAATATGAAACAAGGTTGTCGGAGCACAGTTCCTTGTCTTGTGTCAAGCTCTTTAAAAAATGAAACAAGGTTGGGGAGAAAAGTTCCTTGTCTTGTGTCAAGCTCCTTAAAAAATGAAACAAGGTTGTCAGAGCACAGTTCATTTTCTTGTGTCAAGCTCCTTAAAATATGAAACAAGGTTGTCGGAGCAGAGTTCCTTGTCTTGTGCCAAGCTCCTTAAACCATGAAACAAGGTGTCTGAGGATAGTTCTTTTAATGTGTCAACCTCATTAAAATAATGAAACACTTTCCCGTTCAATTCGAGTCTTTGATAAGATCTCGTAAAATCCCAGTCGATTCTGTCTCTCGGTCTCGTAACTTGAACCTTCACTCCATTTGACTTTCATATGGACTGAAGCTTGGGGGGCATGCACCTCGAATTGAGTCACCATGCTGGGGGCATGCTTACTTTTTCAAGCATAGTTTGTTTCCGTTTCAAGCTTGTGTAAAAATGAAACCGGCTTCAAGCATAGTTTATCTTTGTTTCAAGCTTGTGTAAAAATGAAACCAACTTCAAGCAGAGTTTCCTGATTTCAAGCTTGTGTAAAAATGAAACCATTCCCATTTTACCTCTTGTGATTGCCATTTTATCAGCCTATTTTTGCCAGATGAGCCTTGGTTTTCTCACTCCATCGTCACTATTTGCTTGGCCGGTCATATGCCTTCACTTGGTTGTTTTACCCGTTCCTAAGGAACCGCTGCGATGAGTGGTCTTGTTAGCCAGCCTCTTGACCTTTATTTATTCTGAGCAATTCCACCATTACCGGAACCAGTAGCTACCCGTTATACCACTCGTTCCTACAGGAGGAGTCATCTTTCAGCGCTTTTCTGACTCTCTAAATATGAAAAGATTGTCGAGTCGCTTGTCGTTTTGATCTCATTAAAATGGTTACGAAACAACATCTACCCAGTATACGTTTACCCCTTTTTCGGGCTGGGATAGATTATTTACGAAAAGGAATACCCTAGCCTATCGCGACTAGGAGGTTTTCTCAGACATAGTTTTCTACCTTTTCGGATCTGAGAAATTATTTACGAAAAGGGACTGTGGGAGTTTACTTTTCCGCTATCTTTTCAAACTCTCTAAACATGAAAAGACGTCGAGTTCACCCTTTGTCAGGCTCGTTAAAAACTGATGACATTGGATTCAGTCGTGATGACGGTATTCGAGTCGCTCCTTCCTAGGGCTCGTTAAATGTACTAGGATGGATTCATCCGAAGGACGGATTTATATGACAAGCATGTGCTATCCTCTTCAAGCTTGTGTAAAAATAAAGAGGTACTCACCGAAATGATGGGGAAAATGGAACCAGCATCATTGTCATGTCGGTAGTATGTCGCTCTTGAACATGGCACTTGTTTGCATTAGTGTCGGGTTGGGGACAATCTCATCTCGTTTTCTGCTTGCCTCCGTGGGTTTGGGTAATCCCTATTGACCTCTCATCTGCTCTTTGCCTCGTCACTATGACCTCTGATCTTTTGATGTCAAATACTGCCAAGTCCACTGTCGTGTCGTTTACATGTTCAAGAGAAGTTGACCCCTGCAAGTATCAACCTTCCTCTGATTCTCATTTGATCCTGATTCACAAAAAACATCATGTTCCTCTGTCTCGTGTCGATGATGTGGGAAACATTATGGCCCACCTTCGATCAAGGTCACTTCCTGTCGACTTCAGCTCATTATCCAGGAAGCTGATTTAGAGACTCCCTTATGGTACCTTGGAGCCTGCATGCCTCAATGGCAGGTTCATCGCATTCGACGTGAGGTTTTCATCATTGGCCTCCGATCGAGTGATTCTACGGGTGTTCGACACTAGCTCATTGATTCACACGCCGTAGATTGTACCTATAGTACCTTGAGGGCCATTGTCATTATTGGTGGTTCCTCTCGCGTCTGTTAACAGCTTTCATCATTGGCTGGTAATCAGACGATGTTCTTGCATGTTCGACTTCAGCTCACTTATTCGCGTGCTTGAACTTGTACTTTGTTCGGGTCAAGATGGAGCGCAAGACCTTGGATTGTGTCTGTTGTAATCCAGGCTGCGACATTGTGGATTATTATGATTATTTACATGACTCACTGATTGGATGGCTACGACCATACCTGAGTCTATTTATCGATCTTCATTGGATGGCTGCGTCCATGCCTTGGATCTAGATTATTGTACACTCTGTTATGGATGGTTGCGCCCATACCACGCATATATATCATGTATCTGAGACATCAGTTGTACTTCGCTCCGCAGGTTTTCCGATGGCGGTGTTTTCGGTCGGCATGTTCTCGTAAAGCATTTCACCCCTCTCTCTCTCTTTCGGGCCTCATGCTTTAGGGGGCATCTGTTACACAACAATTTGTCACCGTCCCTACAATCCCCATCCCACACATTGGAGGGCTCATTCCGTGACCTGTGGGCAGAGTTAAGACTTGAAAATACTTTCATTGCATCCCTCTGAAGATGAGCTTTAATTGCCCTGAAGACATCTCCCTGCAAAAAACCCTAAAAATAACTCTTTTTCCATTGGCGCGGTTCCATAGTTCAGCCCTCGCGCCAAGAGGGAAATCCTCCAAAGAGGGTGCACCAGTTGGCGCTCTGTCATAGAGCCGCACCCGCGCCAACCATATTAAGAGGTGTTTTTTAAAAATAAAAGGCAGAAGTTTCATCCTAACAAATTACTGGGCTGATTTCTATCTTGAGTTGGGAGGTTTGGCTACGGATTTCCATAGAGAGGGAGTGGTTTGCCACCTCTCATGGAAGCTTCCTTGATGATAGGGCCAATCCCATAATTATAGGGATCCCAACTCCCCTTCCTCCTTCTATAAAAGCTTGCTCTTCTCCATGGCAAGCTAATCTCCAAGTTCCCAAGAGCTTTTACATCCTTATGCTGCAAGAGCCTTCTTGATTCCCTTAAGGCCAAATCCAAGCAAGGAGACTATTGCCAAGTATCCGGAGAGAGAGGCTTGTCCCATCCCTGACAGGCTTTATCGAGACATGTTGTGCTGATGACCCGCTAAAGGAGAGTGCTGCGTCAAAGCTATGGTTGTATTCTTCTTTTGACTCTTTAATGATAAGCAACTATCAGTTATGGTTCCACTCTTGTTCTTGATCATGTTCATGAGTTATGTCCTCTTCGACTGACATATAGTTGTATATACTGGATTTTATGCTTGCGTTTGTGTTGTTTCTTGCATGTGCAGGTGTCCGATCATGGAGATCGTGAGGATTGTGATCTGCCAGGGCAAAGGAACGGGAGCACCACCTCTTCTACAAACGATAGTGTTAGATACCAGGTAAGCCTTCCTCGCAAGTCGATTTATTTACAATTAGGAACCTGCACTGTAGCGTGTTTGATTGTTGCTAGACCCGATCTGGGCTAGTAGGGATCGCCTCTGTCCGCAAAGGGGATTTACCTCCTCAACACATTCAAACAATGGAGATTGGATATTATAGGTGAGATTGTTCCTAACTCTTATAAACAACAGAGGTACATGTTAACTGCTACAGATTATTTTACCAGGTGGGTGGAAGTAATTCCTTTGAAGGTAGTCAATTCTGAAAATGTTTTGGATTTCATTGATCAACATATAATTACCAGATTTGGCTTACCTAATGCTATCATTTTTTACAATGCATCTTAATTTTTCGGAAATATTATTACCAAATTTTCTCTCAAAAGAGGTTTTAAACTCAAATATTTCGTTAATTATTATCTACAAGGGAATGGTTTAGATGAATTTATTAACAAAAATCTCCTAAGAATACTCAAGAGAACCATTGATGATAAACAAAAGAGTTGGCATAAAGCTCTAATATTTTCTCTACGGGCTGACATAATTACTCATAAAGCTTCATTAGGAACTTCCCCTTATCAATAAGTGTATGGGAAAGAAGAATTTTACCTCCTAATATAATTTTTCCCTCATTTTCCCTAGTTCAATCCATAGAAGAACAACCTTGCTCTAATTTACAGCTAAGGATGCCTCAAATTCTAAAGTAATAGGAAGAGAGAGATAAAGCCAAGCAAACTCATATTCAACATAAAAAATTGGTCAAATCTTGGTTTGATGCAAGTTTAGTAGATAATAAAAATTTTAAAATTGGTGACTTAGTTCTAAAATGGGATAAAGCCCATGAAGAAAAAGGAAAACACAAAAAATTCCAAACATTATGCCTCGCCCCATTTTAGATTGTTGAGAAACTAGGCACATCAACCTTTATCCTTCAAGATTTACAAGGAAAGAGGGATGCTCTCCCTATTAATGGGCTAGTTTAAAAAAAAATGTTTTTCTTGAAAATATTTGTTCTACTGTAAATATGTAAACAATCAAGTGTACATATCGATGTCTTTAGCTTAATGATATTGGCTAATACTCTAATAACTTCATATTGGGATCATTCATCGTTAACATGAAATTTGATTAATTAAAGAATATGTTATTAGAAAGAAATTATAACATTGAAATTTAATATTGAATTTATTATAATCTCTGAAAATCTTTATATCCATTAGTTTGTAAATATTTCATCACTTGAAACAATAAAAGATCTAGTTATCCTTTGATCAGTCATGAAAAGTATATTTTAAAAGAAATAAAGGCTATTTTGAAGTTTTAGCATCTTATGACTTTAAATGTCATCCAAAACACTTAAGGAGTAATTTTACCTCCCCATCCACTAATTTTACATTTTTAGATTGTAATTCAAAAATGTCTAAAACTTAAAAGATAAGCGGTCTCATAAAGAGTCGACATACCATGATCATAGGGAACTAATCATATTGACATTATCTCAATTGGTCACCAAGATAAGATAATGACTTATGGCTTCATAACTATAAGACGAGGTCTCATCACGAGACGACTTGTTCAATTTCATTATAACCTGTGAATGGCATTGTTATTATCTGGCCACCAAACCGAGACAATGGCTTTTAAGCAACTTAAAAGAAAAAAATGAAAATGAAAAATTAATACCTCTAAAGAATTACTATAAGTGGATGAGATACTGGTATTATTTGGTTAAATGGTAACCCTGTCGAGTCTATGGACGCATGCTCACAACAGTGGCTCTACTAGTGACGAATAAGTCTATCTTAACGCTCGAATTCTATAGTTCTCTATTTTTATATTTAACAACTGATTAATTGACTCACAAAGATAATAAATATTTTCATCAATAACAAGTTTTGAATATTTACAAAATAGTGCTTTCTTTTATTGAGAGTTATTTTAATCAATATAAATTTCGAATATTTAAAATATTTCTAAGGCTTTTTCCTTACTTGTTAAAATTTCATCTATTTTTATCGAGATAATAGTTTCACCTAGTATGTCGCCAATTGTTGTAGTACTCAACAACCCCCCATTTATTTTTATTTTTAGTTATATAATAAATCATGGGGACCCTTCTTTTCATGTTAATAAAACATTTTAGTATTCAATAAAATGGGATAATTTTTAATTTTGTTATTAAATATCCAAGTCTTTAAAGTTTCCCTTATCGGAACTTAAATATCATAAGGTTTAACCCTTATAATGTTACAATAAAACAAAACCCTAATAAGCCTTTTATTATAAAATTAATGTATTAGCGGAAGATTTTTATCCGACTCATAATATATCGTAACTTTCCTTTCAAAATGTTGCGATAAAGTCATTCCTCATGAGATTTCCCCGATGATTGCTTTAATAAATGGCTTTTACTTGAGTGAAAATTTAATATAAAATAAAATTATAAGAAGTTGTTGGCCCCACAACTGCCACCTAGTATATCAAACTTCAAATATCTTAACTTTTTAAGTGTGCCATTAACGAAACCTCTGATATCCATTTTCTCTGATAGTTTTCTCTCGATACATTTATTGTCGATACTTCACACTATCTCCCTCTGATAGTTCTATCATTGACATCCACTTGATTCTATCAAAACTTTATATCAGGAGCACATCCTTTGAAGCCTCTGATAATCTTATCTTTGATATAAAACCTCCAGTATCAATTCTCACCTTTTTCTCATAATCATTACAATCGGGTTTTTCTTTCATCGAAACTTCGTTATATCATAAGTTTAAAAGGAACTCTACTGTATTCTTCTGATATATTCTTCCGATATGTTGATCTGTCACACCCATGTGAACTCATGCTTCTTCATTTAATGATAGATGATGGTTAAGTTATGTCTTTGATAACATAATCATTCTCAATCATGTTGCTTTGTCTCTATCAGAATATGCATTAAAGTGAGTGAAAGTAGTTATTATAGAACATAATTCTCACTTAATTGTTTGAGTTAAGTTTATTTCTCACCCTTGCGCTCTGTTACAAGCTAATCCTGACCACCATAGTAGTGATTAAATGTCTAAGCTAGTAAGGGGAAGAAAAAATTTACAGCACAACAGTCACCTGTTGCTCCCACAATTGAAATTGTTGAGTAAAAGAACGAAATTCCAAGATTATTCTCTGATATAGTTTGTACTAAAGACTCAAGGAATTCCTCATGGGAAGCCATGTATAAGTACTTAGAAGAGGAAAAACATGTTGTTACTAAAAGGACAGTAACAATTGATGATTATGTTCCAGTTTCCAATGCTACTTACAATGATTTAGCCAATTATTTGCCACACAGATTGCAGTCAGACAAAAAATTATTCCTTACACATATATGATTCAATGGGTCGTTGAGAATTTGAGGATTGTCGACAAGCGGTTTGTAACTACAAATCAAACAATTATTGGTTCGTTTTCAGGAGAATATTTGACTAGAATGTATAAATTACCCGACCAGCAGATCAAGTATGATAAGAAATTTGTTGAAGCCTTCATGAAGGAGCATGACCATGCATCGTAATCAATTATACAATGGATGAGAGGCTCGAACAAACACAAGCAGGGAGAATCCAGTAAGTACTATGTTGATTCCCTTGCTACTCCCTTTTTTCAAGCAGTTGTTATGATTTGTAGGCTTTTTGGTTTACCCAATACTCAAAAGTTTAATGATCAGTGGAAACCGCTTATTGATTCTGTTTCAGAGGGTTTTATTATGGACTGGGGAAATATACTTTTAGATAACCTAGACACAAGTATTATGTCTTTTAGAAGCAAGCATAAGGTCTCTGAGAATGTAGTCCACCCTTTCTACATAATTGCATACATAATGGATGCCCTATGTTTTATTATGGACTTTCCCTCTAAGGGTTGGAAATGGATTGTAGATGACCCAACTCCAATTCATATTTACCATGATCTCCTTTGGGATACAAAATACCTACCTTGCCTCTATAAAATATTCCATAGAGTCATTCTTCCCATTCATTTCATTATCTTTGGTAAAGATTCCCCTCGATTATCCTCACAAGCTAAAATCGATTTACTCTGAATAGGGAACTGGTTTGGGGAAGAATTGTTTACCTATTTTCAAGTCTTTGGAAGTCTAGCCAGTCCTCATGTTTTACCTTTATTTTTTCTTGACAAGCTCTTAGCCAGAGAAATTTCCTATAAAACCATAGGAAATGGTATTTCTAAAGTCTTGAAAGAATCTAATAAAAATATGTGGCATGATTTTCCTCTCTAGTGTGGTATATTCTCCCTTGATAATTATAAGCATGCTCTCATGGAAATTAAGGCTATTCAAGAACTTGCTTTTCCTACAATTCCCAATAGACAGTATGATCCTCATCAAACTACCAAGAAAGTTACAATAGCATCAAGCATTAGACAGTTTGTCCACGAGCCAAAAATATTCGATGATTTGTTTGAAAATATTTCTACATATTCAATGGTTATAAAGCAAGTAGAGAGTAAGCTATCTCCACAACCAATAGTCAAGTTCACACAATATGTAGCTTCGAGATTACAAAATGTACCTCTAGATTTATTGAGGATTTATCTGGAATAAATAATTCCTATTGATAAAGTAGTGGTTGATCCTACATAGTCTATTTCGGCTTCTCAACCAAAAGAAGCAATTACCTCTTCTTCTTCCCAAGCCGAGGGTTTTTGTACCTGATACAAGGCTAGAAGAAATATGGGAGTAGTACAATCAAGCTTTAAATACTAATGAATTTCAAACAATTAGTACTCCATTACAAGAGAAAACTCAAGCCACTTCTAAGAGCTCTTAGCAAATTGCAATAAAGGATCCTGAAAAGCGCCTGGAAGAAAAATACATTGAAATTATAACAGTATTTCCAATGTATGAAGTTGTATTAAAAGTTGAATAAATTCCTCCACTGAATATCTTGTACAACCCTCAGCACAAGGTTGTGGTGAAAAATGAGAGGAAGAAAAGAAAGATAGATCAATCCCAAGCTTTGATACCTGGAGATTCATCTTTTCAAGTACTGTGGAAAGGCTGAAGGACTACTCCTACAGAAGAATTGGGTAGACTTACCCAATTCATAGGTTCTTATACCTCTGCAATAGTGGACAAAGCTGCAAAAGTCCAACAACTCTTGAAATAAAAGGAAGACAATATTGTACAGTTGGAACAAAATCTCAAAGTCGAAAAGCAAAATATTGTTGATCAATGGAAAATACAAATTGTTGAACTACATAACAGTTTTAATGCCCTTAAATTTCAATGTGATAATGATTTTCAGGCCCTGAGACATGCCAATACAGGAATTACAAAGTAATATTGAACAACTATCCATCAATCCTAAATTGAATGAATTTAAGAAAGAAGCAAAATAGTTAAATACTCTTCTTGCTGAGAAACAAGTTATCTTCTGCCAAAAGATGGAAACTATTTATGATCTTTGTAGCACATCCAATTCTCTGATCGACCAGCTCAATGATAACATGACTTACTTTGATGATGTTAAAGAAATTTTTTCTAAGTTTCTAACTTTCCAGGAAAATGCATGAGGAAGGTTAGCTAATCTTCCTAGAATTGAAGAATCACATAAAGAGATTGTCTTCAGGGAGTGGGAAATTTGTCTCAAACAAACGGAAGCAATGATATGCTAAGCTAGAGACATTTCAAATAATCTGATTGAGTCTATTACAGATACTTTGTTTCCAGCAAACCTTATCTCCAGTTGTCTCAAGTGAGCACTTCCATAAATTAAACCACTTACTAGAACGTGGCAAGAAGCATCCAAGAAACGTGTAGAACTATTGTGAAACCAGCTCCAAAAATAGAAGAAAAGAGATATCAATGCCTTATAAATAAGCCACTTCGAGAGGGAAACCTCCAATACATTACATGAATGAACAATTTTTGGATGATACAAATTACAAAACCTCCTTTCTATATATAGGAGTCCATAGGGCCACAATGTAATCCTAGTGGGGCCGCAATGTAATCCTAGCCGACCTAATAATAATAATTTAAGGGCACAATGATAACAATATGGGGGTTACATGGGTACAATAATAACAATAAGGGGGCTACACTAACAACAATAAGGGGTTATACTAGTAATATAGGGACCTAACATGCCCCTCTCCTTCAAAAAAGTGTTTTCCTCAACACTTGAGTAGCTCTGGGTGCTTCTATATAAAATTCTCATCCTCCCATGTAGAATCTTAAGTGGGTAAGTTCTTCCACTTGATGAGATGCTCTGAAATTGATCGATTTCGTAGCTGTCGAGTTCTTGTTTCCGTGAGTGCTTCAGGTTCCAATATGATTTTTCCTTCCTCATCAAGTTCTGGTAATATTGTTTGAACTAAAATATTTTCACCTATAACCTTCTTTAGGCATGAAACATGGAAAACTAGATGCACTCGTGAAGAAGCAGGAAGCTCCAATTTGTATTCCATAGTACCTATCTTTTTCAACACCTTGTAAGGACCATAGTACTTTGGCGACAATTTATTATCCTTCTTAGCTTGCTTGAGGGACATTTGTTTGTATGGTTGTAGCCGTAAAAAGTACCCAGTCTCCTACATAAAAACTTCTCTCGCTGTGACGTTGATCTGCCTGTTGTTTCATTCAATTTTGTGCCAAATTCAGGTTATCCTTTAAGAGTTGGAGAACTTCTTGTTGATGCTCGATGTGATATTCCACTACTTGAACCTTCGAATTTTCTCTTAAAGATGATGTGATGGATGGTGGATGATATCCATAAAGTGCCATAAATGGGGTCATTTTTGCTGCAGTATGGAAGGAAGTGCTATACCACCATTCAGCAAGAGGTAACCACTTGACCCATTGTGTTTGTTTATCAGATACAAAACAACGAAGATATCCTTCCAAACATTTATTTACTATCTCAGTTTGACCATCAGATTGAGGATGATAAGATGAGCTATGAGCTAATTGAGTACCCAAACAAGAAAATAACTCCATCCAAAAAATTTCCAGTAAAAATGGGATCTCTGTCGCTCACAATAACCCTTGGGCTTCCATGTAGCTTTTGAATTCTGTCCATAAATGTAGTAGCAACTGTACTTGCTTTAAATGGATGAGATAATGCACAAAAGTGTGCATACTTGGTAAGTCTATCAACTACCACCGTGATGACACTCTTTCCTTCGGACTTAGGTAAACCTGTGATAAAATCCATTGAAATCTCCTCCCAATGTTGACTTGGAATGGATAAAGGTTGTAGAAGACCCAAGGTCTTAATTATCTCAACTTTATTCTGCTGGCAAACCAAACGTTCCACCACAAACTTTTGAACATCAGATTTAACGGCATCCCAAAAAAAATCTTTCTTCATCCTGTGGTAAGTTTTTAAAAATCCTGAGTGTCCTCCTAAAGGAGAAGTGTGCAATTCCAAAAGAATCTTTTGTTTTAGTTGGGAATTCTTACAAAGCTATAAGCGATATTTGTACCATAAGGAATCATTTTTCAAAACTAAATGTATCAGATGTACTAGGATCTTGCTGCAACTTTTGAATGAGTGTCCACACTTCTTCATCCTTCTTCCATTCATCTCTTGCTTCAGTTATCCAATCTAGTTGGATAATAGAAATGGCAAAAAGCAATGTTTCCACCTCTTCATTCTTTCTTGAGAGTGCATCTGCAACAACATTTAGCTTCCCTTTTTGTAGATTATTTCAAAGTCATAACCCAACATCTTTGTGACCCATTTTTGCTTCTCTTCTGAAGATAGTCTTTGTTCCAAGAAGTGTTTAAGACTATCATGATAAGTTTTTACCTTGAAGTGTCTTCCCATTAGGTAAGTTCGTCATTTCTTTAGTGCATGCAGTATTGCTAACATTTCCTTCTCATAAATAGGTTTCTATAAATACTTTCCTTTGATTGGACGACTTTCAAAAGCAATGGGTCTTCCTTCTTGCATTAAAACAACACCAATTCCATTTCCCGAGGCATCACATTCCACAATAAAGGTTTTTGTGAAGTCTAGTGTAGCTAAGACTGGTGCTAGGCACATTGCCTCTTTAAGATGTTCAAAGGCCTTAGTTGCTTCAGGAGTCCATGAAAATGCATCTTTCTTCAATAATGTTGTTAGAGGTGCTGCTATTCTCCCATAATTTTTAACAAACTTGCGATAATACCCTCTTAACCCGAGAAATCCTTGCAACTGCTTTATGGTTGTGGGGACTTTCCATTCCTTAATGGCTTTAATTTTGTTAGGGTCTACTTTAACACCCTCGTGAGATACAATATGACCCAGATATTCCACCTCTTGTACTCCAAAGAAACATTTGGATTTTTTTGCATATAATTGTTTCTCCCGCAATAGTTTGAGCACCCTGTCAACATGTTCAACATGATCCTTCCAAGACCTGCTGTAGATTAGTATATCATCAAAAAATACTATCACAAATTTTCTAAGGAAGGGTTTGAAAATGGAATTCATCAACCCTTGAAATGTAGAAGGTGCATTGGTAAGGCCAAAAGGCATGACCAAAAATTCATAATGACCCTCATGAGTTCGAAATGTTGTTTTTGGAATATCTTCAGTCTTCATTCTAATTTGATGATATCCCGAACAAAGATCCAACTTGGTAAAATAAATTGCTCCATGTAATTCATCCAATAATTCATCAATCACAGGAATGGGAAATTTATCTTTAATGGTGAGCTTATTTAGCTCCCTATAATCCGGACACATTCGCCATGATCCATCCTTCTTGTGTACCAATACTACAGGAGCAGAGAAAGAACTTTGACTAGGTTGAATTATATCCGCCTCTAACATTTCTGCAATCATACGTTCAATTTCGCTCTTTTGGAAGTAAGGATATCTATAAGGCCTGATGTTTGGAGGAACACTTCCTGGAATCAAATGAATAGCATGATCATGATCATGAATAGGTGGGAGTCCTTTGGGAGTTTCAAACACCTTGGAATGATTGTCCAAGACTTTTTGGAGATTTGCATAAATAGATGATTTTGATGTTGGAACTTCTAGTGAGCATAATTGTGCAATTACGCCTCGTTGTTATTTCTTTAGAATATTTGTCATGACATTAGAGCTTATTATCTTTCTCGACTTCCCTGCAATACCCCGTAATTCGACTTCCTTTCCTTCTGAAAAAAATTTCAAGAAAAGTTCTTGAAAATTAAAAGCTACCGTCCCCAAAGATTGTAACCATTGTACTCCTAGTACAACATCAGCACCTCCCATAGGAATGAAAAGCATTGGACTAGTCAATACATATTCCCCCATGGTTAGCTTGATATTATGGCATTTTCCAGAGCAATTTATAGTTCCTCCATTTGCAACCATCACTTGACATTCTGGTGCTGGGTATAGGAAACAATTCAATTCTTTGGCTACCTTACAATGAATAAAATTATGGGTGCTACCTGAATCAATCAACACTATTACCTTTTTCTTCTTGATATGTCCTTCTATCTTGAGAGTTTGAGGAGTGGTAATTCCTGCCAGTGCATTACACGATATGGTCAGATTCATTTCTTCCCCTTCTATGGCTGGTTCCCGGTGTATATCCTCTTCTTGTTCATTTTCTTCTTCCTCTTCACAATATATGTAAAATAATTTCTTCTCAGCACACTTATGACCTTTAGTTTATTTGCTATCACAACTGTAGCAAAGCCCTTTTGCTCTTTTTTCTTCCAATTGTTGTGGTGTCAACCTTGTAGGTTGTGGAAATCTAGGAGTAGCAACACTTCCATCTTTATAGAAGTGTGGTAGGCTTCCTTGTCGCCATAATTTTACATTTAATTTTTCTTGCCAACCTGAATGCCTTCTCCAATGAATCAGGTTCCAAAACGCGAACTTCATGTTGGATGTTATCCTTTAAAGTACCTATGAAGAGATCAATCATGTTTTCCTCTGGAATATCAGTTACCCTTATATTCAATTTTTGGAAGTGCTTAATGTGCTCCCCCACTGAACACCTTTGTTTGAGATTTATCAATTGGCTAAAGAAAGTGTTGCTCTTTCTATCCTCATAATGTGCTATCATTTCCTCCGTAAAAGTTGACCAAGTGAAAAAAAATTTACGGAAGCAAAGCCATCAATACCATACAAATGTATTTTGTTCTAAATGTAAAGTAGCAATGCGTACATTTTGTGTGTTTTGCACATTATTGAGATCAAAATATTGCTTCATCTGTAGTATCCATGTTACAGGATGCTTTCCATCAAACTTCCTCATATCCATTTTTGGAATATGGTGGTTCTTCCCTCTAACATTAGAGTTTATGAAATCACAATTAACATTTATTTTGTTCTCATCATGAGTTTCCTCTACTATATTTTCATCATTAGGAAACATTTTTTGTATCAACTTTGTCAAACCTTCCATGTCTTCTTTTAGATCATTATTCATGTTTTCCATCTTAGCTTCCATGTCATCCATCTTAGATTCCATGCCAGCTTCCATGCCATTCTTCAAGCCATCCATATTAGATTCCACGCCTTTCTTCAAACCATGCATCTTAGTTTCCACGGCTTTCTTCAAAACTTCCATGTCATTTTTTGTTGCTCTTTGCGAGAGTGAAATTTGTTACACTCGCTCTTGTAATTTTGATATGTCATGTTGCCATTCTTCGTCTTCATGAGTCATAGTAGAGCCTTCTAAAGGCTTAACGAGTGTTGAATTATTTTTAGGGGCCATTTTAGAATCCAATACTGATATCTATTCTACAATATGCCCTTGCAATCAATTCAACTTGATTCTTCAAACAAGACTTATGCAATTTGAAAAAAAAATACACACCTTTTACTTGTTTTTGAGGAGGTCGATATTGAAATTAACTTATCTCTATACTTGTAGATCCTCAATATATGAAATTCGGCCCTGTAGTATTACTTTGAAGCTTCTTTCAAATGCCACAGGTCTGACTTGATTTGGATTCTTCAAGGCAAAGTTTGTCCAATCTCCCACAATGACCTAATTATGGACTAGTTCAGTAGAGTGAACTTGTACGACTTGCCACTTGTCACTGTTTGCTCCTTTGGCTCTGAGTTTATAGACAGGAAAATTCATTCTGTGTACTTCCAATCACTTTTTACAAAATTCCAATCCGATGCTCAGAGACGGAGTTATGAATATTTTCCCACAATCACCTCTTTGAGATGAAATTCGGGAGCCTGAAAAATACCTAACTTCCACAAATCATATCTCCGAAAATATTGCCAAAAAACTCTAAAATTTTGCGACTATGTTCCTCAGGATGTCAGCTTCGCACTCTAAAAATTTCAGCTTCTGAAACTTTGTAGACAAAAAGTTATAGCGAAAATTCCGCAATGACCATTTTAAGTGAAATTCAGGAGCCTGCAAAAAGGCCTAACTTCCACAAATCATATCTCCGAAAATATTGTGAACCAAGCTCTAAAATTTTGTGACAATGGTCCTCAGTATTTCGGCTTCGTACTCTAAAAATTTCAGCTTCTGAACCTTCGTAGAAAAAAAATTATAGTGAAAATTCCACGATGACTTGTTTGGAGCAGTGAAACCCTAGAATCCAAAGCTCTGATACCAAATGTTGTGAAACCAGCTCCAAAAATAGAAGAAAAGAGATATAAACACCTGATAAATAAGCCACTTCAATGGGGAAGCCTCCAGTACATTACATGAATGAACAATTCTTGGATGATACAAATGACAAAACCTCCTTTCTATATATAGGAGTCCATGGGGCCACAATGTAATCCTAGCCGACCTAACAATAATAATTTAAGGGCATAATAATAACAATATGGGGTTTACAGGGGTACAATAATAACAATAAGGGTGTTACACTAACAACAATAAGGGACTATACTAGTAATATAGGGACCTAACAAGAACTTATAGAGCAACTCACTAAAATCAATTTGGAAAGTTACTGGTAGTTTCTAGTCAAACCACACAGTCAATGGTTAATGCTCCATTGTCTATCTAGTACCACCACTCAGATGATGCCAATATTAAGGGATGTCGTGTTTATCAGTCAAATGCAGATTCAACCGAAGCCTCCACCAAAATTGAAGAACATCACAAATATGTACGAGTTGCAACAATGAATGGGAGAACAATCTTCTTCACATGTAGTAACAAATTCTAAAAATATCGCTCTTGTTTATTTAAGAGTTGTTTTTTGAAACCGTCTTCGAGTTGTTATTTTATTTTATTTATTTACATTTCATTGTAATACTATAAATCCCCTTCATTTTGTGATGGAATGGGTTCTGAATTTTGGAAAGAAAACTTCTGCTTACATTATTGTAACTTAAGTTCTCTTAATAGAAAATTGAATCACTGCCATTTTTCTCATGAGAAAAGTAATGATTTATCAGGTACTACTATCTATTTGTTATTGCCTTGTTTAAGAGTTAAATGGTCATTTGATTTGTTTATCATATATGTGTTACAACGATCGTACATTTTCACTATTAATATGTGTGATTGGAATTATATATATATTGTATGCATAAACAACTAAGTCTCATATTTATGTGACGAATTTATGAGCTAATTTAATTAAATTAGTCATTATTCTTGCTTTAATATCATAACTACATGGTCATCTATATTTCCATGCTATCTCTCAAATCATTTAAATCACATATATGTAGATAAGCTTTCTCGGGATAGATATTAATTTTATATAGATGTTATTCTCTAGTTTTAATCACATCATTACATTACCATTATACCCAACTCATTTCTTATAATTTCATTTGAAGGGAAACTGGTCCCGTGATATCCAGTCGGAGCCACCAATCCAAACATAAAAGGATCTGCTCTAAGGGCTCGACCGGGTGGTTTTCCCCGATGTTGAGGAGAACATTTCGAGCCTTCAAAAGGTGCACAAGGAGTTCCATTTTGGGGAGCTTGTTTATCTAAGAATCAAGCCCAAGAAGATTTCCTAAGGGATTGGGACATGTGCCAAGTTGGCACCTCGGTATTGTGGACCTTTTGAGATCCTCGAGAGGATTGTACCAGTGGCATATAGGTTAGTCTTACCTCCATTAGTTAGAATTTATGATGTTTTCCATGTTTCTTTACTTGAAAGATATGTACGAGATTCTAATCATGTGATTGACTAGTTTGTGCTACATGTGGAACTAGAGGGTGAGTTACAGTTAGAGCTAATGTGCATCCTAGACCGAAGGAGTCTCATGCTCTGGAATTGAGCCATAAAGCAACTCAAAGTGCAGTGGAAGCACTCTAGGCCAAAGGAGGCAACTTGGGAAATGATTGATGCCATGAAAGCTAATTATCCATTCTTATATGTTGATGAAAGAAGATGTGTACATGTTTGTAAATACTATATAGATTTGTGCATATTAAGCTCCATGAAAACAATATGTATTTCATTTTGTTTCTGGTGTTGCATATGAGAAAAAGAACACTAAGGTTGGTGTTCCCTCAAGGGGGAGGGTTTTGTGACAACCTCACCCATGGTTTTCTCACAAAATTGCATTATAAATACTTTACAAAAGAAATAATATTTGAAGAGGGGACTGAGTCTAAGGGACATGGATTCCAAAGTTGAGGAGGAGGTTGCTTGCTTGGAATGTTGAGGTTTTCTTGTGCAAAAAATATGAATGGTTTGAAAAAACTTTAAAGGTTGGTTGATGCACATTCTTAATGACCTGGCTCGTGAAGTAAAGGAGCTGCAAATAAAGGTACAAAGCCAATGTTGCCTGGAAAAAGATAATAACAAGAAAATAGGACAAGAGATAAAGCAGAGGATGCACATTGCAGACAATAAGGACGAGTAAATGCGAGCCAGGAAAAGAAGTCAAGGAGGAGGAAGGAAGAGGGAATTGGAATCCATGTTGGGGAGAGGAGAGAGGAAAACCATTCAAGATCACGCGGACAACATGGAAGAGGGCACTCGGAGCATCCAACAAAGAACATTCAACAAGAGGCAAAGTAGAACCAAAGTGAAGGGAAGGGGGATTGTTCCTCAAGTTCACTAGAGGTTGGGGGTTAATCTGCTAGTCTCTAGAGCTCTATAGCAGCTTTGGGTCCCTAGAGGCTATGGGTTGAGATAAGATCCTTGGATCCTTGTAACAAATTGGGTCCCTAGAGGTTGTGGGTTGAGACAAGGTCTTTGGATCCTTGTAACAACTTGGGTCCCTAAAGGTTGTGGGCTGGGATGAAATATCTGGAGCCCTATGAAATCTTGGGTCCCCTAGAGGTTGTGGGTTGAGATATTAGATTCTAGAGCCCTGGACAACTTGGGAAGAGGCAAATCCTGGAGCAACATAAAAGAAATATTTGAATGAAGACAACTAGTTACTATAATATGATTACTGTTAATTCTAGATTCCTTGGAAGGTAGTGAATCACTATGTGTTCACTTGGGGTGAGGCAGAGAGCCTATGGAATCCTTGTGTTTGAGGAAAAAGGTAGTAGATAGTTGGTGGGATTGAGGAAGGTGGTCCTCTAGTTTCCTTGTCTTAGTAGGTAGCTGGTGTTTTAATCCCATGAGAAAGCCCCCTAGCATCTAGAATCTAGCTCGGAGGTGACAAAAACAAGTGAGGTTGACTGCAACTATCTAAGGTTGGGTAGAGAGATTTTGTCCCAAACACAGTTTCCCTACAAAATTAAAGGTAAGTATCCTTCTGTACTTATTACATGTTGGTGAATTTATGATGCATTTCTGGTTGAAATGACTCTGGATTTCTGGACTATAACATTATTGTTAACGCAATGAACAAGTGGATGCATCTCTATGTGGAAATGGCACTTATTGTTATGATAAAAAATATATATACATATATACATATGTCACATCTCTAAAATGAATATGTTGATAAACAGGTTGATCGAGTGTGTGGTTCTAGTCTGGAAACTAAGTGTTGTGTGAAATGATTACAAATGTTCTTCATAACATATAATATGCAACAAAATATGTAATGTTGTATATGAAAAACTAATTGAGTTCTATTCATGCATTGAAACAATAATTTGTATGTCATTCTCATCTATATTGTTAGTAAAATATATGTAAATGACACAAAGATATTATAAAATGCTACAAGGAGTAGATCCATAAGGAATTTGCTTAAGGACATGAAAACAAATGGCTTTAAACCCTTTTATTAATAAAAAATGACTAGAGTTGTAACAACCTTCCCAACAAGGTCTGTAACTTCATACATCGACTTATTTACCTAATTACAAGTATGCCAAACCGCATAGTAAGCGTTATCCTAATGCTGACGAGTTTTCTCCTTTTTGGAGCCCATTCAAGCTTTTTATGCTTTACCTAAATGGTAGTTCAACCATGTAATATCAATTGCCTAAATGCCTTTTGCTAGCCTCATGGCGTAGTCGATTAGGAACAAGAAGGTTTTGCATAGAGCCATAGAGTTGCTTTCAATTTAGCATCAAATTCAAGAACCATCGATGTGCAGTAGGAGTGATGAAGCCCTTCAGAAGTTTGCCGCAGGCGCACAATAAAGCGTGGTTGTAAGAGCGCCTACACTGGCGCACTATAAAGTTCCCTACTCTAAATCTAGGAATTTTAGATGGCCAGGAACTCGTCGAAGTGACCTTTTCCCAAGCTAAGGAAGGGTAGCATATCGGGGTGCTTTAGCAGGCCACTTTTGCCATTGTCGTCGCAGAGCCATAATGCCTTTTACAATGTTCATTGAATCCCTGTGGCAGAGATTTAGTTTGAATTGATAGTGATAAGCGATCAATGAGGAGTTGTAGAAAGCCCCTACAATACTAGGCAAGGTCCATATCGAGCTCACAACTCATAAGAGAACAAGGTTTCCCCGGTTGAGCCATGGCAGTGCTTAAGTGCAAGCTTGATGCAATGGAGGAAGAAACGACCTTTAATCTTACAATGGAAAAGAAGGGAACAAAGAAGGACAATCTGACAAACCCTATATACTAATTGGAAGAACCCTAGTTCTGGAGGTCTTCCATTAGCGTGGTATAATTCCCCCTCACGTGATTGCTCAAAGATGTCGACGTGTCCAAAAGGTAGAAACTTGAAAGATTGTGTTGAGCGGTGGAAGGATCAATAAATATGACGTCAATCATATGAGCTAGCTGACACACTAACTCAGTGACCATGTTATTGCCCAGGGGTGGACCCCTTGACAAGTCATCCCATTGGGCACACCTATAACATTTGCAAGCACACAATCGTGAGAGGGCGGGATGACGTGGCAGAGTGACTTCGTATACAAATCAAAGTGAGGATCATGTAAGGTAGAAACCCCACTGTTGAGGAGGTAAATCCCCTTTGCGGACAGAGGCGATCCCTACTAGCCCAGATCGGGTCTAGCAACAATCAAACACGCTACAGTGCAGGTTCATAATTGTAAATAAACCGACTTGCGAGGAAGGCTTACTTGGAATCCAACGTTGTCGTTTGTCGAAGAGGTGGTGCTCCCATTCCTTTGCCCTGGCAGGTCACAATCCTCACGATCTCCGTGATCGGACACCTGCACATGCAAGAAGCAAAACAAACGCAAGCATAAAATCCAGTACATAAAACTATATGTCAGTCGAAGAGGACATAACTCATGAACATGATCAAGAACAAGAGTGGAACCATAACCAATAGTCGCTTAATATTAATGAGTCAAAAAGAAGAATACAACCAAAGCTTCGACGCCGAATTCTCCTTTGGCGGGTCGTCAGCACAACATGTCTCGATAAAGCCTGTCAAGGATGGGACAAGCCTCTCTCCAAATACTCGGCAATAGTCTCCTTGCTTGGATTTGGCCTTAGGGAATCAAGAAGTCTCTTGCAGCATAAGGATATGAAAGCTCTTGGGAACTTGGAGATTCTGGAACTAGCTTGCAAGGGAAATGGGCAAGCTTTTATAGAAGGAGGAAGGGAAGTTGGGATACCCTATAATTATGGGATTGGCCCTATCATCAAGGAAGCTTCCATGAGAGGTGGCAAACCACTTCCTCTCTATGGAAATCCGTAGCCAAACCACCCAACTCAAGATAGATATCAGTCCAGGAATTTGTTAGGATGAAACTTCCGCCTCTTATTTTTTTAAAACACCTCTTAATATGGTTGGCGTGGGTGCGGCTCTATGACAGAGCGCCAATTGGCACGCCCTCTTTGGAGGATTTCCCTCTTGGCGTGAAGGTTGAACTATGGAACCGCGCCAATGGAAAAAGAGCTATTTTTAGGGTTTTTTGCAGGGATATGCCTTTAGGGCAATTAAAGCTCATCTTCAAAGGGATGCAATGAAAGTATTTTCAAGTCTTGTCTCTGCCCACAGGTCACGGAATGAGCCCTCCAATGTGTGGGATGGGGATTGTAGGGACGATGACAAATTGATGTGTAACAGATGCCCCCTAAAGCATGAGGCCCGAGAGAGAGAGAGGGGTGAAATGCTTTATGAGAACATGTCGACTGAAAACACTGCCATCGAAAAACCTGTGGAGCGAAGTACAACTGATGTCTCATATACATGATATATACGTGTGGTATGGGAGCAGCCATCCATAACAGAGTATACAATAATCTAGATCCAAGGCATGGACGCAGCCATCCAGTGAGGATCGATAAATAGACTCAGGCATGGTCGCATCCATCCAATCAGTGAGTCATGTAAATAATCATAATAATCCACAATATCGCAGCCTGGATTACAACAGACACAATCCAGGGTCTTGCACTCCATCTCGACCCGAACGAAGTACAAGTTCAAGCACGCGAATATGTGAGCTAAATTCGAACATGAAATAACATCGTCTGATTACCAGCCAATGATGAAAGTTGTTAACAGACGCGAGAGGAACCACCAATAATGACAATGGCCCTAAAGGTACTATAGGTACAATCCATGGCATGCGAATCAATGAGCTGGTGTCAAACACGCGTAGAATCACTCGATCAGAGGCCAATGATGAAAACCTCACGTTGAATGCGACGAACCTGCCATTGAGGCATGCAGGCTCCAAGGTACCATAAGGGAGTCTCTAGATCATCTTTTTGGATAATGAGCTGAAGTCGACAGGAAGTGACCTTGATCAAAGGTGGGCCATAATGTTTCCCACATCATCGACACGAGATAGAGGAACATGATGTTTTTTGTGAATCAGGATCAAATGAGAATCAGAGGGAGGTTGATACTTGCAGAGGTCAACTTCTCTTGAACATGTAAACGGCACAACAGTGGACTTGGCAGTATTTGACATCAACGGATCAGAGGTCATGGTGACGAGGCAATGAGCAGATGAGAGGTCAAAAGGGATTATCCAAACCCACGGAGGCAAAGTGAAGAATGAGATGAGATGTCCCCAACCCGACACGAATGCAGATAAGTGCCATGTTCAAGAGCGACATACTGCCGACACGACAACGATGCTGGTTCCATTTTCCCCCACCATTTCTGGCGAGTACCCCAATTATTTTTGATAACAAGCTTGAAGGGGATAGCATATGCTTGTAATATAAGTCCGCCCTTTGGGCGAATCCATCCTAGTACATTTAATGAGCCCTAGGAAGGAGAAACTCGGATAACGTCATTTCGACTGAATCCAATGTCATCAGGGTTTAACGAGTCTGACAAAGGGAGAACTTGGCGTCTTTTCATGTTTAGAGAGTTTGAAAAGATAGCAGAAAAGTAAACTCCAGCGGTCCCTTTTCGTAGATAGTTCCTCGGATCCGAAAAGGTAGAAAACAATATCCGAGAAAACCTCCTAGTCGCGATAGGCTAGGGTATTCCTTTTTCGTAAATAATCCATCCCAGCCCAAAAAAGGGGTAAACTTATACTGGGTAGATGTCAATTCGTGTCCACTTTAATGAGATCGAAATGACAAGGGCCTCAGCAATCTTTTCATGTTTAGAGAGTCAGAAAAGAGCTGAAAGATGACTCCAGAGTGACTTTTTCGTGTATTTACCGAGCCCGAAAAAGTATAAAATACAACTCGTTTTGCTATCTAAGTTGCATAAAAGACCTATTGCTACACAAAAAGGCAAGTGTAAAACCCATTTTCGACACAAATATATTAAAATATTCAGAAAAATAACTTTCAAAACCTACTTCGAGTTCAAAAAGTTATAAATATGTCAAATGGTAAAAATAGAATTACTTTTTACTATTTACCTCATCGAAGAGCAACAGTGGTCCATTTTGGTGTGCAAAATTCTGATAGCGATTACGACCAATCCAGGCTACCATTCAGAGTTCCGTCAGTTCCAGGTAAGAGGCGCTTCTTTGTGCTCCATTTCAATCCATTTTTAAATGGTTTTCCATCATGCATTAGATTTCTGTGGCAACTTTTTAAATTTTTAGGGCTTCTCTCATTGGCGCGGGTATCGGGCACGGACCCGCGCCAATGGGCTTTTACATGCAAAGGGCTCTCGCCAGCTGGCATGACTGTTCAGGAAACAGCCGCACCAGCGGCAGAACCTCAATTTTCGCCTAAAAATTCGAGATTTTAATCAATTTGGATGAAATTTGAAGCTCATCAGAGATCTAATTAAGGGTTTGTGACCATGTTGATGCAGGAAAACGAGAAAAATGGTGATCGAGTGGAAAGAGAGAGAGCACGGTGAAGAGGATGAACAAGCCATGGAAAATGAAATTTGCATGAATGCCCTCAGGAACTGTGGGCTAAAAAAGTTCTTCCTCACACCTTGTTTACGAGCTCAGCCTGAGCTTCTACAGTATTTGATCAATATGTGGGACGCAGATGAACAAGTATTCAAGCTGCGGGATCAAGTGTTAGAACTGGAGGTTCCTGACGTGTACTTCATAACTGGATTATCGCGCAGAGGTCCGGTGCCCATATTGACAGGGAGCAAACTGTCTGGTGAGAAAATGGAGCAAGTGATGGCTCGAGTGTGCCGAGGGGCACAACTGGGATCCGGAAGTGGAAAGGTGGACATCCATACCATTCCTAATCTAGCACTGAGAGTAGTGCTGCATACCATCACGCGGGCTGCGGGATCGCAGGCCCCGCACGAGGCCACAAATGCCCAACTTTTGTTAGCCTCAGAGTGTATGACTCCTCTATTGTTTGACTGGGCCACAACAGTGACGATAAACATGAAGAGACAGCTCACGAAGTGCAAGCAGGCCAAACTGAAACAGTTCGGCTACGGTTCCATCCTGGTATCGTTCATTCTGGAACGATTACCAATCTTCCAGGGCCAAGGGGGCATAGTAGCTAAGCTGATTCCACGAGAGCCGAGAATGGATCGCTGGGCAGCGCTGATGCCCAGAGCTGGAGGGGGCCAACAGATGTCCTGGAGGCCAGAGTTTTTTGGGTGGTTGTGGTGTCAGTTGATCATAGTGGAAGACTGGCCATATGCAGGTACCGATTTCACTGGTGATCCAGATCTCCCATTTCCGGAGGGAGATGATTGGGACGAGGAGTTGGGTATGACCCCTTCTCTTTTTGATTTTTCTGTTTTATGATTTTTTGTTAATACATGTTCATCCTGACACATTTTATGTGTATGCAAACGTGGGTCCAGAGAGACCAGCCGGTATGTCTCCTATCGCATGGAGGACTCTTCCCGCACCTGATCCTCAGGCAGAGGGTGCAGAGGGGGGGGGAGTTAATCCAGAATCTCGATGGCATCGCCCAAGGGATCCCAGACTACACCCGGCTGGCGGATGTACCGATGGCATACCAGCGACACACGGTGGGAGTGCCTAGTCGCCTCCACCGAATTTTGAGACGCTTAGTGCGTGCAGTTACGTGTTATCATGAGCACCATGCGGATTAGACTCCTAGGACTTTTATCATGCATATTTTTGAGAGACATGTCATCTACGGATGTATTAAGACGAACATATATATTTTTTGATTTAATGTGATGCACACTATGCAAACATTCTGATATATATATACATATCTATTTCTGGATAGATCTTTCTTTTTCATGTGATGTTGTTTTACAAATTGCGCAAATGTCTATCTAAAACCAAATTAGCAACAGCATCAGTTAACGCATTCATACACCTGGGAATATGTTGGTATGTAATATAGTCAAAATTTCTCTCCAGTAAATGAATACGCAGATACAGACGTAAAATGGATGGGTTTCTGACCGAATAATGACCGTTTAGTTGTAATACTACAAGTTGCGAGTCTAGATACACAAGTAATTCACGGATACCAAGGTTTACAGCCTCGGTTAATAATTCTAATACAACACTATATTCCGCAATGTTATTTGTAGTACATCCCAAACACACACCTTGCAAGTTGACCAACTCACCAGCAGGATCGTAGATTACCCAGGCTGCTGAAGATAGATTCCTGGTACTGCGAGAGGCACCATCCATGAAACCAACAAACGGATGAATGGAAATCTGCACAATCAGGAAGACCCGATCAGCAGAAATATGTTTACATGAAAACCACACCACACATGCACACAAATGAAAAACACAGACTTATGTACACACACTACACCAAAAATCACATCAGGCATAGTATTTTTTGAGGTACAGCCCATTTCTGGGCTGCGCCAGTGGAACTCCTTCATAATCTATAAGCTCATAAGCCCCGTTCTTCAAAACACGTTTTACTATGTAGGGCCCATGCCACATAGGTTGGAACTTGCCAGCCCCAAGCTTGTCATGTGCTTGATCATACGGGAGGACGAGATCCCCTTCAACAAAGGAACGAGGAGAAACCGATTGATCGAAGTGAGCTTTGACCCGCTTCTTTTGTGCTTCAATAACTAAAGCAGCTAAGCGGCAGGTTTCATCTAACCGTTCCAGATACAAAAGACGCTCTTCCTCGGCAGAAGTGTTGGGTAGAAGTTCCACAGCTAATTTCAGCGAAGGAATCTCGCATTCAACCGGAAGAGTTGCTTCCAGACCATACACCAATTGAAATGGTGTGAATCTAGTTGCACTCTTTGCAGATGTCCGGTATGCCCATAGAGCTGAGAACAGTTGGAAGTGCCAATTATATTTGTGGATACCAACTATTCGTTGAAGCATAGTGACCAAAACCTTGTTTACTGCTTCAACCTGGCCATTCGCCTGAGGGTAATATGGCATTGAGCTATCGTGACGTAAGCCCAACTTTGAAGTCAGCTCAGCCATCATATAATCTCGGAAATGAGTACCGTGGTCAGTAACGATGGCTTGCAGGACCCCGAAACATGCAATGATATGGTTGAATATGAATTAGGCAGTTGTCTTACCCTCGGCAGCTAGTGTAGGCATCGCTTCGGCCCACTTGGTGAAGTAGTCGACAACGACAATGATATACGCATGCCCCCTAGCCGAGTGAGGGTTACACTTCATAAAATCCACGCCCCATTTCCCAAAAGGGTCGACGGTAATAACAGGATGCAAAGGGAGAGGCGGCGCGCGCATCTTGCGCTGAAAAATCTAGCACACATGACATTTACGGACTGCAACGATACAATATTTGAATATGGACGACCAGAAGTAACCTGCTCGCAGAATTTTCTGGGCAGTAGCATATCCGGACATATGTCCACCACAGGCGCCACTGTGGCAGTCATTTAGGACCCTTTCAGCCTCTTCCAAGGTTAGGCACCGACGAAGCACCGAATCTACTCCAATACGGTATAAGGTATCTCTTACGATACGGTAGGGTTGAGACTGATGCCGAATTCGACGTCGGGCATCTTTAGTCAACTCAGACCGAAATGTGGAGGTCTGAAGATACACGATTATGTCGCCGTACCAAGGGTCACAAGTACTGATGAGGAAAAGAGTTTCGTCCGGGATATGGTCCTCAGAAAGTGAAGGAGTGGAGTCTGTCGGGAGCGAGCATATAAGATCCGCGAAAACAAGTGATCTCGTCGACTTAGCGGTAGTGAACTCTAAGTCAAACTCCTGTAGGATAACAATCCATTTGGATTATTTTCCCCCCAGCAATTTTCTAGAGAGAATATACTTCATGGGGTTGCAATCCGAAACCACTGTGATCGTACGCAACAAGATGTAATGGAAAAAATGCTGCACAGCGTGTACTGCGGCTAACGCCAACTTCTCAACATGAGCATAACACGTTTCGATATCGAGAAGATTTCAAGATAGATAATAAACAACATGCTTATTACCATCATCATCATCCTGCACCAGAACCATAGCAATGGTGCTAAACGCGGCGGCGAGATACAAAGTGAAATCACGATGATAGTCCGGAGGACGAAGCAAAGGAGCATTAACCAATAACGTCTTTAGCTTCTCAAAGGATTGCTGAGAAATTTCGTCCCAATGGAAGGGAACATTCTGCTTTAATAGACGCGTAAATCCTTTGGCCACCTCGACGTAGTTCAGGATAAAGCATCGAAGGAAGTTCGCTTTTCCTTGCAGACTCTACAACTGATATAACGAAGAGGGTGATGGGAGGCTGATGATAGCCTCGAATTTTAAAGGGTCGAGGCAAATTCCGTCTTTGGAGACTATGAATCCCAAAAGACGGCCAGAATCCACGCAGAAAATGCATTTATGAGGATTAAGCCTAATATTGTAGCGCCTACAGCGAAGAAAAATCTGGCGGAGGTGTTCAAGGTGATCTCCTCGCCTAGCTGAATGAGCTGGAAAGTCATCCAGATAAGGCTGAATGATCTGGAGAATGTCATGGAAAGCGTAAGAAATCGCACGCTGAAAAGTGGCTCCAACGTTCTTCAAGCCAAACGGGAGCTTGTTATACGCGAAATTACCCCACGGACAGATAAATGTAGTCTTGTGTTGATCCTCAGGTGCAATATTGATCTGATTATACCCTGAGAAACCGTCCATCAAGGAATAAATCTCACTTCCGGCACATTCGTCGATAATCTGATCTATGAACGGAGTGGGATAGTTATCTTTTGGACAGGCGTGATTGATGTCACAGTAATCGACACAGACCCTAATAGTACCCTGTTTTTTATCAACAGGAACAATGTTAGAAACCCATTCTGTGAGGGGGATGGGATAAATAAAGCTCGCGTTCAGAAATTTTTCAACTTCTGCCTTAATTGCAGCGGCTTTCTGAGGATGCATGGGGCGTAAGCATTGGCGCATGGGCTTCGCACCCAGATAGGTTGGAATTTCATGCACTACGATACTGGGATCAATCCCCGGCATTTCCTCGTAGGACCAGGCGAACACATCTCTGAATTCTTTAAAAATATCAGTATAGACTTGAATCTCATCAGGAGAACAAGTCACTCCCACATGTATATTCTCAACGATCCCCGGTTTAACGGAGATGTTGATCGGGATGGTTTGAGTGATGTTACTCAGGTTTCCCTCTGAAAAAACCTCGTGCGTCAAGATGGGAGTTTGGAGAGGAGGAGTAGGAACCTGAGATGCATAACGCTCCAGACAATGTGTCATTGCCCCCAAGCTAGGCATAAAAGAGGAGCGATGATGTCCATCGCCCCAAGGCAGCTCCTCGAGAGACATAGTTTCGATGATGGCTTCATCGGAAGGAAAAGTCTCTTTGAGAGGATCAGGTGAATCGGCCTGACCAAGCCAAGGGGATTGAGAGTAAACATCTAGAGCCATGCTCAAGGGAGCATGCTGAGGATGTGGAGGATTAGATGCGGCAACAATTTCACAATAGCTGATCTCTACTGGAGTCAAGGGCATTGATTCTCCAAACTCAAACACCTGCTCAGGTGTAGGAATAAGCCAGGGGTCATCAAACCTGAAAATCATGTTAACTTGAGCGGTGTGCAGTGGTGGTGCGGGAAAGATACCCATGAGGATGGGGTCTTTGAAGAGACCGAGTCCTACACTATCCGGGGGATTCAAAATCTGATCCACGTATGGTACGTTGTTCTCGGAGGTAGAGGTGAAGAAGGACAACTGATCCACCATGACTATTTTTCCCTCGTGAGGGAACTTAAGAAGTCGAAATACGATGGATGGCATGCATAGCATGGAATGGGTCCAACTGCGGCCAAGAAGTATATTGTAGTTGAGCCTGGGGTCGACTACTTCTACTTCCACATTGACAGTCTTCCCCTGTAAAATGATCGCTAAACTCTCGAGAACACCCAGGGGTTTGGATTCCCGACCATCAAATGCCTCAAGGGCATTGGGAGAGGACGAAAGGGCTGGAGAGCCAATGGCCTTCCAGCAAGCAGATGACATGACACAGGTAGAAGCACCTTCATCCACAACGGCCCTATGGATGTTCAGACTGTTAATCCCGACTTGAATAACAAGAGCAGTCTGATGTGGAAGTCAGGAAGTGAAATTCTCTAAATCGAAGGTGAGAAGACTCGAATCGGCGGGATCAATGCCAACGATGGCAGACAGTAAAGCCTTCCGTTGTGAAGGACAACTTTGAAGAACTTCAAGTGCAAACATAGCAGAAGGCGCTTGTGCCAAATCCTCAACGATGCTGTAGTGTTGAGTGGCACGAGCATTCGGATTATAAGAAGATCTTCAAATAACACCTTTAGAAGGTGGCTTCACAACGGGTTCAGGAATAGGCTTCTCAATTTCCAACGAACCGGAGACAGGTGGGGGGGGAGGTCCATCCGAAACTGCCTTCCCAGGTGCCTGCTGCGATTCGTTGTAATCCTTCGAACGCGTAGCGATAGAGATAGGTGCAGCACCATTCATCATAAAAACTTGGGACCAAAATGGTGCAGATGCTGACAGTTGTTCAACCATCTGGGTCTGCTGAGACGAGAATGGCTCTTTTAGAACTGTCGGAGTCCCTTTTGAGCCCTTGAGAAGTTGACTAACTTCGGATCATCATGGACAATCCTTAGTATAATGGTCTCCTTCACAAATAAGGCAAGGGTACTTCGTTTTATGCTGAGAGCCATCCTCAGTACGAGATTTGGATTCTGGCTTCGGGGCGTCGGATTTGGATTTACCTTTGCCCTTCTTCTTCCCTTTGGAGGCTTTCTCCATAGGATTGGCCTGAACGACGTTCACCTCTGCGGTTTTGCCAGAATCTGATGGGGCGGGATTAGCAGGAGTATTTTTGGAAAAAGTAGACTTCTGCTTCCCATTCGAAGATTTCTTCGAATTTTGAGATACGGAACCAATGACACCATCCACTGCAGGGGTAGGTGGAGCCTTAGAGGTTCCAGACCATGGGGCATCAGGCAAGATATCATAAAGCGTGCCGGACTGAGAATATACAAGATCCAGATATTGGGCACGCGCGATGGCTTGTTCCTCCGTCACACACGCTCCCATCACAATATCTTGGGCTATTTTGTTCACGAAGGAGGTGGTGAACCAGTGAGTTAGTATTTGATCAGGTATATGAAACTTGATCAGTCTACGACGGCACCGCCACTCATGAATGTGATCTGAAATGTGAGTGGCTTTATCCCACTTCAGAGAAGTCAGGAGGTGCATCCCGGCTTCATAACGAACCGGTAACTGAAAGTGCGTGAGAAAAGCCATGGCTAAGGAATTGAAACCTTGGAAGATACCACGGGATAACTCGATGTACCACTTAGCAGCAGCTCCAGTCAAAGTGCGTTGGAAGAGGCGTAGATGAATTTAATCATCAACCCAAGAGTTAGACGAACACCAAAGATGATACGTCATCACATGCGCTTGGGGGTCCTCTCTAGCTCTACCCTCAAACTTGGGGCAATCACCTGGTATCTTGGTAGGAATCGGAGGCCAATACGGATTATGAAAAATTGGATCATTGGTCAATTTTGAAACATCCGGCAACTCCAAGGTGGCCAGGAACGGCAATGGCGGATTGACCGGCATTCCAGGCCCAGGATGAGGACCGGTACCTGTACTCCACGCTGGTTGGGAATATCCTTGCCCCCATGGGTTCTGTCCCATAGGATTCTGACTGTAGGGGGTGTAGGTCATATAACCAGACTGATTTGGTTGCTGGTAACCAGCGTACAGGGGCTAATAACCAAAGTATGGACCCTGGTTAGGAGTCGGCCCTGTATAAGCAGCATTTGGATTTGGCTGCTGAGTATAGGTATAACCGGGTGGATGAGGATAATACTGAGAGCCTCTGGGGTGGTTATAATTCGGTTGAGATTGACCATGAGGATAATAACCACCATGAGGATGAGTCGGCTGATGATAGGTGGAACCCTGCGGAGCCTGATAACTAGGGCGCAGCTATTGATTTGGCTGCGGCATTGAATGAATCAGCTGTTAGGTAGGGTTAATGGAATGAGCGGGCTGTCCTTAATGAACAGGTTGACCCGGCTGAGAGGGCTGCCCTAGGTGAACAGGTTGGCCCGGATATACAGGCTGCGCTGGTTGCGCAGGTTGACCTGGCTGTAAAGGAGCCCCAGGTTGTACCGGATGGGCCGGTTGGCCTGGAGGCGGAACACCAGGTTGTACCAAATGGATCAGTTGGCTTGGTGGAGGAATAGGGCCAGGTGGTTGGAGGTAACCGGTTTGACCTGGAGCAGAACCGTAGGATGGTCCTGGCTGATATGCAACGTTAGAAACAACAGGATACTGCGGTTGCATAGGTTGAGAAGGCTAGATTTTCCCCCCAGGACCATAGACCGGTCCCGGTTGGTACCCCGGCTAAGGTTGGACAGGTTGACTGGAAGAGCTGTAATACTGTCCTTGCGAAATGTACGATGGCCCTTGCTGGCCCGCAGGATAGCCTTGCACGGGCTGCCCCTGTGGGTCGTAAGGATAGCCAGGTTGGCCCGAAGGTTGGCCTTGGAAAGGTTGCCCTTGCAGGTTATAAGCCTGGTTATAAGGTAAACCTTGAGCATGGAGGTAAGCCTCAGGAGCGGGTAGATGTAAAATTTCCCTGTGCTCATCATACTGACCTGGAAAAGCATACGCGGGTGTACCATCCTGTGCATAGTGCGAAAAATAAGAGCGGTTAGGATCTTGGGAGGATGGTCCAACCTCGGGGTTTGGCTGTTGCAGGGAAAACCGATACTCCTCCGGAGAGATGTTCTCCGGTATAGCAGTTGCTAAATAAATGTCTTCAGGAGACGGCATAGCCCTGGCGGAGGGCGCCGTGGCAACGGGTGTAGAGGCAGCCACACAGACAGTGGGTCAGACGGGTACAGAAGTAACGGGTGTCTGAGTGGACACCCCCGGTGAAGGAGCAGCTGGCCTCAGAGAAGGAGCTGACACTCCCATAGAGGCTGCTGCGGAAATGATCTGACCCAAAGACCTATACCACGGTGGTAATGAGGGACTGGCTATTGACATAACAGCTGATTCAAAGTTGTCTCCCGAAAACAATATTCGTGGGAATAGTTGATAGTCTTCACCATACGTAGGGATTTCCTCACCAAAATCACTCATGGTTGAGCCTGCCGCTAGATCTCGCAATATACGGCAAGGACTAGGAGGAAAAACAGCAGCTATAAAAGGCGAACCCGATGTAAGAGAAAGGAAATCAGCTCCTAATCTCAATTCAGACACAGGGTCCGAAAAGGGCCAATCGAATTCAATTGGTCCCCCAAAGGGTTGCTCAGAAAGAACCGGTCCCCCGTCAGGAAACTCGGAAACAATGGGTTGTTGTGGTTCAGCAGAGGATTGGGACACCTCTGATGAATCGTCCGTGTAAGGACTACCAGTAGACGAAACCGAGGGTTCCGCCACTATGGCAGCAATGACAAGAGAAAAATATCAAACACACACACGGGCTGAAAAAGGGTCAAGACACATGATCAAATGGTCAACAAGAAAAATCTAACAGGGCGTGTAATCATGGGTGATTAATTTTTACCACATTGAAAAATAAGAAACTTCACCGTTTCATGTTTTAAGAGTCGAGAAACGGTAAAAAAGGTGACTCTATCTCTTTCAGATTTGACACAAGCGTGAAAGGACAAGCGCTTGGTGATCCTTTCAAATTTATAGAGTCAGAAAAGATCAAATGACTGCTCAGGAATACTAGGCAAAAAGGGTGTACCAAATAACCTTGAACTGTAATATACACCTTGCTTTCAATAATGAAAGAGAAATCAACCAAGGACTTTCCGTACGTGCAGGCAATCTCCCCGAATGTTGTGTTCGATGTATCACGGGTATAGGGCGGCAGACTCGGCTTCCTATGGATAAAGGATTGAAACCTAGAGGGGTCTCCCTTTATATACGCAACGGTACGGGGAGCACAAGTCCGTACTAGTGCTTTCTAAAGCCAAAAGGCGAACGACAGCTACTAGGTTTTAAGACGCTAGAACACGTCTCTAGCCTAGACCTCTAAATGTGTTTCGTTAGATTTCAATGCTGCCTTAGTGTAAATTGAGTGGATTTTAAAGTTGATCTTCAATTACGTTTCAGTTTTCAGGCCCTAACGAATGTGTTGTCTCAAAAATCTCTTAAATGCAAAACTACATGCCACAGTACATCATTTCGTTCGATGAAAACTAGCTACAGAAGAGTTGAGAGTTTTTTACACAAACAAAATGATCAGAATACAATCAATGATATCTCTAATGCAACTAATGAAACTAAAAAATTTTCTTTTAAATTCACTAAACACTAGTAAAATCGAAAAGATTTTAATTTGCACTAATCAACCAAAAGCAAAAGAGATTTTTTTTTTTTTTTCAATTTTTGATAGCTAGATGCACTAAAAAAACTAAAAACAATTAAGAAGCAATTCGAGAAATGATATTAAGAGAGTAAAAACAAACAAATTTCACTCAATGGCATAAAAAATCAGATCTCAAATCAACCAGAAGTCTCTCAAAACCAAGGAAAGTCCCAAAGACATCAATGAGCTGTGTGATCTAGGCCCAAAATGAAGCAAAGCGAAATTCGAATGAAAACGAAATCGGTCACTCAAAAATCAATAAGATGATAAACAACTGTCAAACGAATTCAAGGAAACAATCCCAAAGTCGACTGAACGAACGAAAACCAAGAACTCCCAAGGGAGGCTCGACTCACAAAAGCACCTAGATGCCCTAGGGCTTGTATGAAAAATCGAAAGAAATAGACAAAAAACCAAAGGAAGGAGGTCCCAACCAGTCAAACTAGGCTCCAGTGCACTCAAACAGCCGAAAAAACAAGATCAAAATCACAAGCCAGCCTCAGAAAGCTTGAAACATAGAAAACCCTAATAGCTCACAGGATTGGCGCGACTGTGAGCTTGAAATTAGCGCCAGAAAGGCAATGGCACGGGTGATACACAAACAACCTGCGCCAATGGGCGCGACTGTCACGCTGAAAAGCACGCCAGCCGAGTTTACTATGGAAAAAATAAAAAAACAAGCAATCTCAGACACAGACAAGTGATGACAAGGCTAAAACAAAGCCAAACAAACAGAAAAATCCAGCCCAAAGAGCTGACCAAGCAAGCAAGACCAAGAAGTTGACCGGAAAGAGAAGACAAAACTCCAAGTTGTTCAGTCTGTAAACCAAACCAGAGATTGACTGAAGCAGCGTTGATCTACTCCGCTAATGCAGAGCAAAAGCATTTCGAAGGCTATCTGGCTGCATTTCAGGCTCTATCTATAGTTTACAAATCAAACAACAAGCTGACTCGAAAGTGGAGTCGCCAAATTGTTGAGGAGGTAAATCCCCTCTACGGACAGAGGTGATCCCCACTAGCCCAAATCGGTTCTAGCAACAATCAAACACGCTATAGTGCAGGTTCCTAATTGTAAATAAATCGACTTGCAAGGAAGGCTTACCTGGAATCCAACACTGTCGTTTGTAGAAGAGGTGGTGCTCCCGTTCCTTTGCCCTGGCAGATCACAATCCTCACGATCTCCGTGATCGGACACCTGCACATGCAAGAAACAACACAAACGCAAACATAAAATCCAGTACATACAACTATATGTCAGTTGAAGAAGACATAACTCATGAACATGATCAAGAACAAGAGTGGAACCATAACCGATAGTCGCTTATCATTAAAGAGTCAAAAAGAAGAATACAACCAAAGCTTCGACGTCGAATTCTCCTTTGGCGGGTCGTCAGCAGAACATGTCTCGATAAAGCCTGTCAAGGATGGGACAAGCCTCTCTCTCCGGATACTTAGCAATAGTCTCCTTGCTTGGATTTGGCCTTAGGGAATCAAGAAGGCTTTTGCAGCATGAAAGCTCTTGGGAATTTGGAAATTCTGGAACTAGCTTGCAATGGAAATGGGCAAGCTTTTATAGAAGGAGGAAGGGGAGTTTGGATCCCTATAATTATGGGATTGGCCCTATCATCAAGGAAGCTTCCATGAGAGGTGTCAAACCACTTCCTCTCTATGGAAATCCGTAGCCAAACCACCCAACTCAAGATAGATATCAGTCCAGGGATTTGTTAGGATGAAACTTCCGCCTCTTATTTTTTTTTAAACACCTCTTAATATGGTTGGTGCGGGTGTGGCTCTATGACAGAGCGCCAATTGGCATGTCCTCTTTGGAGGATTTCCCTCTTGGCGCAAGGGCTAAACTATGGAACCGCGCCAATGGAAAAAGAGCTATTTTCAGGGTTTTTTGCAGGGAGATGCCTTTAGGGCAATTAAAGCTCATCTTCAGAGGGATGCAATGAAAGTATTTTCAAGTCTTGTCTCTGCCCACAGGTCATGGAATGAGCCCTCCAATGTGCGGGATGGGGATTGTAGGGACGGTGACAAATCGCTGTGTAACACTCATGTGTTATGAATTTGGGCTATTTACTGTTATGCTTTAATGAGATCGTACTATCTATTTACTTATTGATGAATGTGCATAGTTAATTGATGTGTTTATGAATGAATATTGACTTCTGTTAAGTAAGAGCGAGGTCTGGTCCTAATCTGTTGTCTGCGCTGAGAAAACCCTATTCTTGTGATACTGTCTTTTTGTTCTGTTATAGCTATTTTGCAAGATCTGTGGATAACTTACAATTAAATTTTGAAACATTATAGATCTGTTTAAGTCTTTTATGTGTTGTGATTTGTTCTGGTTTTCTATGCTCAAGTGATAGCAATTCCATCGCATTTTTTTATTATTATTATTGTGCAATCTATGTGCGTGCATTTGTATAAGCTTGTTATGGGTTTTTACCGAAGACCACTCATCAATTTCTTCCTCTGGTTGCAGAAACCTAGTACCAGCACCCCCCCATACTGCTTCGAGTGAGACTTTGGTCTCCACAATCATATCACTGCCGAAAGGGCCAGTGGTTGGAGGGCTTGTTGTTTTACCTATAAATCTAAACTTGGGAGAGGACCCCTTAAGCCAACAATACATCTAGCTGTAAAAATGATTGATTATGGTACAAATGTCACTTATATATTTGTAGGAATTCCCAATTCAAACAGAGGATTATTTCTTAATTTCACACCACTCCCTTAGGAGGGCACTTGGGATTTTTAAAAACTTACCTCACGGTCAAGAAGGAATTTTTTGGGATGGATTTAAATCTGATATTCAAAATTTTGTGGTAGAATGTTTGGTTTTCCAACAAAATAAATTTAATATAATTAAGACGTTAGGTTTGTTACAACCTTTTTCAATTCCAAGATAGTGTTGGGAGGAGGTCTCAATATATTTTATCATAGGTTTATCCAAGCCTAAAGAAAAGAGTTTCATCATGATGGTAGTTGATGGAATTACTAAATATGCACACTTTTCTGCATTATCTCATCATTTTAAAGCTAGTATAGTTGATATTGATTTTATGGAAACAATTCAAAAGCTTCATGGAAAACCAAATATTATAGTAAATGACGGAGATCCTATTTCCACTCAAAAATTTTGGATGGAATTATTTTCTTGTCTTGACACTCAATTAGTTCATAGTTCATCTTATCATACTCAATATGATGGGAAAACTGAGATAGTGAAAAAATGTTTGGAAATAAATCTTCGTTTCTTTGTATATGATAAACAAATGCAATGAGTCAAGTGGTTACCTCTAGCTGAATGGTGGTATAACAATTCCTTCCATATTGAAGAAAAAACAACACCATTAATGGATCTTTATGGATATCATCCACCATCCATCACATCATATTTAAGATAAAAATCTAAGGTTCAAGCAGTGGAATATTGCAGCGAGTGTCAACAAGAAGTTTTCCAACTCTTAAAGGATAACCTCACTGAGGCACGGAATCAAATGAAACAACAGGTAGATCAACATCGCAGTGAAATAAGTTTTTATATAGGCAAAAAATTACTTTTACAGTTACAACTATACAAACAAATGTCCCTTAAGCAAGCTAAGAAGGATAATAAATTATCTCCCAAGAACTATGGCCTCTCTAAGGTGCTGCAAAAGACTGGTACCATGGTATACAAATTGGAGATACCTCCATCTTCTTGATTACAACTAGTTTTCCATGTTTCATACTTAAAGAAGGTTATCAGTGACAAGATTCTAGTTCAAATAGTGTTACCATAACTTGACGAAGAATGAAAGATCATATTTGAGCCTGAAGTAGTCAAGGAAACAATAACTTGATGGCTATGGAATCGATCAATTTCAAAGTATTTCATTAATTCGAATAACTTACCCGTTGAAGATTCCACATGGGCGGATGATACTTTTATACAGAAGAACCCAGAACTACACAAGCATTGAGGACAACATTTTTTTTGAATGAGAGGGGCATGTTAGGTCCCTATAATACTAGTGTACCCCCCTTATTATTATGGTTAGTGTAGCCCCCTTATTTTTATTTTTGTGCCCCCATATTGTTATTGTTGCACCCCATAGAAGACCACTATTGTTATTTTTGTGCCCTTACATTATTATTGTTATGTAGGCTATTATTATATTATGACCCCTTACACTACTATATATACAAAGGAGGTCTTGTCATTTCTATCATTGAAGAATTGCTCATTTATGTAATGTAAAGGAGGTTTCCCCATCGAAGAGGACAATTTTTAAGTTATTGGTCTATCTTTTCTTCTATTTTGTGAGTTGGTTGCATAACAATTGTGATAACAAAAACATAAAAATAAAGGCACATTAATCATTGGATCAAAACTATATATCTAAACTAAGATTCATGAATTGGTGTGCCTATAAATATTAAGATACTTTCTATGAAAAAGGTTTTTTCCTAAAAGAGAATAATAGATAATATCTTTAATACAATTTCTATATGCTTGCTTTCTTTCAATAATAACATATCTTAGACACAAACTCCCACTTGCAAAAGAGACAATTCTTATAACACTTCCAATAATTAAAATTTGTACATGTCATAATAGAACTCATTTTTTTATGTATTTATTTGAAGAAAACCATGAAAACCAACCATATTAACTAATGCATTGAAGCTTGGTATTTAGTCATGTTTTTTCTTCAAATGATTTTTATTCCAAAACAAAAAATGCAAGATAACATTTCAAGTTGTATATTGTGATACAACTAATGTTGTCTTGATGACAATAATAACCATATATATAGTGTAAACAAAACCCATCTTGAAAAATTAGATCCATCTATGGTTTATCTTAGTAGCAAAAGTGACATGAAGCATTTGCAAATATATTCAGCGACAAATGACTTGAAGGATAGATTCCAATATGCTAAAATGGCTTTCAAAAATGCAAATTTACAAATATGAAGTTAAATATAAGTCTATGCTTGCTTGAACTAATGTTGCTTTTAACTAATGCTTTTCTATATTTATGAGCTTCAAATTTTGAAAATTATATCGACGTTGAAGTTGTGTATAACATAAGACAAAATATCACCTAGAGTGATAGGCATAATTTATTATTGCTAAAAGGTTCATCAAAACCAAAATTCCAATTAGGTGAAGTTTTATTTTAAAAAAATTGAAAATGGATAACTCATTTTGCTAAAATACATAAGATAAAATTATAGATAAAATAGGTGTCATGTGCACAATTATGTACATTTACAAATGTATTCAGTGACAAATTGCTTCAAGGACATATTCCAATATGCTAAAATGGCTTTCATAATTGAAAATTCGCAAATATTGAGTTCAATATCAAGCTATGCTTGTTTGACAATATTATTTTCTATATTTATGAGCTTAAAAATTTTTAAATTATATTGACATTGAATTTTGTGTGTGATAAAATAGGATAAAATCTCACCAAGGGTGACAAGTATTAATCATTACTACTAAAAGGTTAATCAAACCAAAATTCCAATTAGATGAAGATGAATTTAAAAAAATTGAAAATGAATAACTCATTTTTCTAAAATACATAAGGAAGACCACATTATAGATATAGTAGGTTCCATATGTTTATATGCATTAGGGAATATAGATACAATGCAACAAGTGGTCACATAGTTATGAAGATCAAGGGAAATGTTGAATTAATAGTTATGCATGGCTCTTGATGTTGGGAATCCTCTACAAATTCTAATGGTGTGAATTTGATGATGCATTTTTGTGAATTTTTTGTTGTGTAATAGTTGAGGGAGAAAAAAATAATGAAATCATTGGGGGCTCATGAATGTTGCATGTTGGTTGCATTGTCAAAATATATACCTACTAATGCATCAATGGAGGTTTAGAATCAGTCCATTAACTAAGTTAATGAAATAAATCAAAAGAGAGGGACTCAAAACTTTCGGTTGTAAATAATATTCTATATTAGTTTGAATGATATGACATGGAAAGCACAACATGATGTAGTATTGTGTTAATCCTATTGTTGAATCTAAATATGGTTTTACCTAAAGATCCCATCCATGAAGGAAAAAAATCCGCGGAAAATGTATCATCAAGCACTTGGTCAATGGAATGTGTAGGGGAATGAATTTTGGAACATTCTTGATTAAGTGCAAAAATTGGTATAAACCTTGATGATTCTCTTCTTTTTTATTGATAAGGTAATTGTGCTCCTTGCTCTTATGTTGAATCCTCTGATTCATTGTACACTCCCCATTGACTCCATGAATCCATATTGATGGGTTGCGGGGGACTTACTCTACCATTTCTAAGAGCTAAGTTGCTAGATAAATAGAGTATGGTAGTGGAAAACAAGTGTAGAGAAGGGAAAGTTACTTCTCAATTACTTGAGTGGGTAAATGCACTAGCATGCTTAACTTATTATAATGAATTTGAATGCAAACCTCGTCACTAATAGCACCATGCTCACTAACAGTAGTTTTTATTTATATGCAAGGAAAGTTGGAGATTCAATGATAAACTATAGGGTTGTTTCTTTGGTCGATGAAGAAAAAGCAGATCGTGTTGATTTGAGATCAATATTTGACCAAGTAAGAAGGGAATAAGAATTCAATTTAGAATTGAAAAAAAAATATATATATAAAGTACTACATCAAACCCTAAAAGTAGAAAATTGGCAATCCTAACCCTCCCTAAATGGTGATGGCCAAAACTATGCATCAAATGCTAAAAATGCAATACCCTAAACTATTGAGTGTTGTTCCTTAACAACAAGCTATTCTCTTCAACAATGAGAAATTTTATCCATTAAAACTTTCCACTCGATGACCAATAGTTTAATACACCCTGCTCTAATCCATATTTTAGCCTTCAACACTTGTTACCCATCAGCTAATGGGGCCTTCCAACCAACCATCAATTTCAATTGATGAAAATTGCATCACATAGCCCTTGTATAAATAGATCAAAAGACCCCAAGGAAATTTTCCTTCTTAGTTCACAAAGGGAAAAAGAACTAATTATGATGTGAATTATCACACCACTCTAATACATGAGCAATGGTTCAAACTTCTAATCTAGAAACAAGAGATGCATACCCTATGCATGTATTTATTATGAATGCATTTCCTATGTGTATATATTCTGAAATAACTCACACTAGTTCGAGCTATCTCTAGGATCTAAAATAACTCGCATTGGTTCAATCACACTTATTCTTTTTGCAAAACATGAGAAAACTTTAAAAAATCCAATATATCAAGATTTTATAAACAAAATCTTTTATTTTTCCAAAAATAATGAGAGGACATTAATACTATTTTATCAGAAAAGTGCGAAAAGCATAAAGTATTAATATTACCATGGTTAACTATAGGTTTGCATCTTTAACTCAATAATGCCAAGTAATCCCCAAGGATGATGTCAATTTGTGAATTCTAGTTAGTTCAAAATTCCCCTAATGAATCCTAATTACGCCGTAAGGCGTTATTATTTGAAAACAACTTTGCTGATGTGCATCGTGTCATAATGTGAAACCCTTAGATTATATGTTAGACGATTCAAACATTTTCAACCCTTGATCCAAAAGTTAGTTTACAATGCAGTTATGAAGGTAAGGCATTGGGCGACCTGGACATTCTCGGATTTCAAAGAGGCATCGCTGAAGCCTCACACCAACCAGTTGCTGGGAGTCGGCGCCGGAGTTCATGGCGAGTCGCGAGTGACGATGAGAAAGTCGACCGCCAAAAAATCATTCGCTTTAGCAAGCCCATCGCCATGGTATGGGCCGGATCGGGTTCTGTACTTGGGGCCTTTTTCCGGAGAGCCGCCATCTTACTTGACCGGTGAATTCCTGGGTGACTACGGGTGGGACACGGCGGGGCTTTCGGCAGATCTAGAGACATTTGCAAAGAACAGAGAACTGGAAGTGATCCACTGCCGGTGGGCAATGCGGGGTGCTCTGGCTTGCGTTTTCCCGGAGCTTCTGGCGAGAAATGGAGTAAAGTTCGGGGAGGCAGTGTGGTTCAAGGCGGGAGCTTATATTTTTAGCGAGGGAGGGCTTTACTACCTTGGAAACCCTAGCCTTATCCACGCGCAGAGCATTCTTGCAATCTGGGCATGCCAGGTCATCCTCATGGGCGCCGTGGAGGGTTACCATATTGCTGGCGGCCCTATGGGAGAGGTGACCGACCCCATCTACCCCGGTGGCAGCTTCGACCCCTTGGGACTTGCAGACGACCCCGACGCTTTCGCGGAGCTGAAGGTGAAGGAGATCAAGAATAGGCACTTGGCCATGTTTTCCATGTTCGGATTCTTCATGCAGGCCATTGTCACCGGAAAGGGACCCATCGAGAAACTCGTTGATCACCTCGCCGACCCCGTTAACAACAACGCCTGCGCCTACGCCACTAACTTCATCCCCGGAAAATGAAATCCCTTAACACAAGTATGATGCCCTGTCATGATCATCTGTTTAGCTAGGTGGGGACCTGGCCTGGTTTATTTCTTGTCTATTCTGCTTGTCCTCCGTGTGTATTAATCCAACGAATATTTTGTATCATCTCTCTGGTTATTTGATTCAACTCTTCGTTTCCAATGATTCCATTCACTTATAATTAGATGCTTCCTATCATGTTTTAAAATAAAATCATGGAAAATGTTTTATGTATGGTAGATTAGTTTTAATTAATGAAGATTTGAACAGTAATATTGGGAAATTTTGGAATGATTCCTCTTTTCCCTATTTTTTACATTTCAATCTTATAAACAAGTCTTGAAGCTGGGGCATTTTCAAATGACCCTGGAAGCATGTACTTGGAACTATAAATTCCCATATAATCAGTACCTCTGTCTAAGTTATCAGAGGCGTCTTCTTTACCAGCTGGGGATTTCTTACTACAAGGTAAGCAGTCTGCATCTTGCATGATGCCGCATGCTTGACATGCTTCCAGAGGCACTGGACTCTGGCTCTTTAATCTATGAAATTGCGTTAGTTAAATTTGTGAAAAAACAGTATGAAAGGAGTGTCAAATCTGTCTCCTCCTCAAATTTATAAAAATAAAAATAAGATTTCAATTAAACAAATGCCTTACAATTTGGAGAATTGACATGTTTCTTCCTGAAGAAGCCTTAAAAATCAGTGGCCGGTAGACAAATTTTCACTGAAAAGACAAAATGGTTGGAAATGCATTACAATTTGGAGAAAGCCTTCAAGTTGAATTGCTTCGGAGAATTGACATCTTTCCCCTGAAAATGACTTACAGTTTTCGAAATGAGTTAGAAAATTAACACATTTTCCCTAAAAATGCCTTCCATTTGGAGAATTGACATCTCCTTCCTGAAGAAGCCTTAAAAATCAGTGTCCTGTAGACAAATTTTCACTGAAAATGACTTTTATTTCATCAGAAAAAACCAACTACTCGAATTTACATAATCATGTCTCTACGTCGAAAATGACTTACAGTTCTCGAATTGCTTTGGAGAATTAACATATTTTCACAGGAAAAACCTTTGTTGGAAAGTATTCCATTTTGGGTACAACATCATCCTTTGAAGAAGCCTTAAAATCGATTATCCTAGTAGACAAATTTTCTTGAAAATGACTTTTTATTTCAACGAAAAAACAACTACTTGAATTTACATAATCATGTATCTCTATGTAATGACTTACGAGTTCTCGAAATTGCTGAAGGTGCTACTTTCAGGAAAAAACCTTCAAAAATTGGAGGTCGACGGTGTTTCCCTGAGCATAAATTCAGTGTTGTGTAGGTAGTATGGTGCCTTAAAAGCGAATTGGTTTGGATGCTTAACACCTTTTCTATCATAAACGGGATGCTGTCATTTGTACCTTTGGTTAAGAAGTTTCTCCTTTGCTAGCTCGGAGATTGCACTGAGGCACCACCATACCATTGTTTGATCTTCCTAATAAATCTCCATGCATTTTCATCGATTAGAACATAATATCGAGATAATATGAATATATGAATGATATGTAAAATAAGTTTAATGGAAATGGAAATTTAGACAGAGGCACTGGACTCTGGCTCTCTGCAGTTTCAGCTATGACAAAACTTGCTACTTTCCATGCAAAAATGGATTGTCTTGTATACTCCACACACTGAATATAGAAGTAAATAATAACAACTTAACTGATAGCGTGCCAGGCATATACACCATGTGCCTCAAAACGATGTTCATGATTCCTCTTTTCCCTATTTTTTACATTTCAATCTTATAAACAAGTCTTAAAGCTGGGGCATTTTCAAATGACCCTGGAAGCATGTACTTGGAACTATAAATTCCCATATAATCAGTACCTTTGTCTAAGTTATCATAGGCGTCTTCTTTACCAGCTGGGGATTTCTTACTGCAAGGTAAGCAATCTGCATCTTGCATGATGCCGCATGCTTGACATGCTTCCAGAGGCACTGGACTCTGGCTCTTTAATCTATGAAATTGCGTTAGTTAAATTTGTGAAAAAACAGTATGAAAGGAGTGTCAAATCTGTCTCCTCCTCAAATTTATAAAAATAAAAATAAGATTTCAACTAAACAAATGCCTTACAATTTGGAGAATTGACATCTTTCTTCCTGAAGAAGCCTTAAAAATCAGTGGCCTGTAGACAAATTTTCACTGAAAAGACAAAATGGTTGGAAATGCATTACAATTTGGAGAAAGCCTTCAAGTTGAATTGCTTCGGAGAATTGACATCTTTCCCCTGAAAATGACTTACAGTTTTCGAAATGAGTCAGAAAATTAACACATTTTCCCTGAAAATGCCTTCCATTTGGAGAATTGACATCTCCTTCCTAAAGAAGTCTTAAAAATCAGTGTCCTGTAGACAAATTTTCACTGAAAATGACTTTTTATTTCAACAGAAAAAACCAACTACTTGAATTTACATAATCATGTCTCTATGTCGGAAATGACTTACTTTCTTTGGAGAATTAACATATTTTCACAGGAAAAACCTTACAATTTGGAGAATTGGCAGTTTTTCCCTAAAAGAGCCTTAAAATTCAGTGTTGTGTGGGCAGTATGGTTCCTTAAAAGCAAATTGGTTCGGATGCTTAACTCCTTTTCCCTGAAAATGCTTTACAATTTGGAGAAAGCGTTCAAATTGAATTGCTTAGGAGAATTGCATTCTCTTTCACTGCAAATGCCTTACAATTCTCCAATTTTCTTTGGAAACTTGACAATTTTTCACTGAAAATGCCGTACAATTCAGGGAATTGACATACTTTCCCTGAAACTGCCTTACAGTTCTCTGAATTTTGTCGGAAAATTCACAATTTTTCGCTGAAAATGATTGCAATTTGGAGAATTGACATATTTTCCCTGAAAATGCCTTACAATTCGGAGTATGCCTTCAAATTGAATTGCTTCGGAGAATTGACATATTTCCCCTGAAAATGACTTGCAGTTCTCCGAATTGCTTGCGTCGGAGATTTATGGTTTATATCCTCTACTTTCCATATTGCTAGGCATACTATCTGGAGTGCCAATGCCTGTAGCTGTTGCCCTGCCTTAAGTTTCTCCTTTGCTAGCTCAGAGATTGCATGAGCATACCTATGCAATACATTTCGATCTTCTAAACAAATCTCCAATATATTTTTAATTCCATTGAACATAATATCGAGATAATATGAATATATGAATGATATGTAAAATAAGTTTAATGGAAATGGAAATTTAGACAGAGGCACTGGACTCTGGCTCTCTGCAGTTTCAGCTATGGATTTTGTCTCTATATTGTTAAAGAGTAATGTCTCCTATTTCAATGGGCTTTAGTTGCCTACTGCCATCCTGCACAAGCATTTTTCTTATAGCATTTGCAGTATGGGCATACAACTATATGAGAGTGTGGGTGTATACTTATACCTGTTTCGCCAATTACAATTTTACTTTGCTTTCTTTGCACGGATATTCTCTCACATGTTGGACTTGAGAAAAACCGTGGTGCTGCATGAGAAACTGGACTCGAGCACATTAAACAAACAGAAAAGTACATATTATTCAAATGGTTTTGGTTGATCGTACCTCTGCAAATGCATTTCATCCCTAGATTATCTTCCTGGCAACTGTCAACAACACAATGTTTAATATTGCATTCCTATTCCCACGGACATTCAACAACACATTAATTTTTATTATTGTATTCCTATACCCGTGCTCATTTATTTACTATTTAGTATTGACAAATTGTCACGACCTTTGCTTTTGTTGTTGACCGCATATGTCACGGTCATCTTACTTTCTCCCTATATACTAATGGTTATCAGGGCGTCTCTATTGGTTGAAACTTGAATCTTTCTCTATTTGCTTTACAGGTATCTTAGGATAATTTTCATAGGTACCTGAAATTCATTTCTGAGTTAAAAAGGCGTCCAGATGCATTATGCTTTTGTCAATAGCGTTGTAAGTAAATAGTATTGTGCAAATTTTTATTCATACGCTTATGTCAATGAAGCGCTCGTCTCCATCGTGAATCTTTCCTCGATTTTTATAAGGAATAACCAGGATTCCTTTCAGTATTAAAATATCTCGGAGGTGCCGACGGTTTACACTTTATTCCAGTACACTTTCTTCCCATCAACTTTTTATTATAAGGTGCATGATTTTATTACACGCTCCATAGTGGACATAATAGGCCATCTTTTGCATTTTATATTTCCAAATCGTATTAACATTAGATACATAAAATTTTGTATTAGCCGAAGCAGAGAGGACAGCTCTTTAATCATTTGAAATTGGACAGCTCTTTAATCATTTGAAATTTTACTGCTAATTCTTCATGTGATGCAGGAGAAGCAAGTGCTTAGGCTAATTTTTTTTTTAGAAATCTGAGTTATATTGTGTTAACAGTTGTCAAGCTTCAAGATTTTGGATGTTTTGGCAGTTTTTGATTCTGTGGAATCTATTTCCACCATAAATAAAAAAAATCACACTCCTATCATTAAATTTCTTTAGGAAAAATGTGGCCCCCACTCCCTACACAATCATTGCTATAAAATTCCTTACGAAATAGTTTGATCATCTCCTTCATAGTTGTTTATATACATTTTTTTATTTAATGAAGAATATGGTAGATTTATATTTGATAAATATGTGTATGGGTAATCTTTATTTTCTTTTCTCACAAACAAAGAAGTCTTTTACAAAAAATTGACTTTTGGATTCGTAGTGACTTTAAAGTAATCATTCTTATTAACAACGAGGTCTTATACAAAAATTTGGCATTTGACATTGGATAGGTAGTGAATTTAGAGTTATTATTATTATTATTATGAATGATGTAATTTTAATAACTAAACTTCGAGTTGAGTGATAAAATACTTGTTTCTGAGTGATATTACTTGCTTCAAATTTAGTGATTGTAGTCCTTTCCATTTTTGTTTTCCCTTATTCCTTCCACTTATATCTTTGTCTCTCTTGTTTAATGGTTTTTTGTGTTTTCAATATTTTCCTTTCATTTCTTGGTTATTTAATTTCTAAGTGACAAATGGAGAGAGATAGATACTTACATGGAGGGGATCAATAAAGGGAATATTAGAGAGAAATATACATATTTATACATATATCAACATAGAGAGAGTGTGAGGATGAGTGAGATTTGGAAGAAGACATAGAAAGATAGAGTTATGGGAAGAGAGAAATAGAGAGAAGGAGAGGAAGGGGGAGAGAGATGTAGTTTTCATTCTCATTCTTTTAGGGCCACTTTGATAAGGATTCAATTTATGGTAAGTATGTCAGTTAACAAGTTGTTACAAGGAAAAATAAAAATATGTGTACATGTGTAGTTTCGAGAACTAGATGTAGTTTTCATTCTCATTCTTTTAGGGCCATTCCTCTCCCAAGGATTCAATTTATGGCAAGTATGTCATTTAACAAGTTATTTAACAAGTTGCTACAAGGAAAAAGAAGTTTCACATTTCTAAGAAAATAACTAACAAAATCTTATTGAGGTGTTATTATTTCTAATACATATTTTATTAATGATGAGTAAAACCCTGTCTTGAATACAAAACACAATTTTATTCTTAATGCCAGTTCCATATTATGTTATCAAATGCAAGTTCCATATTATGTTATCTACTTACGGCGTTTCCTTTGCAACATCTGGTGCAATTGATAGTATTTAAATTTTTTCCAAGCTTGCATCTATGTTCCAACCCTATTGGTCCTCATTGACCATTTAACTTACATGGCTAGGGTTGTATTCATTTTTCTTCATGAAGAAAATAATTAGACATATTTTATTGTTTTTTATTAAGAATTTCACCTTTGTTGTAAGGGAGAGCATTTATAGAAATGATGACCCAACTGTTCACCCTTTAGATTGTTGGGTTAAACTTGACTTGGTCATAAAGTAGTTAGGATAACCATGGTACAATTAATGATAAGTTTACCATTTCATTTTATGGGCCCATTGTATTTGGTAACCCACAGTACTTATTGATGATATGCATATCTACCTATATTATTCATCATTCCCCATTAAAACGAAATTGAATGTTACAGATTTTAGTTGATCATTCCCACTTTGTTATAGGAGAGATTATTTATAGGAATCATAACCTATAGGCAATAAATGTTAGCGCTTTGTGAATCTTTACTTGGTTATAAATTAGTCAAAGTAACCTTGATATATTAATGCTAGGTTTACCATTTACTCATAATTTTGAGCAAACCATGGTATTTCATATAATAAAGCCTATATCTTTCTATTTTATGACATAGTCTAATTAATTTATAGAAAAATGATTTTTTTTACTAGAACTAGGCAATACAATTTTGAACAAAATTGTGATTTCTCATTGTTTAAATATAATTTTGAAAATGTAAATAAATTTAATATGCAAAAAAACCCCTACATTCAAACTTTGAATAATAAATAATTTAAAATTATGATTCCTAAAAATCTCTATGAAATTGGAAAAAATAACGAAAACAAATGCCCAGAAAAAAGTTGTTTGTTCTATTACTTCTACTTGAGTGGGCCTAATGGTGTTCAAAACGAGAGGGGTAGAGTATGTATGCCTTGGTAGACTGTGGGTCCCTTGTCCCACAAACAAGGAAATCTCATATGCCAATTTGATGTCTAGCTTGACCGTGACCTAAAACTAGAGGGATAGAATATGTATGCCTTGATAGACTTTGAGTCGCTTGTCCCAAAAACAAAGAGATCTTATACACTAATTTAGTGTCTAACTTAACCGTAACTTAAAATTACATAATAATTTACAATTTAATTTGATTTTCCTTATATTTTTACGGATTCTTCATTCTTCTCCGAGTAAGAAAACCCAATTTCCCACCTCTACCTTTTTTTAAAAGAAAACCATCCACATAGGTCGGCCCTACAACCTAACAATCTCGCCATTATTTATTATTACTATTTTTACCTTTCTAAATTTAGGACTTGAGACCACTTTCCATTTTAACAATTCCATGAGAGATCGAAACAAAAACTCCATGGTACTATTACCATTATAAGAGGCGTGAAGAACCATAGAATGAGGCATCATTTCATCGTGTCTTCCTATCCACCTTGCCAGATCATGGATGACTCAGTGGTGCCTATAGCCGATGAAGTATGCAATAGTCCTACTGTGAAAATGCAGAGCTGCGATGGCGAAATATTTGAGGTGGAGACGGAGGTGGCATCGAGTTCAGACATTATAAAGCTGATAATGGACGACTTCGGCACCAACATTACCATTCCTCTACCTCTTGTTTCTGCCAACACTCTCCGTCTGGTTATTCAATATTGCAGATACCATGTTCATGATGCTCCCACTGCATCGCTTAATGCTGTCAAAACGTGGGATGATGAGTTCGTGAAAACTCATGTAGATGGCGCCACACTTTTTGAAGTTACAAAGGCTGCGGACTACCTGGTTATCAGAAATCTTTTGGACTTCATGTGTCAAACAAATAATAACAATCAATATGTGATATTGCAGAGCTGCGATGGCGAAATATTTGTGGTGGAGAGAGAGGTGGCATCGACTTCAGCCATCATAAAGCTGATAATGGACGACTCGGGTACCAACATTACCATTCCTCTGCCACGGGTTTCTGCCAAGATTTTGCGTCTGGTTATTCAATATTGCAGATACCATGTTCTTGATGCTCCCACTGCATCGCTTGATGCTGTCAAAACGTGGGATGAGGAGTTCGTGAGACCTCTTGTAGATGATCGCGCGACACTGTTTCAAGTTACAAAGGCTGCTGACTACATGATGGCCAGAAACCTAGGCTGCTGACTACATGATGGCCAGAAACCTTTTGGACTTCATGTGTCGAACTATTGTTGATATGTTGAATCTAAATTATTCGTTAAATCACTTCGTTTTGAACTAGGTGTTTTTGTTTCGCTTCGTTTGAACATGAATTTGGTAGCGTGTAATTAGGTTTAGGTTTCCTCCAACATTCTGTTATTGCACGGAATATCGGTTTTTTTGCACTTTTGCGTCGTTGTTGCAATTTAAGGTTTCAATCTCGTCGTCCAGTTCTTTCCATTTTAAGGTTTCAATCTCGTCTAGTTTTTTCCATTTAGTGCTGGGGAGGGGGCATTATACAATAGGCATGGCGTAAACCTGTAAGAAGATGGATCTTTTTGGGCCAATATTTTTTGGTTCAAGTCTTATTTTTTTCATTTTTTTTATATTATTATATTGCTTAAGATGGATTTTTTTCATTAGTAGTGGAATTGGAAAAATATGGAATATGATGTTTTTAGAGACTGATAGTTATAGCAATATGTTAGCATGTTTTGTTTGACATTGTCTTTTCATTGAATTTGGTGCACTTAAATATTTATAGAAAGTCCTAAATGATGGGTCGTGTTTTTAGGGTAGATATGGGCTCTTCATTACCATAAGGTTCCCATATTTTGATACCACAAACATGGCGTTATTAAAATACCATATCTATCCCAAAACATATCTGAAAAAAAAAGGAAAAGAGGCAGGTCCGTAAGCCAAAAGGATAGTAGTTAAAAGAGACCCTAGAGAATAATCCAAATATGGATCTATAGGCACAAACATGGTATCCAAGAAAACATAGGAGACATGGATAAGTCCAGAAACATGATTCATAATTAGAAGACTATTGAAATAATAGAGATCAAAGCATAAAAGCAATAGAGATATGAAACACTCAATGAAAAGGGCACAAGGGGTATAAAGAGGACCCATATATATGAGAGATGAGGTTCAGACAAAGAATCCCCTTTGTAGGCAACTGAAAATAAATTAACAATAGTAACAATTGAACTCATCAGAAGATATTCACCGAGAATGACCTCATAAGAAGATATTCACTGAGAATGCCATGCAGATTTGCCTTATTTCTTCGTTGTATATCTCTTATCCTTATGCACTGAGATCCACACTATATTTCCTACTAAATTTCAGACTTGATGCAAATTGGTGTGTTCATAATGAGGATATTTCCAACACATTTGGAGTTGACTTCATGGAGCAAGGTGACAAGGTCTTTGGAGCATATATTTTTTTTTTACACAAGTGTAAAATGAATTCTCATACATGACTCTATTTTATACATCTATGACAAGATGAAAAAGCCCTAAAATACATCAAGAAGAAGCCTTTGACCTATAATAAAAATTACTTGCTCATGAAACCCATGAGTCAAGCTTTAAAAAATACATTTTATTATTTTTCTCTTCTTCATTACATAAATTCATAATTACATTGTCATTATGAAGACCAATCCTAGTTACATTTTTCAACACCTTGAATCCAATTCTTGATGTGGGAAAATATTTTGATCATACACAGTGTTGGCAGATTCTCCCCATAAGAACTTCAATAGGCATTAGTCATGAAGCATAGAATGTTGGTATTATATGATAGAATGGGTAGCTTATATGATTGATCGATTCTATCTTTTGGCCAGTCCATTTCTTCTCATATTCGGTTCCATTATCGGTCCTCAATATTTTGATCTTCTTTCCTGTTTGATTTTCAACCAAGGCTTTGAAAGAGCGAAACCATTTGAACACTTCGCCCTTCTTTAAGAAATAGATCCATGTTTTGTGACAAAAGTCATCCACAAAAATAGCATAGTACAAGTATCCTCCCAAAGATGTTACGGGCAACATACCAGATAAATCAGAATGGACCAATTGAAGAATGTCAGTGGTTTTACTTTCACTTGAAGGAAAAGGTCCCCTTGTATGTTTTCCAGCTGCACAACCCTGACAAACACCTTCATGGTCTACCTTGAATTTGGGGATACCTGTGACCATCTTCCTTGCATCAAGTAAGGATTTATAATGAAGGTGAGCAAACCTTCGGTGCCATAATTCGGATTGAAGAGAAGTGTCGCAAGTCATAGCTCCCAAAGGACTTCCTCCAACCTGATAAAGACCTTCAACCCTAAATCCAAGTGTAAACGCATCTTTCTAGTTCCTTTGCCAAATACGTACCTTCCCATCAACGAATGCTACCTTGAAGCTTTTGTCTTCCATTGCAGAAATAGATACCAAGTTCTTTTTCAAATCAAGCACATATAGTACTTCTTGTACATGAAGGATTTGACCTTGATTCAAATGAAGAGTGACAGTCCCTATCCCTTTCACGAGGTAGGTGGCATTACCTCCGAGTATGATTTCCAAATTAGTCTTCTTTTCAATCAAATTTGAGGGGGCCTCCTTGTACACAGTGAAGTGCCTTGAGGCACCACTATCAATCAACCAATTATCAATAGTGTCCGGAGGAGAGGCAGTAGTAAGGGCAAAACTAAGATAAAATTCTTTTTGCTTTTCTACAACATTAGTTTCCTCATACCTGGAGTTTCTCGACCTTTTGGGAGGTCGACCATTTCCATATCGTGCAGTGGGAGCATTCCTCTTTCCTTTGTTGTTGAACCTGTTATTCCTTTTATTGCCATTGCCCTTGAAATTGTTGCGGTTGTTGTTGTCATCATCTCGTGGTGTATCTTTCTTATGAAGAAACTCTCTAGCATAGTAGCCAAACCTGTTACAATTGAAGAATCTTCCCTTTCTTCCTTCTTTGAATCCCTGTCTTCCTTGAACTTGTCTCTTTGGACCAACATTGTTCTTACTCTTCGCATGAGTGGAGAATGCAGTGGGCTTATTTAAAGTATTGTTTCTCTCCATCATCCTTGTCTCTTCTTGAGTGCATCTAGTCAACAATTCATCAAAACCAAGAATCTTGTCATTGTTAAGGATAGTGGTGTTAAACACATCCCAAGCTCGTGGGAGACCTCCAAGAGCAATAAGATTGAGCTCCCTGTCAGCAACAACTTCTCCAATAGCTAGAAGATCATTCTTGATTTCGGTAATCCTCATGAAGTAGGATTGGATAGACTCCCCTTTATCCATCTTGATGTCCTTCAGCTTGTTCTTGAGAAAGAGGATTTGGTTTGCATTGTTTGCTTTGAACATCCCAACCAACTTGTCATACATTTCCTTAGATGTCCCCAAATCATAAATGTAGGCAACCAAATGTTTTTGAATGGAATCCTTGATGATCTTCTTAGCTTTGACCTCACCTTTCTTGTACTTTGTTTTAGAAGCAACCGGCATAAGGCTAAGTGAGATGGGAGAATCCATTGAGCCTTTACCCTTTTCCAACAAATCTTTATGGTTTCTTTTCTCTCTCTTACTTCGGCTTTGTCTTCTCACCTCACCGGTTCCATGTTAATTTAAGTTAGCAATGGAATGTTATATGCTTAGCACAAATTAATTAATGCTCTCATAGCGTGATGCATCCAATTAGTTCCATTAGAAATCACATTAACCATTAATCACATTGGCATTGAATGTAGATAGAACATAAAACAAAATGCAGAAGACAAACTAAGACAAGAAAACACCAAATTTGGAAGATGTTAGGCAAAAACCCCAATGAGGGTAAAACCATTTTATCAATTCTTCTTATTATTATTCAATAGTTCAACAGAGAAAGAGAGTACATAAATCAAATTCACTTTCCTAATACACATTCAAATCATCCCTGTCAAATTCCGCAGTCAACAACAGTCAAATTTTAGCCCTAACCAGAAATTCAACATTGGTCAAATCAGAAAAAAAAAAAAAAAAAAAAAAAAAAATAAAAAAAAATAAATAAAAAAAATAAAAAAATCCTCTCCTTAGCATCTCGGTCAAAGTCATTCAAATCAGCCTCCACAAAGATTTAAATTCAACCCAAAATAGTCCCACCAAATTTTTTTCAAACTCAATAAAACTTCAGTCAAAGTTGCGGTCAACACAGTTCAAACATCAGCAAATGCCTCGATTTTTGTGCCATCAAGTACGGCCTACAAAAATCAGAAATATGCCCAGAAAATTGTAGTAAAAATTGATCAAAAAATCCCTGGTCAACACTGGTCAAAGTTGGTCTACAATCTGGAATTTTGTCCTATAACTTGTCTCTGAAATTTTCAGCCTCATTTGCCACACGTGTGAGAGAGAGAGAGAGAGAGAGAGAGAGAGAGAGAGAAACCCAAGTTTTACGAACCAATCTGATGTTGAGAGAGATAAGAATGTGTGAGTGAATGATGTCCAAATGAGGTGAGAGGTCACTCCTATTTATATAATTCGTTTATTGTAAAGAGACACGTTCATTAGGATCATGGAGCCTACATTAAGTTGAGCCTGGCCTAAACAATTTTCACATGTGAAAGAATAAATTCAAAATCTCACTTCTGCTTTTCCAAATGAGATGATATTTAGATCAATCTTGGACCTCTCAAAATGAGGAATCCAATGCAATCATAGTCTCCATCAAATGAGGTTTCCCAAGGTAAAATTTGGCCCTAGTTTCCAAATTTAACAATAATGAATTTGCTTAACGCATTTACTAGGTAATATGGAATCATGGCAACTATATTGAATGGTTAACGATTTTTTATTATAAATATCAACATAGTATATGGTAATCCATATCGTTTTGATTAAATTATTAATTTATATTTAATTTCAATTTAATGTGAACCTTTTCAATTACAGGATATTTTGATTAACTTTGAAATTATTGTATTTTACTTTTAATGAATCTGCTTAACACATTCACTAGATAATATGGAATAATCATAGCTATATGGAATGCTTAGATCTATTTTATTATAACTGTCGACACGGTATATGGTAATCCATATCCTTTTGACCTAACAGATAATACAAGTGTTTTAATAATGCAAGTACATTTAATGGGTTCACACATGACGAAAATGGATTCACAACAGAGGGGAAAGGCATGCATAATTTTAATGTTATGCTTTTGCATTTCCATTATTTGAGGCTACATCATCAAAATTTGCAAGTTTCCTCTCCTATTGTGCAAGGATATAAAAAATGTGAGGCCTTTCCGCTCCCATCCCCTCCATATCTCTAGTATACGCGTATACATTCCCCATCATATGCCATGCATCACATCTATTTCGGTTTCAAATCCTTCATTGGTTCTCCTCGGCTCTTGTACTTAAGGCTTCAATACTCAATGGAAATAGAAAAATCCTAAAACCTACGTGAGAGCTTCATCTCCACCGACAATAACAAAACAACCTCATATCCTAAGTGCCCGAGGTAGAAACAATGTTAGGTTGAAGCACCACAGCACCCGCATCCACTCTTTGTTTCCAGTTTCTACTTTTGAAAGGTCAAGCTTTAGGTGTAGACCATCTAAATCATATGGAAACCTTTGAACTCTTATCCATATCTTACCTATTTTAAATACCCCTAACCTTATATATATGATATTGTCTAAAGCATATGGAAACCAGGAACGTTTGGTTGCTAACTGTATGTATATGATACCAGGAACGTTTGGTTATAAAATTGATGTATATGATACCATCGACATTTGGCTACAAAATTTATGAATATGATACTCCAACTTGTATGTTCAAGCTTTCATTTGTTGAATAATGGTGTGATCAAGGCTCACATCCTCACTTCTCATTTAGGTGCTCTGCCCACCACATATCACTTCATTATAAGTTTAAATTTGATCAATTTTACCCTTCTTTCTCATTCGAGGCCCAATTCCATCTTGGGTCAAAGGTAGGGCGGGGACTTGGGTGGAAGAGAAAATTTATCTTTGTGTTTTGAGAGGGTTTGATATTCAGGATAGGAGGTCTCTGGTGGCTTGGGAGGTCCTCATTTTTGGTATGTGGGTGTTACAGTGTTAAGCCCTAGGTGTTTTTCTAAATATCTGGGTTGAATTATTTGTGGTGTGTCAAGCGGCTCAAGGGAGTCTCATCCTAGTGTGGTGGTGTTGAATACTTGAACCCCTCCCATTATGTTGGCCTGTCAAAAAAAGTCTAAAAAATAGGGTTTTAGTTATCCAGAAAGCCTAAAAAATGTCAAAATCCAATCCAGATATGTCCTCCAAGACTGCAATCATTGTAAATCCTCTACAACCTCCTGTTGTAGACATTGAACACACACCTTTAGCAGATGTGGACTGTAAAATAGCAGACCCAGTAGTAGAATTTAATTTGTTAGACCTCCACTGCTGGAGTTATGATAAACTCATGCCACAGGAGGATTGCAATAAAAAAATCAGAGAATATGCAAAAGAACGGGTGGATAAGATAGAAGGACAAGGAATTCCCACAAGGAAGGTTTTACACAGAAGAGTCTAAAAAAGTCCAAAAACAGGGTTTCAGTTATCCAGAAAGCCTAAAAAATGTCAAATTCCAATCGAGATATGTCCTCCAAGATTGCAATCATTGTAAATCCTCTACAACCTCCAGCTGTAGACATTGAACACACACCTTTAGCAAATGTGGACTATAAAATAGCAGACCCAGTAGTAGAATTTAACATGTTAGACCTCCACTACTAGAGTTATGATAAACTCATGCCAAAGGAGGATTGCAATAAAAAAGTAGAGATTATGCAAAAGAACAGGTGGATAAGACAGAAGAACAAGGAATTCCCATAGGGAAGGTTTTACACAAAACTTTTGAAGATTTTTTTTTATCTACGGCAAGAGATAAAACACTTATTTGTCATAAAACCAACATTTTTCAGATATGCTACGAGTAACATACCAGATAGATCATAATGGACCAATTGAAGAATGTCGGTAGATTTACTTTCACTTGAAGGAAAATGCCCCCTTTCATGTTTTCCAGCTACACAACCTTGACAAACACCTTCATGATCTACATTTAATTCGGGCATACCTATGACCATCTTCCTTGCATCAGGTAAGCCTTTATAATGAAGGTGAGAAAACCTTCAGTGTCATAATTTGGATTGAAGAGAAGTGTCACAAGTCATAGCTCCCAAAGGACTTCCTCCAACCTAATAGAGACCTTCAACCCTAAATCCAAGCGTAGATTCATATTTCAGGTTCCTTTGCCAAATATGTACCTTTCCGTCAATGAATGCTACCTTGAAGCCTTTGTCTTCCATCACAAAATAGATACCAGTTTTTCTTTCAAATCAGGCACATATAATACGTCTTGTAGATGAATTATTTGAACTTGATTCAAATGAAGAGTAACAGTCCATATTCCTTTCACGGGATAGGTGGCATTATCTGCAAGTATGATTTCCAAATTAATCTTCTTTTCAATAAAATTTGAGAGGGCCTCCTTGTATCCAGTGAATTTCCTTGAGGCACCACTATCAAACAACCAATTATCCAAATTTCTCAAAGGAGAGGTAGTAATGAGAGCAGAAATAAGATAATTTTCTTTTCTTTTCTACAACATTTGTTTCCTCATGCCTTGAGTTTCTAGAACTTTTGGGAGGTCGACCATTTCCATATCGTGCAGCAGGAGAATTCCTCTATCCTTTGTCATTGAACCTACTATTTCTTTGATTTCCATTTCCCTTTAAATTCTTGCGGTTGTTTTTTTTCATCATCTCTAGGTGTGTCCTTTTTATGAGGATGCTCTCTAGCATACTGGCCAAACCTGTTAGAATTGAAGCATCTTCCATTTCTTCCTTATTTGAAACCATGTGTTCCTTTACCTTGCCACTTTGCACCAGCATTGTTCTTCCTCTTAACATGAGTGGAGAATGCAGTGGATTCATTTCCATTTGAAGGCTTGTCTCTCTCCATAATCCTCATCTCTTATTGAGTGCATCTAGTTAAAAATTCATTGAAACTAGGAATATTGTCATTTCTAAGAATAGTGGTGTTAAACACATCCTAAGCTTGTGGGAGACCTCAAAGAGAAATGAGAGTGACTCACTGTCAGCAAAAAATTCTCCAATAGCTAGAATATTATTCTTGATTTTGTTAATCCTCATGAAGTAAGATTGGATAGACTCCCCTCTATCCATATTGTTGTCCTTCAGCTTGTTCTTGAGAGAGAGGATTTGTTTTTCATTTTTGGCTTTGAACATCCCAACCAAGTTGTCATAAATCTCCTTAGATGTGCCCAAATCAGAAATGTAAGAAACCAATTTTTTTTTTAATAGAGTCCCTTATTGTCTTCTTAGATTTGGCCTCACCTTTCTTATATTTTTTCTTAGAAGAAACCGGTGCATTTGAAGGAGTCTCCACAACATTTCCCTACACATAGTCCATGAAATCATTTTCTTCCAAATTCAATTCTAAATACATCTTCCATGCATGATAATCATACTTATCATTGAGCTTATCCTCATATTTTAAGTGAGATGAGGAATCCATTTATTCTTTATCCTTTTCCAACAAATCTTTGTGGTTGCTTTTCTCTCTCTTACTTTGGCTTTGTCTTCACCTGGGCTCTAATTCCATGTTAATTTAAGTTAGCAATGGAATGTTATATGCTTAGCAAAAATTAATTCAATGCTCCTTTAGTAGCGCGATGAAAATTTCCAATTATTTCCATTATAGATCACATTAACCATTAATCACATATGGCAGTGAATACAGATAGAACATAAAACAAAATGCAGAAGATAGGCTAAGACAAGAGAACACCAGATTTGGCAGATGCTAGAGAAAAACCCCAATGTGGTTAAAACCCTTTTATCAATTCTTCTTATTATAATTCAATAGTTTAGTAGAGAGAGAGAGAGAGAGTAAATAAATCAAATTCACTTTCCCAGTATATAGTCAAATTAGCCCTCTCAAATTATGTAGTCAACAATAGTCAAATTTTAGCCTTAACCAGAAATTCAACGTTGGTCAAATCAGAAACAAATCCTCTCCTTAGCATCTTGGTCAAAGTCATTCAAATCGGCCTCCACGAAGCTTTAAATTCAACCCATAATAGTACCACCAAATTTTTTCAAACCCAGTCAAACATGTGGTTAGCACAAGTCAAACTTAAACAAATGCCTCAATTTTTGTGCCTGCAAGTACGGCCTGCAAAAATCAGAAATATGCCCAAAAAATTTTAGTAAAAATTGATCAAAAAATCCCTGGTCAACACTGGTCAAATTTGGTATACAATCTAGAATTTCGTCCTATAACTTGTCTCTGAAATTTTCAACCTTATTTGCCACACGTGTGAGAGAGAGAGAGAGAGAGAAACCCAAGTTGTACGAACCAATCTGATGTCGAGAGAGAGAATAATGTGTGATTGAATGATTTCCAAATGAGGTGAGAGGTCACTCCTATTTATACAATTTGTTGATGGTAAAGAGACATGTTCATTGGGATCATGGAGCCTACATTAAGTTCAGCCTGGCATAAACAATTTTCACAGGTGAAAGAATAAATTCAAAATCTCACTTCTGCTTGTCCAAATGAGATGATCTTTAGATCAATCTTGGACCTTTTGAAATGAGGAATCCAATGTAATCATAATCTTCATCAAATGAGTTGTCCCAAGGTGGAATTTGGCCCTAGTTTCCAAATTTAACAATAATAAATTTGCTTAACACATTTACTAGATAATATGGAATCATGGCAGCTATATTGAATGGTTAACGATTTTTTATTATAAATGTCAACATAATATGTGGTAATCCATATAGTGTTGATTAAATTATTAATTTATATTTAATTTCAATTTAATATGAACCTTTTCAATCATGGGATATTTTGATTAATTTTGAAATTATTGTTTTTTACTTTTAATGAATCTACTTAACACATTCACTAGATAATATGGAATAATTGTAGCTATATTGAATGCTTAGATCAATGTTATTATAACTCTCGACATGGTATATGGTAATCCATATCCTTTTGACCTAATAGATAATACAAGTGTTTTAATAATGCAGGTACTTCCAATGGGTTCACACATGAGGAAAATTGACTCACAACAGAGAGGAAAAGCATGCATAATTTTAATGTTATGCTTTTTCATTTCCATTACTTGAGGCTACATCATCAAAATTTGCAAGTGTCCTCTCCTACTGTGCAAGGATATGTGCAATTGGAGGCCTTTCCAGTTCCCATCCCCTCCATATCTCTAGTATACACCGCATACATTCCCCCAGCATATGCCATGTGTCACATCTATTTTGTTGGTTTCTAATCCTCTACTGGTTCTCCTCTATCTCTTGTACTTGAGGCTTCAATACCAATGATAATAGAAAAAAAGCCTCAGAACCTAGATCTGAGGCTTCACCTCCACCGACAATAGCAGAACAACCTCATATCCTATGCCTGAGGCAGAAACAATAGCATAAGCATCAATAGCACCTGCATCCACTCTTTGCCTCCAATTTCTACTTTTGAAAGGTCAGGCCTTAAGTGTAGACCATCTAAATCATATGGAAACCTTTGAACTCTGCTCCATATCTTACCTACTTTAAAATACCCCTAACCGTATGTATATGATATTGTCTAAAGCATATGGAAACCTTTGGATCTATAGGCACAACATGGTATCCAAGAAAACATAGGAGACATGGATAAGTCCAGAAACATGATTCATAATTAGAAGACTATTGAAATAATAGAGATCAAATCATAAAAGCAATAGAGATATGAAACACTCAATGAAAAGGGCACAAGGGGTATAAAGAGGACCCATATATCTGAGAGATGAGGTTCAGACAAAGAAGCCCCTTTGTAGGCAACTGAAAATAAATTAACAATAGTAACAATTGAACTCATCAGAAGATATTCACCGAGAATGACCTCATAAGAAGATATTCACTGAGAATGCCATGCAGATTTGCCTTATTTCTTCGTTGTATATCTCTTATCCTTATGCACTGAGATCCACACTATATTTCATACTAAATTTCAGACTTGATGCAAATTGGTGTGTTCATAATGAGGATATTTCCAACACATTTGGATTTGACTTCATGGAGCAAGGTGACAAGGTCTTTGGAGCATATATTTTTCCTTTACACAAGTGTAAAATGAATTCTCATACATGACTCTATTTTATACATCTATGACAAGATGAAAAAGCCCTAAAATACATCAAGAAGAAGCCTTTGACCTATAATAAAAATTACTTGCTCATGAAACCCATGAGTCAAGTTTTAAAAAATACATTTTATTATTTTTGTCTTCTTCATTACATAAATTCATAATTACATTGTCATTATGAAGACCAAACCTAGTTACATTTTTCAACACCTTGAATCCAATTCTTGATGTGGGAAAATATTTTGATCATACACAGTGTTGGCAGATTCTCCCCATAAGAACTTCAATAGGCATTAGTCATGAAGCATAGAATGGGTAGCTTATATGATAGAATGGGTAGCTTATATGATTGATCGATTCTATCTTTTGGCAAGTCCATTTTTCTCATATTCAGTTCCATTATCTGTCCTCGATAATTTGATCTTCTTCCCTATTTGATTTTCAACCAAGGGTTTTAAATATCGAAACCATTTTAACACTTCGTCCTTCTTCTTCAAGAAATAGATCCATGCTTTGCGAGAGAAGTCATCCAAAAAATAAGCATAGTACAAGTATCCTCCCAAATATGGTACGGGAAACATACCATATAGATCATAATGGACCAATTAACGAATGTCGGTAGATTTACTTGTACTTGAAGGAAAAGGTCCCCTTTTATGTTTTCCAGCGACACAACCTTGACAAATAACTTCATGATCTACATTTAATTCAGGCATACCTATGACCATCTTCCTTGCATCAGGTAAGCCTTTATAATGAAGGTGAGAAAACCTTCAATGCCAATTTGGATTTAAGAGAAGTGTCGCAATTCATAGCTCCCAAAGGACTTCCTCCAACCTAATAGAGACCTTCAACCCTAAAGCCAAGTGTAAATTCATATTTCAGGTTCCTTTGCCAAATATGTACCTTCTCATCAATGAATGCTACATTGAACCCTTTGTCTCCCATTGCAAAATGTATACTAGGTTCTTTTTCAAATCAGGCACGTATAATAATTCTTGTAGATGAAGGATTTGAACTTGATTCAAATGAAGAGTAACAGTCCATATTCCTTTCAGGAGGTAGGTGGCATTATCTGCAAGTATTATTTCCAAATTAATCTTCTTTTCAATAAAATTTGAGAGGGCCTCCTTGTATCAAGTGAAGTGCCTTGAGGGACCACTATCCGTCAACCAATTATCCAAAGTTCTTGGAGGAGAGGCAGTAATGAGGGCAGAAATAAGATAAAAAACTTGTTTCTTTTCTACAACATTTGTTTCCTGATGCCTTGAGTTTCTCGACCTTTTGGGAGGTCGACCATTTCCATATCGTGTAGCAAGAGAATTCCTCTTTCCTTTGTTGTTGAACCTGTTATTCCTTTGATTTCCATTTCCCTTAAAATTCTTGCAGTTATTTTTTTATCATCATCTCATGGTGTATCCTTTTTATGAGGACGCTCTCTAGCATCCTGGCCAAACTTGTTACAATTAAGCATCTTCCCTTTCTTCCTTATTTGAATCTATATGTTCCTATACCTTTCCACTTTGGAATAGCATTATTCTTCCTCATAGCATGAGTGGAGAATGCAGTGGGTTCATTTACATTTGAAGGCTTGTCTCTCTCCATCATCCTTGTCTCCTATTAAGTGCATATAGTTAACAATTCATTAAAACCAGGAATCCTGTCATTTTTAAGGATAGTGGTGTTAAACACATCCTAAGATCGTGGGATACCTCAAAGAGAAATAAGAGTGACTCACTGTCAGCAACAACTTCTCCAATAGCTAGAATATTATTCTTGATTTTGGTAATCCTCATGAAGTAGGATTGGATAGACTCCCCTCTATCCATCTTGATGTCCTTCAGCTTGTTCTTGAGAAAGAGGATTTGATTTGAATTTTTGGCTTTGAACATCTCAAACAAGTTGTCATACATCTCCTTAGATGTGCCCAAATCAGAAATGTAAGAAACCAAATTTTTTTGAATAGTCCCTTATTATCTTCTTATATTTGGGCTCGCCTTTCTTATATTTTGTCTTAGAAGCAACTGGTGTATTTGAAGGAGGATCCACAACATTTCCCTCTACATATTTCATAACATCATTTTCTTCCAAATTCAATTCTAAATACATCTTCCATGCATGATAATCATACTTATCATTGAGCTTATCCTCATATTTTAAGTGAGATGAGGAATCCATTGAGCCTTTACCCTTTTCCAACAAATCTTTATGGTTGCTTTTCTCTCTCTTACTTCGGCTTTGTCTTCACCTCGGCTCTGGTTCCATGTTAATTTAAGTTAGCAATGGAATGTTATATGCTTAGCACAAATTAATTCACTGTTCCTTTAGTAGCGTGATGAAAATTTCCAATTAGTTCCATTAGAAATCACATTGGCATTGAATGCAGATAGAACATAAAACAAAATGCAAAAGACAAACTAAGACAAGAAAACACCAAATTTGGAAGATGCTAGGCAAAAACCCCAATGAGGGTAAAACCATTTTATCAATTCTTCTTATTATTATTCAATAGTTCAACAGAGAGAGAGAGTACATAAATCAAATTCACTTTCCTAATACACAGTCAAATCATCCCTGTCAAATTCCGCAGTCAACAATAGTCAAATTTTAGCCCTAACCAAAAATTCAACATTGGTCAAATCAGAAAAAAAAAAAAAAAATCCTCTCCTTAGCATCTCGGTCAAAGTCATTCAAATCAGCCTCCACAAAGATTTAAATTCAACCCAAAATAGTCCCACCAAATTTTTTTCAAACTCAATAAAACTTCAGTCAAAGTTGCGGTCGACACAGTTCAAACATCAGCAAATGCCTCAATTTTTGTGCCATCAAGTACGGCCTACAAAAATCAGAAATATGCCCAGAAAAATTGTAGTAAAAATTGATCAAAAAATCCCTGGTTAACACTTGTCAAAGTTGGTCTACAATCTGGAATTTTGTCCTATAACTTGTCTCTGAAATTTTCAGCCTCATTTGCCACACGTGTGTGAGAGAGAGAGAGAGAGAGAAACCCAAGTTTTACAAACCAATCTGATGTTGAGAGAGAGAAGAATGTGTGAGTGAATGATGTCCAAATAAGGTGAGAGGTCACTCCTATTTATATAATTCGTTTATTGTAAAGAGACACGTTCATTAGGATCATGGAGCCTACATTAAGTTGAGCCTAGCCTAAACAATTTTCACATGTGAAAGAATAAATTCAAAATCTCACTTCTGCTTTTCCAAATGAGATGTTATTTAGATCAATATTGGACCTCTCAAAATGAGGAATCCAATGCAATCATAGTCTCCATCAAATGAGGTTTCCCAAGGTAGAATTTGGCCCTAGTTTCCAAATTTAACAATAATGAATTTGCTTAACGCATTTACTAGATAATATGGAATCATGGCAACTATATTGAATGGTTAACGATTTTTTATTATAAATATCAACATATTATATGGTAATCCATATCGTTTTGATTAAATTATTAATTTATATTTAATTTCAATTTAATGTGAACCTTTTCAATTACAGGATATTTTGATTAACTTTGAAATTATTGTATTTTACTTTTAATGAATCTCCTTAACACATTCACTAAATAATATGGAATAATCGTAGCTTTATTGAATGCTTAGATCTATGTTATTATAACTGTCGACATGGTATATGGTAATCCATATCCTTTTGACCTAACAGATAATACAAGTGTTGTAATAATGCAGCTACATTTAATGGGTTCACACATGACGAAAATGGATTCACAACAGAGGGGAAAGGCATGCATAATTTTAATGTTATGCTTTTGCATTTCCATTATTTGAGGCTACATCATCAAAATTTGAAAGTGTCCTCTCCTATTGTGCAAGGATATGTGCATGTGGAGGCCTTTCCAGTTCCCATCCCCTCCATATATCTAGTATACGTCACATACATTCCCCCATCATATGCCATGCATCACATCTATTTCGTTGGTTTCTAATCCTCTATTGGTTCTCCTCTGGCTCTTGTACTTAAGGCTTCAATACCAATGGAAATATTAAAAAAAGCCTCGAAACCTACGTGTGAGGCTTCATCTCCACCAACAATAACAAAAACAACCTCATATCCTATGCCTGAGGCAGAAACAATAGAAGAAGATTCAATAGCACCTGCATCCACTCTTTGTTTCCAGTTTCTACTTTTGAAAGGTCAAGCTTTAGGTGTAGACCATCTAAATCATATGGAAACCTTTGAACTCTTATCCATATCTTACCTATTTTAAATACCCCTAACCTTATATATATGATATTGTCTAAAGCATATGGAAACCAGGAACGTTTGGTTGCTAACTGTATGTATATGATACCAGGAACGTTTGGTTATAAAATTGATGTATATGATACCATCGACATTTGGCTACAAAATTTATGAATATCATACTCCAACTTGTATGTTCAAGCTTTCATTTGTTGAATAATGGTGTGATCAAGGCTCACATCCTCACTTCTCATTTAGGTGCTCTGCCCACCACATATCACTTCATTATAAGTTTAAATTTGATCAATTGTACCCTTCTTTCTCATTCGAGGCCCAATTCCATCTTGGGTCAAAGGTAGGGCGGGGACTTGGGTGGAAGAGAAAATTTATCTTTGTGTTTTGAGATGGTTTGATATTCAGGATAGGAGGTCTCTGGTGGCTTGGGAGGTCCTCATTTTTGGTATGTGGGTGTTACAGTGTTAAGCCCTAGGTGTTTTTCTAAATATCTGGGTTGAATTATTTGTGGTGTGTCAAGGGGCTCAAGGGAGTCTCATCCTAGTGTGGTGGTGTTGAATACTTGAACCCCTCCCATTATGTTGGCCTGTCAAAAAAAGTATAAAAAATAGGGTTTTAGTTATCCAGAAAGCCTAAAAAATGTCAAAATCCAATCCAAATATGTCCTGCAAGACTGCAATCATTGTAAATCCTCTACAACCTCCTACTGTAGACATTGAACACACACCTTTAGCAGATGTGGACTATAAAATAGCAGACCCAGTAGTAGAATTTAATTTGTTAGACCTCCACTATTGGAGTTTTGATAAACTCATGCCACAGGAGGATTGCAATAAAAAAATCAGAGAATATGCAAAAGAACGGGTGGATAAGATAGAAGGACAAGGAATTCCCACAAGGAAGGTTTTACACAGAAGAGTCTAAAAAAGTCCAAAAACAGGGTTTCAGTTATCCAAAAAGCCTAAAAAATGTCAAATTCCAATCCAGATATGTCCTCCAAGACTGCAATCATTGTAAATCCTCTACAACCTCCAGCTGTATACGTTGAACACACACCTTTAGCAAATGTGGACTATAAAATAGCAGACCCAGTAGTAGAATTTAACTTGTTAGACCTCCACTACTAGAGTTATGATAAACTCATGACAAAGGAGGATTGCAATAAAAAAGCAGAGAATATGCAAAAGAACAGGTGGATAAGACAGAAGAACAAGGAATTCCCATAGGGAAGGTTTTACACAAAACTTTTGAAGATTTTTTTTATCTACGGCAAGAGATAAAACACTTATTTGTCATAAAACCAACATTTTTCAGATATGCTACGGGTAACATACCAGATAGATCATAATGGACCAATTGAAGAACGTCGGTAGATTTACTTTCACTTGAAGGAAAATTTCCCCTTTCATGTTTTCCAGCTACACAACCTTGACAAACACCTTCATGATCTACATTTAATTCGGGCATACCTATGACCATCTTCCTTGCATCAGGTAAGCCTTTATAATGAAGGTGAGAAAACCTTCAGTGCCATAATTTGGATTGAAGAGAAGTGTCGCAAATCATATCTCCCAAAGGACTTCCTCCAACCTAATAGAGACCTTCAACCCTAAATCCAAGTGTAAATTCATATTTCAGGTTCCTTTGCCAAATATGTACCTTTCCATCAACGAATCCTACCTTGAAGCCTTTGTCTTCCATCACAAAATAGATACCAGGTTTTTTTTCAAATCAGGCACATTTAATACGTCTTGTAGATGAAGTATATGAACTTGATTCAAATGAAGAGTAACAGTCCATATTCCTTTCACGAGATAGGTGGCATTATCTGCAAGTATGATTTCCAAATTAATCTTCTTTTCAATAAAATTTGAGAGGGCCTCCTTGTATCTAGTGAATTTTCTTGAGGCACCACTATCAATCAACCAATTATCCAAAGTTCTCAAAGGAGAGGTAGTAATGAGGGCAGAAATAAGATAATTTTCTTTTCTTTTCTACAACTTTTGTTTCCTCATGCCTTGAGTTTCTAGACCTTTTAGGAGGTCGATCATTTCCATATCGTGCAGCAGGAGAATTCCTTTGTCATTGAACCTGTTATTTCTTTGATTTCCATTTCCCTTAAAATTATTGTGGTTGTTTTTTTTTCACCATCTCTAGGTGTATCCTTTTTATGAGGATGCTCTCTAGCATACTGGCCAAACCTGTTAGAATTGAAGCATCTTCCATTTCTTCCTTATTTGAAACCATGTGTTCCTTTATGTTGCCACTTTGGACCATCATTGTTCTTCCTCTTAACATGAGTGGAGAATGCAGTGGGTTCATTTCCATTTGAATGCTTGTCTCTCTCCATAATCCTCATCTCTTATTGAGTGCATCTAGTTAAAAATTCATTGAAACCGGGAATCTTGTCATTTCTAAGAATAGTGGTGTTAAACACATCCTAAGCTTGTGGGAGACCTCAAACAGAAATAAGAGTGACTCACTATCAACAACAAATTCTCCAATAGCTAGAATATTATTCTTGATTTTGTTAATCCTCATGAAGTAAGATTGGATAGACTCCCCTCTATCCATATTGATGTCCTTCAGCTTGTTCTTGAGAGAGAGGATTTGTTTTTCATTTTTTTCTTTGAACATCCCAACCAAGTTGTCATACATCTCCTTAGATGTGCCCAAATTAGAAATGTAAGAAACCAATTTTTTTTTAATAGAGTCCCTTATTGTCTTCTTAGATTTGGCCTCACCTTTCTTATATTTTGTCTTAGAAGCAACCGGTGCATTTGAAGGAGTCTCCACAACATTTCCCCACACATAGTCCATGAAATCATTTTCTTCCAAATTCAATTCTAAATACATCTTCCATGCATGATAATCATACTTATCATTGAGCTTATCCTCATATTTTAAGTGAGATGAGGAATCCATTGATTCTTTATCCTTTTCCAACAAATCTTTGTGGTTGCTTTTCTCTCTCTTACTTTGGCTTTGTCTTCACCTGGGCTCTAATTCCATGTTAATTTAAGTTAGCAATGGAATGTTATATGCTTAGAAAAAATTAATTCAATGCTCCTTTAGTAGCGCGATGAAAATTTCCAATTATTTTCATTATAGATCACATTAACCATTAATCACATATGGCAGTGAATACAGATAGAACATAAAACAAAATGCAGAAGATAGGCTAAGACAAGAGAACACCATATTTGGCAGATGCTAGGGAAAAACCCCAATGTGGTTTAAACCCTTTTATCAATTCTTCTTATTATAATTCAATAGTTTAGCAGAGAGAGAGAGAGAGAGAGTAAATAAATCAAATTCACTTTCCCAATATATAGTCAAATTATCCCTCTCAAATTATGTAGTCAACAATAGTCAAATTTTAGCCCTAACCAGAAATTCAAAGTTGGTCAAATCAGAAACAAATCCTCTCCTTAGCATCTTGGTCAAATTCATTCAAATCGGCCTCCACGAAGCTTTAAATTCAACCCAAAATAGTCCCACCAAATTTTGTCAAACCCAGTCAAACATGTGGTTAGCACAGGTCAAACTTAAACAAATGCCTCGATTTTTGTGCCTGCAAGTACGACCTGCAAAAATCAGAAATATGCCCAAAAAAATTTAGTAAAAATTGATCAAAAAATCCCTGGTCAACACTGGTCAAAGTTGGTCTACAATCTAGAATTTCGTCCTATAACTTGTCTCTGAAATTTTCAACCTCATTTGCCACACGTGTGAGAGAGAGAGAGAGAGAAACCCAAGTTGTACGAACCAATCTGATGTCGAGAGAGAGAATAATGTGTGATTGAATGATGTCCAAATGAGGTGAGAGGTCACTCCTATTTATACAATTTGTTGATGGTAAAGAGACATGTTCATTGGGATCATGGAGCCTACATTAAGTTGAGCCTGGCATAAACAATTTTCACAGGTGAAAGAATAAATTCAAAATCTCACTTCTGCTTGTCCAAATGAGATGATCTTTAGATCAATCTTGGACCTTTTGAAATGAGGAATCCAATGTAATCATAATCTTCATCAAATGAGTTGTCCCAAGGTGGAATTTGGCCCTAGTTTACAAATTTAACAATAATAAATTTGCTTAACACATTTACTAGATTATATGGAATCATGGCAGCTATATTGAATGGTTAACGATTTTTTATTATAAATGTCAACATAATATGTGGTAATCCATATAGTTTTGATTAAATTATTAATTTATATTTAATTTCAATTTAATATGAACCTTTTCAATCATGGGATATTTTGATTAATTTTGAAATTATTGTTTTTTACTTTTAATGAATCTACTTAACACATTCACTAGATAATATGGAATAATTGTAGCTATATTGAATGCTTAGATCAATGTTATTATAACTCTCGACATGGTATATGGTAATCCATATCCTTTTGACCTAATAGATAATACAAGTGTTTTAATAATGCAGGTACTTCCAATGGGTTCACACATGAGGAAAATTGATTCACAACAGAGAGGAAAAGCATGCATAATTTTAATGTTATGCTTTTGAATTTCCATTACTTGAGGCTACATCATCAAAATTTGCAAGTGTCCTCTCCTACTGTGCAAGGATATGTGCAATTGGAGGCCTTTCCAGTTCCCATCCCCTCCATATCTCTAGTATACACCGCATACATTCCCCCAGCATATGCCATGTGTCACATCTATTTCGTTGGTTTCTAATCCTCTACTGGTTCTCCTCTGGCTCTTGTACTTGAGGCTTCAATACCAATGATAATAGAAAAAAAGCCTCAGAACCTAGATCTAAGGCTTCACCTCCACTGACAATAGCAGAACAACCTCATATCCTATGCCTGAGGCAGAAACAATAGCATAAGCATCAATAGCACCTGCATCCACTCTTTGCCTCCAATTTCTACTTTTGAAAGGTCAGGCCTTAAGTGTAGACCATCTAAAGCATATGGAAACCTTTGAACTCTGCTCCATATCTTACCTACTTTAAAATACCCCTAACCGTATGTATATGATATTGTCTAAAGCATATGGAAACCTTTGGATGTTTCTCCATATCTAAAATATTTTAAAAGGTCGCTAACTGTATGTATATAATACCAGCAACATTTGGTTATAAAATTGATGTATATGATACCATCGACATTTGGTTACAAAATTTATGAATATGATACTCCAACTTGTATGTTCAAGATTTAATTTGTTGAATAATGGTGTGATCAAGGCTCACATCCTCACTTCTCATTTAGGTGCTCTGCCCACCACATATCACTTTATTATAACATTAAACCTGATCAATTGTGCCCTTCTTTCTCATTTGAGACCCAATTCCATCTTGGGTCAAAGGTAGGGTGAGGACTTGGGTGGAAGAGAAAATTTATCTTTGTGTTTCGAGAGGGTTTGATATTCAGGATAGGAGGTCTCTGGTGGCTTAGGAGGTCCTCATTGTTGGTATGTGGGTATTAGAGTGTTAAGTATTGGGCGTTTTTCTAAATATCTGGGTTGAATTATTTGTGGTGTGTTGAGGGGCTCGAGAGAGTCTCATCCTAGTGTGGTGGTGTTGAATACTTGAACCGGGCCTGCCATTGTGTCGTCTTGCGGTGGGTAATTTGGACATTATTGTGTTATGATCATTTGGATCAGTCGTTGGATTGGAGTCTTTGTCTACATGGGTTACTTCCTCTACTTGTAGGTATGTCATGACAATGAGGCAAACTTAGTAGAGGGGGTAGACACCGTGGCCATCTAGATTTCCAAAGAGGCGACGCCTCATCCTGCAACGATGAATTTTCAACCAGTTTGGATAGAGAAGAGGAGCTAGAGCACAACCTCGTGTCATCTCTTGGTCATGTTGTTCAGGCCGCCTCCTTGGAATTGATTGTTGTGCAACTACAAGGGATACAGTCCAGCCTGGAAATCCTCTGTTGTTGAGAATCTGGAGGGCTATACGTTAATACAAATTCTCTTCTTGATAGTTACTTTTGAATTTAATTATGTCTTCTCTTCTTTAGGTTAAGTTAATCTTTCATCAAGTCAATTATCAAAACACAAGATACAAATATTAGGCTCCTAGAGCCAGGGTAAAACCTCTCCCTCTTGGAGAGGAAAACACGCAAATAATTATTCTTATCAATCTTCTAATGACAAGTACCATGACCCAGACTTAGACCCTAGACCTAGATTTTCTTCCAGAACCTTAACCTTCACCTTGTGTATGCTTTTATTTGATTTTCTTGGACTATGAGAAGGTAAATCAAGGATTTACCTTCCTCACTATTACTCTTGCTTCTTCTTATGATTATTGTCTCTTTTATCTGTCTTCCACACTGAATACTATCTTTGTGTATATATATATTTACGCTACCTCTGATGTAGTATCTGCACTATCTTACATATATATATATATATATATATATATATATATATGATGTCTCCTTTGAGGTATCCGCAATTCCCGTACGTTCTCTGTTGTGGTGTCCGCAGTTTCTGTTGTGATGTCCGCAATTCCTTTATTATCTTTGTTGTGGTTTAGATGCAGACTTATCCGCAATTTCAGAGTAATGCACCTTTAATTGTGTTGTTCGCATTCATTACAGAGATATGTGTATTTTCTCTTGGGTTGTCCACATTCATTTCAGACCTGTGTACAATTCTGTTGCTACATGATCACCAAAAAACTTGCTACCAAATGATCCGTAACTTTAGGTATATATACATGAATGTGTCAACTCTTAGGCCAACCATCCAGCTGAGTAATAAGCCAACTTGCTCATTGTGAATAGGCTGACATGAAGTGATATTTCTTCATCATTTAATGTGGCAACCTCCACTGTAATCACATCTTGTCTTTCATCATTGATTAAGGGAAGTTATGAGTTATACTTCCAGCAAGGTCTTGGAGCATGTATGACACTTAATTACATTTTATATCTAGAGGACACGAAACCTAATGGACATCAAGAAGAAGTCCATATACATAATAAATCTTGCTCATGAAACCCATGAAGAAAATATATTTTATTATTTTTACTTCTTCTTTTCATAATTACATAGTCAACATGAAGACCGACCTAGTTACACTTTTCAACATCTGTGACCATAGATATGAGGATAGAAATGAAAATGCGGCTTACTGGAATAATATTCAATTCTCTCAAGAGGAAATTCTGGAACAATTGGCGAACATTTGCAGAATCCAATGGTGAACAAGACTTAGAAGATCGAATAGAGCACATTGAATATCATCAACATGAACAATGGGGGAAGCTAGCTCCTACAAATATGCACCAACCGTTACTGCCACCTTGATAAGAAAGTGAAATGTTGTGTTCTTATTTTGTCATTTTTTTTGCTTTTTTGGCTTCGTAGCCCTCCGGAAATAAGGTGTCAATTGCTAAATCTTTTGCTTCATATTCTAGCTCTCCTCCCCAACAAATCTGGTCAGAATGAGGTAGGACGAGCTGATGAAAATATAAATGTACTTTTTTTCTTCATAGTAATATATAGGTAAGAGTCAAAATGAGGTAGGACGAGCTGATGATGATGGTTGGAAATTAAGTAAGAGTTGGACCTCGGTTCTCTCCAGGTAAATAAAAAAAATATACATTTATGTTCTATTTTATTTTATTTTATTTATTTATTTATTTTTTAAATAAATTTTATTTATTTATTTTATATATATTTTTTTAATTCATTTATTTATTTATTTTTATTTTGTTAAAAAAATAATAAATAATAAATAAAACAAATTATTATTTTATGTTTTATTTTATTTTATTTTATTTGTTTATATATAAATATAAAAAATTAAAAAATATTTTTATTTATTCATTTATTCATTTATTTTTATTTTATTTTATTTTTCCCTCCCTAAGGTAATTATGTTTATTTATTACTTAATTTATTTATTTTTCGTAATATTTAATTATTTTATTTTATTTTACTAAATCAAAATTTTAATAATTTGTTAACCCCTCCTTTTAGAAATTTTATTGAATTTATTTACTTATTTGGTATTTTATTTATTTATTTATTTAATAATTTCCTTCCTAATCTTTTTTTTTCCCACCTATTACCTATTATATTTATAATAATTATAAAAATAAATAAATTAAGTACTTAACAATTTGTTAACATATTAGTAATTAATTTGTATTTAATTAATTAATTTTTTAACTAACTAACTAATTTTCTAACGGCTATTTCCAGGCATTGATGCATCTCCACTATTTATTCTTCGAGATCGATCAGTCTCTCTCCACCTATCCTGAGGATGGACCACATTAGTTGGTTCGAAACGTCGACCTAATCCTAATGGTGGATAATTCCATGAGAGATCAAAACAAAACCTCCTTGGTACTATTACCATTATAAGAGGCATGAAGAACAATAGAATCAGGCATCATTTCACCGTGTCTTCCTATCCACCTTGCCAGATCATGGATGACTCAGTGGTGCCTATAGTAATACTGTGAAATTGCAATAGTAATATTGTGACATTGCAGAGCTGCAATGGCGAAATATTTGAGGTGGAGACGGGGGTGGCATCGAGTTTAGGCATCATAAAGCTAATAATGGGCAACTTGGGCACCAACATTACCATTCCTATGCCTGTTGTTTCTGCCAAGATTTTGCATCTGGTTATTCAATATTGTAGATACCATGTTCTTGATGCTCCCACTACATCGCTTGATGCTGTCAAAACGTGGGATGAGGATTTCATGAGACCTCTTTTAGATGATCGCGCCACACTGTTTCAAGTTGCAAAGGCTACTACATGACTTCCAGAAGCCTTTTGGACTTCATGACCCAAATGTTCACCCTTTAGATTGTTGGGTTAAACTTGACTTAGTCATAAAGTAGTTAGGGTAACCTTGGTACAATTAATGATAAGTTTACCATTTCATTTTATGGGCCCATTGTATTTGGTAACCCATAGTACTTATTGATGGTATGCATATCTACCTATATTATTCATCATTCCCCATTAAAACGAAATTGAACGTCATTGATTTTAATTGATCATTTCCACTTTTTTATAGGAGAGATTATTTATAGGAATCATAACCAGTAGGCAATAAATGTTAGCGCTTTGTGAATCTTTACTTGATTATAAATTAATCAAGATAACCTTGATATATTAATGTTAGGTTTACCATTTACTCATAATTTTGAGCAAACTATGGTATTTCATATAATAAAGCTTATGTCTCTTTATTTTATGACATAGTCTAACTAATTTATAGAAAAATGATTTTTTTATTAGAATTAAGCAATATAATTTTAAACAAAATTATAATTTCTCATTATTTAAATATAATTTTAAAAATTAAATAAATTTAACACACAGAAAACCCCTACATTCAAACTTTAAATATTAAATAATTTAAAATTATGATTCCTCAAAATCTCTATAACATTGAAAAAAAATAACCAAAAGAAATGCCCAAAAGAGCGGTTTGATCTATTACTTCTACTAAGCAATCTTTTAAACGTTCTCCAATCTAACGGGAAGAAAAACCAATTGCCCACCTCTACTTTTTTTTTTAAAGAAAACCATCCGCATATGTCGGCCCCGGGAACCCAAGAGTCTCACCATTATTTATTATTACTATTTTTACCTTTCTAAATTTAAGACTTGAGACCACTTTCCATTTTAACAATCCCATGTAGAGAGATCGGAACAAAAACTCCGTCGTACTATTGGCATTCTAAGAGGCGTCAAGAGCAATCGAATCAGGCATCATTTCATCGTGTCTTTCTATCCATGGATGACTCAGTGGTGCCTATGGCTGATGAAGTATGCAATAGTCATACTGTGAAATTGCAAAGCTGCGATGGCGAAATATTTGAGGTGGAAACTGAGGTGGCATCGAGTTCAGACATCATAAAGCTGATAATGGGCGACTTCGGCACCAACATTACCATTCCTCTCTCTCTTGTTTCTGCCAACACTCTCCGTCTGGTTATTCAATATTGCAGATACCATGTTCATGATGCTCCCACTGCATCGCTTGATGCTGTCAAAACGTGGGATGATGAGTTCGTGAAAACTCTTGTAGATGGCGCCACACTGTTTGAAGTTACAAAGGCTGCAGACTACCTGGTTATCAGAAATCTTTTGGACTTCATGTGTCAAACAAATAATAACAATCAATATGTGATATTGCAGAGCTGCGATGGCGAAATATTTGTGGTGGAGAGAGAGGTGGCATCGACTTCAGCCTTCATAGAGATGATAATGGACGTCTCGGGCACCAACATTACCATTCCTCTGCCTATTGTCTCGGGCACCAACATTACCATTCCTCTCGTTTCTGCCAAGATTTTGCGTCTGGTTATTCAAAATTACAGATACCATGTTCTTGATGCTCCCACTGCATCGCTTGATGCTGTCAAAACGTGGGATGAGGAGTTTGTGAGACCTCTTGTAGATGATCGCGCCACACTGTTTCAAGTTACAAAGGTTGCTGACTTCATGATGGCCGGAAACCTTTTGGACTTCATGTGTAAAACTATTGTTGATATGATGAAAGGGAAAACCGCTGAAGAGATGCGTGAGCTTTTCACAGGTTTGAATATAGGTTATTCGTTAAATCACTGAGAGCGTAGATCGGTGTTTTTGTTTCGCTTCGTTTGAACATGAATTTGGTAGCGTGTAATTAGGTTTAGGTTTCCTCCAACATTCTGTTATTGCACGGATTATAGGAATTTTTGCACTTTGGCGTCGCCAGTAGCAATTTTTCTAATTTAAGGTTTCAATATCATCGTCCAGTTCCTTCCATTTTAAGGTTTTAATCTCGTGTAGTTCTTTCGATTTCGTGCTGGGGAGGGGGCATTATACAATAGGCATGGCGTAAACCTGTAAGAAGATGGATCTTTTGGGGCCAATTTTTTTGGTTCAAGTTTTATGTTTTATATTATTATGTTGTGTAAAATGGATTTATTTTTTCTACAGTCGTGGAATTGGAAAAACAAATATGATGCTTTTAGAGACATTATGGATAGTTATAGCATTATGTGAGCATGTCTTAATTGACATTGTCTTCTCATTTGGGACGGGCCAAGTCACTATTAATTTGAATAAGAAAATTACTGAATTTCAAAAACCTTGTAACTCATTTCTACGGCATTTTTTATTTAATTCGTTTCCTATGTCTAGGGGGCTTATTTAAGTTGAATTTTTTTTTTTTAATTTTTAATTTTTTAATTAGTTTAGACATATTTTTTTGGTTTGTATAATTTTTTTTTCTTTTTTCTATGTTTCGATTGTATTTGTTTTTTTCTAAATGAATATGTATGTTATTATTATTATTATATTATAAAAATCTTTCTATTTTTCATTCTATTTTTTTATTAAATTTAAAAATATAAAAAATAATAAAATAAAAATAAAAATAAATAATAAAAAAAATTAAGTTTATGGGAACTGGAGTGGTTATTTTTGGTAGTGATGAAGAAAGGGAGATTTAGTATGTTTTGGTATTGAGGATTTCAACCAAAAAGCATGTTCAATTTCTAGCATTGTGGCACAGGTTAAACTGAACAATATGAGGGAAAATTTATCCAAATCAAGCTCATGTTCTTCAAATAATAAGTCTTGAAAACGCAAAATTCTAAAGCATTGATCTCTTCCATGTTAAATGGAATTCAAGATAGTGGCATATTCCTTAGCAAACAAGAGTGTATATTTGGAAAAGAGATGGTGTTGGTGGATAATGGGAGGCCTTTTAACAATTCATTGTCATGATAGTTTATATTGTAGATAAAAATCTCAATTTATCAAAATAGATATAAAAGAAAATTATGAAGATGGGGCATTTGAATCCCCTCTTATAATCCCCATCATGAACATTCATTAATTCTCATAGCATTCTACTTTCTCTAGTGGCCTTTGACACATGCTGAGGTTGGAAATTGTACTCACACCTAACTAAATCATGCTCTACCTCACATGCTCTACCTCATATGTTGGTTGTCTTTGTCCTAGCTACCAACATAGTCAACTTCATTAATTTATGTCCTTGATTCCATGTAAGTGTTCTCCCAGACAACATAGGCCTTGGTACTTCTCTTACAACCGAATTAACTTCAAAAAATTATTACAGTATATACACAAACCAACTTTTCATGGTTTTCATAGAAACTCAAATTTCTTGCACAAGGAAACCTTGACTATCCCAAGCAAGCAACCTCCATAACTTTTCAACATCTTGAATCCAAATCTTGATGTGGGCATATATTTTGATCATACACGATGTTGGAAGCTTCTCCCCATAAGAACTTCGATAGGCATTGGCCATGAAGCATAGAACGGGTAGCTTATATGATTGATTGATTCTACCTTTCGACAAGTCCATTTTTCTCATATTCGGTTCCATTATCTGTCCTCAATATTTTGATCTTCTTCCCTATTTGATTTTCAACCAAGGGTTTTAAATATCGAAACCATTTTAACATTTCGTCCTTCTTCTTCAAGAAATAGATCCATGGTTTTTGAGAGAAATCATCCACAAAAATAGCATAGTAAAAGTATCCCCCCAAATATGCTACGGGAAACATACCAGATAGATCAGAATGGACCAATTGAATAATGTCGGTAGATTTACTTTCACTTGAAGGAAAAGGTCCCCTTTTATATTTTCCACTGACACGACCTTGACAAACACCTTCATGATCTACATTTAATTTGGGCATACCTATGACCATATTCCTTGCATCAAGTAAGCCTTTATAATGAAGGTGAGAAAACCTTCAATGCCATAATTCGGATTGAAGAGAAGTGTCATAATTCATAGCTCCCAAAGGACTTCCTCCAACCTAATAGAGACCTTCAACCCTAAATCCAAGTGTAAATTCATATTTCAGTTTCCTTTGCCATATATTTACCTTCCCATCAATGAATGATACCTTGAATCCTTTGTCTCCCACCGCAAAATAGATACCAAGTTATTTTCCAAATCAAGCACAGATAATACTTCTTGTAGATGAAGGATTTGAACTTGATTCAAATGAAGGGTAACAGTCCATATTCCTTTCACGAGGTAGGTGGCATTATCTGCAAGTATGATTTCCAAATTAATCTTCTTTTCAATACAATTTGAGAGGGCCTCCTTGTATTTAGTGAAGTGCTTTGAGGGACCACTATCATTCAACCAATTATCCAAAGTTCTCAGAGGAGAGGCAGTAATGAGGGCATAAGATAAAAAAAAAACTTTTTTCTTTTCTACAACATTTGTTTCCTCATGCCTTGAGTTTCTCGAACTTTTGGGAGGTCGACCATTTCCATATCATGCAGGAGGAGAATTCCTCTTTCATTTGTTGTTGAACTTGTTATTCCTTTGATTTCCATTTCCCTTAAAATTCTTGCAGTTGTTTTTTTGTCATCATCTCGTGGTGTATCCTTTTTATGAGGATGCTCTCTAGCATCCTGGCCAAACTTGTTACAATTGAAGCATCTTCCCTTTCTTCCTTATTTGAATCCATGTCTTCCTTTACCTTGCCACTTTGGACCAGCATTGTGAGTGAATCATGTCCAAATGAGGTGAGAGGTCAGTCCTATTTATACAATTCATTTATGGTAAAGAGACACGTTCATTAGGAACATGGAGCCTACATTAAGTTGAGCTTGGCCTGAACAATTTTCACATGTGAAAGAATAACTTCAAAATCTCACTTCTGCTTGTCCAAATGAGATGATCTTTAGATCAATCTTGGACCTCATGAAATGAGGAATCCAATGCAATCATGGTCTCCATAAAATGATTTTTCCCAAGGTGGAATTTGGCCCTAGTTTCCAAATTTAACAATAATAAATTTTCTTAACACATTTACTAGATAATATGGAATCATGGCAGCTATATTGAATGGTTAACAATTTTTTATTATAAATATCAAGATAGTATATGGTAATCGATATCATTTTGATTAAATCATTAATTCATATTTAATTTAAATTTAATCTGAACCTTTTCAATTACGAGATATTTTGATTAATTTTGAAATTATTTTTTTTTACTTTTAATGAATCTTCTTAACACATTCATTAGATAATATGGAATAATCGTAGTTATATTGAATTCTTAGATATATGTTATTATAACTGTCGACATGGTATATGGTAATCCATATCTTTTTGACCTAACAGATAATACAAGTGTTTTAATAATGCATGTACATCCAATGGGTTCATACATGAGGAAAATGGATTCACAACAGAGGGGAAAGGCATGCATAATTTTAATGTTATGCTTTTGCATTTCCATTATTTGAGGCTACATCATCAAAATTTGCAAGTGTCCTCTCCTATTGTGCAAGGATATGTGCATGTGGAGGCCTTTCCAATTCCCATCCCCTCCATATCTCTAGTATACGCCACATACATTCCCCCAACATATGCCATGTATCACATCTATTCCATTGGTTTCTAATCCTCTATTGGTTCTCCTCTGGCTCTTGTACTTAAGGCTTAAATACCAACGAAAATAGAAAAAAAATCCTCGGAACCTACATCTGAGGTTTCATCTCCACCGAAAATAGCAGAAACAAACTCATATCCTATGCCTGAGGAAGAAATAATAGAAGAAGCATCAATAGCACCTACATCCACTCTTTGTTTCTAGTTTCTACTTTTGAAATGTCGGGCTTTAAGTGTAGACCATCTAAATCATATGGAAACCTTTGAACTCTTATCCACATCTTACCTATTTTAAAATACCCCTAACCTTATGTATATGATATTGTCTAAAGCATATGGAAATCTTTGGACTTTTCTCCATATCTAAACTATTTTAAAAGGTCGCTAACTGTATGTCTATGATACCAGGAACGTTTGGTTATAAAATTGATGTATATGATACCATCGACATTTGGTTACAAAATATATGAATATGATACTCCAACTTGTATGTTCAAGCTTTCATTTGTTTAATAATGGTGTGATCAAGGCTCACATCCTCACTTCTCATTTAGGTGCTCTGCCCACCACATATCACTTCATTATAAGATTAAATTTGATCAATTGTACCCTTCTTTCTCATTCGAGGCCCAAGTCCATCTTGGGTCAAAGGTAGGGTGGGGACTTGGGTGGAAGAGAAAATTTATCTTTGTGTTTCAAGACGGTTTGATATTCAAGATAGGAGGTCTATGGTGGCTTGGGAGGTCCTCATTTTTGGTATGTGGGTATTACAGTGTTAAGTCTTGGGTGTTTTTCTAAATCTCTGGGTTGAATTATTTGTGGTGTGTCGAGGGGCTCGAGGGATTTTCATCCTAGTGTGGTGGTGTTGAATACTTGAACCCCTCCCATTGTGTCGTCCTGCAGTGGGTAATTTGGACATTGTTGTGTTATGATAATTTGGAGCGGTTCTTGGATTGGAGTCTTTGAATGCATGGGTTACTTCCTCTGCTTGCAAGTATGTCGTGAAAACGAGGCAAACTCAGTAGAGGGGGTAGACACTGTGGCCATCTAGATTTCCAAAGAGGCGACGCCTCATCCTCCAGCAATGAATTTTCAACCAGTTTGGATAGAGCAGAGAAGCCTCCTTGTAATACTTCTTGTAAAGGAAGGATTTTAACTTGATTCAAATGAAGAGTAACAGTCCATATTCCTTTCAAGGGGTAGGTGGCATTATCTGCAAGTATTATTTCCAAATTAATCTTCTTTTCAATAAAATTTGAGAGGGCCTCCTTGTATCTAGTGAAGTGCCTTGAGGCACCATTATCAATCAACCAATTATCCAAAGTTCTTGGAGGAGAGGCAGTTACAATGAGGGAAGAAATAACATAAAAAAAAATATTTTCTACAACATTTGTTTCCTCATGCCTTAAGTTTCTCAACCTTTTGGGAGGTCGACCATTTCCATATCATGCAACAGGATAATCCCTCTTTCCTTTGTCGTTGAACCTATTATTCCTTTGATTTCCATTTCCCTTAAAATTCTTGCAGTTATTTTTTTTGTCATCATCTCGTGGTGTATCCTTTTTATGAGGATGCTCTCTAGCATACTGTCCAAACCTGTTACAATTGAAGCATCTTCCCTTTCTTCCTTATTTGAATCCATGTCTTCCTTTACCTTGCCACTTTGGACCAGCATTGTTCTTCCTCTTAGCATGAGTGGAGAATGCAGTGGGTTCATTTCCATTTTAAGGCTTGTCTGTCTCCATCATCCTTGTGTCTTATTGAGTGCATCTAGTTAACAATTCATTGAAACCATGAATCCTGTCATTTTTAAGGATAGTGGTGTTAAACACATCCTAAGCTTGTGGGAGACCTCAAAGAGAAATAATATTGACTCACTGTCAGCAAAAAAATCTCCAATAGCTAGAATATTATTCTTGATTTTGGTAATCCTCATGAAGTAGGATTGGATAGACTCCCCTCTATCCATCTTGATGTCCTTCAACTTGTTCTTGAGAAAGAGGATTTGATTTTCACTTTTTGTTTTGAACATCCCAACCAAGTTTTCATACATATCCTTAGATGTGCCCAAATTAGAAATGTAAGAAACCAAATTTTTTTTAATAGAGTCCCTTATTATCTTCTTATATTTGGCCTCACCTTTGTTATATTTTGTCTTAGAAGCAACCATTGCATTTGAAGGAGGCTCCAAAACATTTCCCTGCACATAGTCCATGACATCATTTGCTTCCAAATTCAATTCTAATTACGTCTTCCATGCATGATAATTATACTTATCATTGAGCTTATCCTCATATTTTAAGTGAGATGAGGAATCCATTGAGTCTTTATCCTTTTCCAACAAATATTTGTGGTTTCTTTTCTCTCTCTTACTTCGGCTTTGTCTTCATCTGGGCTCTGATTCCATGTTAAATTAAGTTAGCAATGGAATTTTATATGCTTAGCACAAATTAATTCAATGTTCCTTTAGTAGCGCGATGAAAATTTTCAGTTATTTCCATTAGAAATCGCATTAACCATTAATCACATTGGCATTGAATGCAGATAGAACATAAAAAAAAAATGCAAAAGACAAGCTAATATAAGAGAACACTAGATTTGGCAGATGCTAGGCAAAAACCCCAATGTGGGTAAAACACTTTTATCAATTCTTCTTAATATTATTCAATAGTTCAACAGAGAGAGAGAGAGAGAGAGTACATAAATCAAATTCACTTTCCCAATACACAGTCAAATCAGCCCTGTCAAATTCCGCAGTCAATAATAGTCAAATTTTAGCCCTAACCATAAAGTCAACATTGGTCAAATCAGAAACAAATCCTCTCCTTAGCATCTTAGTCAAAGTCATTCAAATCAGCCTCCATGAAGCTTTAAATTCAACCCAAAATAGTCCCACCAAATTTTTTCAAACTCAGTTAAACCTATGGTCAACGCAGGTCAAACTTCAACAAATGCCTCGATTTTATTGCCAGCAAGTACGGCCTGCAAAAATCAGAATTATGTCCAGAAAATTGTAGTAAAAATTGATCAAAAAATCTCTGGTCAACACTGGTCAAAGTTGGTCTACAATCTGGAATTTTGGCCTGTAACTTGTCTCTGAAATTTTCAGCCTCATTTGCCACACGTGTGTGAGAGAGAGAGAGAGAGAGAGAGAAACCCAAGTTGTACGAACCAATCTGATGTTGAGAGAGAGAAGAATGTGTGAGTGAATGATTTCCAAATGAGGTGATAGGTCACTCCTATTTATACAATTCGTTGATGGTAAAGAGACATGTTCATTGGATCATGGAGCCTACTTTAAGTTGAGCTTGACCTGAACAATTTTCACATGTGAAAGAATAAATTCAAAATCTCACTTTTTCTTGTCCAAATGAGATTATCTTTAGATCAATCTTGGACCTCTCGAAATGAGGAATCCAATGCAATCACCATCTCCATAAAATGAGTTGTCCCAAGGTGGAAGTTGGCCCTAGTCTCCAAATTTAACAATAATAAATTTGCTTAATGCATTTACTAGATAATATGGAATCATGGCAGCTATATTGAATGGTTAACAATTTTTTATTATAAATATAAACATAGTATATGGTAATCCATATAGTTTTGATTAAATTATTAATTTATATTTAATTTAAATTTAATCTAAACCTTTTCAATCATGGGATATTTTGATTAATTTTGAAATTATTATTTTTTACTTTTAATGAATCTGCTTAACACATTCACTAGATAATATGGAATAATCGTAGCTATATTGAATGCTTAGATATATGTTATTATAAATGCCGACATGGTATATGGTAATCCATATCCTCTTGACCTAACAGATAATACAAGTGTTTTAATAATGCAGGTACATCTAATGGGTTCACACATGAGGAGAATGGATTCACAACAGAGGGGAAAGGCATGCATAATTTTAATGTTACTCTTTTGCAATTCCATTATTTGAGGCTACATCATCAAAATTTGCAAGTGTCCTCTCCTGCTATGCAAGGATATGTGCAAGTGTAGGCCTTTCTAGTTCCCATCCCCTCCATATCTCTAGTATACATCGCATACATTCCCCCATCATATGCCATGTGTCACATCTATTTCGTTGGTTTCTAATCCTCTATTGATTCTCCTCTGGCTCTTGTACTTGAGGCTTCAATACCACGGAAATAGAAAAAAAAAGCCTCAAAACCTACGTCTAAGGCTTCACCTCCACCGACAATAGCAGAAACAACTTTATATCCTATGCCTGAGGCAGAAACAATAGAAGAAGCATCAATAGCACCTGCATCCACTCTTTTCTTCCATTTTCTAATTTTGAAAGGTCAGGCTTCAGGTGTAGACCATCTAAAGCATATGGAAACCTTTGAACTCTTATCCATATCTTACCTATTTTAAAATACCCCTAACCTTATGTATATGATATTGTCTAAATCATATGGAAACCTTTGGACTTTTCTCCATGTCTAAACTATTTTAAAAGGTCACTAATTGTATGTATATGATACCAGCAAAGTTTGGTTATAAAATTGATGTATATGATACCATCGACATGTGATTACAAAATTTATGAATATGATACTCCAAATTGTATGTTTAGGCTTTCATTTGTTGAATACTGGTGTGATAAAGGCTCACATCCTCGCTTCTCATTTAGGTGCTTTGCCCACCACATATCACTTCATTATAAGATTAAATTTGATCAAGTGTGCCCTTATTTCTCATTCAAGGCCCAAGTCCATCTTGGGTCAAAGGTAGGGCAGGGACTTGGGTGGAAGAGAAAATTTAACTTGTGTTTCAAGAGGGTTTGATATTCAGGATAGGAGGTCTCTGGTGGCTTGGGAGGTCCTCATTGTTGGTATGTGGATATTACAGTGTTAAGTCTTGGGCGTTTTTCTAAGTCTTTGGGTTGAATTATTTGTGGTGTGTCGAGGGGCTCAAGGGAGTCTCATCCTAGTGTGGTGGTGTTGAATACTTGAACCCCTACCATTGTGTCGTCTTGTGGTGTGTAATTTGGACATTGTTGTGATATGATAATTTGGAGCGGTTGTTGGATTGGAGTCTTTGTCTGCATGGGTTACTTCCTCTGCTTGCAGGTATGTCGTGACAATGAGGCAAACTCAGTAGAGGGGGTAGACACTGTGGCCATCTAGATTTCCAAAGAGGTGATGCCTCATCCTCCAGTGATGAATTTTCAACCAGTTTGGATAGAGAAGAGGAGTTAGAGCACAACCTCGTGTCTTCTCTTGGTCGTGTTGTTCAGGGCGCCTCCTTGGAATTGATTTTTGTGAAACTACGAGGGATACAGTCCAACTTGGATATCCTCTGTGACCATAGGTATGAGGATATAAATGAAAATCTGGCTTACTGGAATAATATTCAGTTCTCTCAAGAGGAAATTCTGGAACAATTGGCAAACGTTCACAGAATCCAATGGTGAACAGGAGTTAGAAGGTCGACTAGAGCACATTGAATATCATCAATGTGAATAATGGGGGAAGCTATCTCCTGCAAATATGCACCAACCATGACTGCCACCTTGATAAGCATGTGACATGTAGTGTTCTTATTTTGTCATTTTTTTGGCTTGTATGGCTTCGTAGCCCTCTGGAAATAAGGGGTCAATTTCTAAATCTTCTGCTTCATATTCCAACTCTCCTCGCCAACAAATCCGGTCGGAATGAGGTAGGACGAGGTGATGAAAATATGAATGTAATTTTTTTCTTCATAGTAATATAAATTTGGTTTTTTTATCAAAAAAAGAAAAAACTAATTAACAAATTCTTCAAGAATAATAATTAATAAATATAAAAGATATAGAAAAATAGATTTTAAATGAAATTTAGAGATCAATCTAAATATATGAAAATTTTCTAAAAATGTAGTGGTTTCTCTAGATAAAGTGAGATCTTTATTAAATTTTAATATTCCCAATTAGCCCAAGCTAATGGGAATATACAATTTTGTTTCATTTTCTTATTGCAAGAATAAAAGTGTGAAGGAGGGCAATAAAAAGCCCTAAAAACAGTAAATAAATCAATGCCCAATGTGAACAAGGCTAAATATGGGTTTCCTTAATAAAACTCCCTTATGTGTGAAAGGGATTATGAAAATTGACTGGGGAAACAAGACCAAATCCACAGCGCTTTCTAGATGCAATGTACCTCCTAGATGCACAGCGCAGATCTAGTTGGAGGCTACACATGTGAAAGGAGCTAAACCTATGAGGTGGTTTAGGGCTATGCAAGGCTTTCATCCTATAAAAGAAAGGGGAGAATAGCAGGAGAAGGTTGTTGAACATATTGTATTGAAAGGATTTGTCTGTTTAGACACTTCTCATTCTCTAGTTTTTTAGATGAGAATAGTGTTGTTTAGCACTTGGGTGTTCTTGATCGAGAATCACACCTCTTTCCTTGAGAGGCCTCTTGGAATGGTCTTGCATTTCATGTCCACTATCAGGCATTTGGCCAAGCTTCTACTTCCAACTAAAACACAGATCCTGTTGAGGGTTTTGTTATCTTTGTAAGCTGTAGCAAGTGGAGGCTAGATCTGCTCAGATCTAAGCCATTCTAGTGCCTCTTTTCACTGGGAAAGTCTTCTATCCCATTGGAAAGAGTTTATTGGATCATCAAAGCTTCAGATCCATACCTTGGCATCAGACCAAACTGTTCATCAAGTCTACAGTGCATTTTTTCTTCCACGACTGCGTTGTCTGCAAGAGGAAAGTTGTAGGGATTTTTGGCAACATTTGAGAAGTGATCTCTAGTGATGAGAACTTGTCTCTCACTGTGGTGATGCATGTATTTTTGTACTTATCCATGTCATATTTAGATATGATATGAAAACTCCTATATAAGCTTCAAGAATTCTGTAGAAATCTGCAGATCTACTATATGAGATCTCAGATCTACTCAATATGCTTCCTTTTCTGCTGAAAACCCAAAGGGGTATGTAAAATAGAGACACTCTAGTGTACAGATCTGATATGGATCTAAAATTTTGTACACAGATATTTCTTAGATCTGATTTTTAACCTAAAACTATTTTTTATTCATAAAAATAACATTTTCAAGGCTTTGCAGTGAAAATATATTGTTGCAACACCTCTTTTAGAGGGTTTTTCTTCATAAAAGTCCCTATATTTCTCTTGTACATTGAATGGGCTCCATTGTAAATCTGATTTACTATTTTATAAGCTATTTTTGAGCTACCATATTGGTCTTCTAATATTTTTCATTAAAACTGTGTTATTTTCTGGGCAGTGTTACTTGTGTTGATGCAATCCCTTCTTTCGGCAGTTTTCAAGCCTTACTAGGTGTGGGAGATTTGTTTAACCCACCTAGTTTGATTTGTTTCTAATCTCCTCTTGTATTTTGGTCTTAGGTTATCATATCTAAGGGATCCAAGGGCTGATCTTGGTTTCTGTAGAATACAATCCTGAAAAATGCGTTTTTCAGGCATGCCTTGCTAGCAGTCCCAATTTTGGGGATATTACAGTGGTATCAGAGAAACTATCTTGGCACAGCCTGTGATTTTCTTAATGAAGAGCCAATATGTATTTTCATGGAAAGAAAATACTGATGAAGAATTTTGGTTACACTGAAGACACAAAATAAAAGGGTAAGATCCCTTTTACTGGAAGTTTGCAAAGAGAGGAGTTTCCAAAAGCTATTTCTCAAGTTATGTATGTACTGAAAGAATAAATCCAGGGACTGAAGAGGGAGAGACATGTATATCCCTCAATATGAATTTTACATCAAGAAATCCCCAGTACTTCTTACCATGTGTGTGAGCATTCAACCACACAACCTTATCTGCAACGTTGGAACATGCCTACTTTCTTGCCAAAGAAAGAAGGAAAAGGAGGAACACCAAAGGAGGAATATTTTGGTGATTATATCCAAGAATATGAGTCTCTATCAGAGAGATTCAAATATCATCTCAGTTTCCCAGAGTTCTGCCAACTCAAAGAAGCAAGATCCAGCACCTATAGTAGAAGAAGAGGGTGCCTTTAGCACACCTTGGGTAGATTCTCTTTACCTAATTTTGATGGATCACCTAAAGACTCATCCAAGTCTTGGGTAAGGAAGCTCAACACATACTTTCAACTGCATCAAGTGTCAAAAGAAGAAGCCTTGAGAGTAGCAGCGCTGCATCTTCAAGGAAAGGCTTATGCATGGTGGCTATTTGAGTCCTCTTCCTTGAAAGGGATAAATATCTATTCTTATGCAAGATTCCCTGAAACTAGTGAAAAGATTTGATGTGAGACATTCTGAGACTTCTTGTGAAAATCAAATCAAGCCCAAGAAATTTGAATCTTTGCATAATTTGGAAAATTTCATGGAGCCAACTCCAGTCCTAAACATTTTTGAGGGGGTTGAACATCTGTTGCACAATTTTCCAGAGGCAAAAGCCCCACTACAACAAGATCTCTTTTCTCAAAGAGAAGACATGGGTGTTCCTTCTTCAGTAAGAGATCAAGGAAAAGGATCTCTTAATGATGAAGCATTCTCCATTAATGAGGAGAAGGGAGAGAAAGAGCAGAGAAGATCCTCCAGCTTTGTGATAGCAGGAGGAGATCTATTTTCATTTGGAGATGGAGATGAAGCAATGGATTCCACTAGAGGGGTTCTTGCACTTTTGCAAGGAATTCCTAAGGATCTTCTATATGGAGGACATGAGCAACATGTGTCTATGGAAAAATACAGTGATACAGAACAAAGGAGGGATCACAAATCTGGTCCACTATCAGAAGATGGCGCAAAATCTCCAATCAGAGGCACTCTTACAACATTAAGAGGGGTCTCCAAATTTCATGAGACTTCCACACATAAAACAGAGTTGAAATTGCGCAGTGGAAGCAGGGAAATGAGGATCTCATCTATCATGCATATGAGAATTGTCCCTGAAATCTCTTTATCTGGTGGCAAACCACCTGGGAGGCCACCTGATTCAGATCTTGTGGGAAAGGCCTCACAAATTGCTGCTCCAAAATTATATCTAGGAGGGTTTGGAGCACTTGAAGACAAAGCTATAGCGCTGGGAGACTTGGGTAAGCTCAAGGAGAAGGGAAATAATTTTCCCCTATCATCATCACCCACTCTCATTTTTGATCCTATGTTGTGGGAGGAGAAGAAGGGAAGGAACAACCTTCCAACACACATCTTTGGCATAGGAGATGTCAAGGGAAGGATCAGCAACATGAAAAAAATTTATTTTGATGCATCATCAGCGCTGTCATTGTTGAGCAGTGTAGATCTGTATTAGAAATCCCAACTGCTAGTGGATTATTCCAAAGATCTGCACACATGTATGATACTTGATGACCAGCTGCTGAAGAGGGCTACTTAGTCCAAGGAGAAGTAATCTATCATCATGGTAGAATATTTTTTCCTAGAGCTTCTAAACTCAAGCATAAGATCCTACAAGGAGCCTACAAGGAGTTGTGTTTCAGCCATCTATATTCCATCAGGATCTACAACATCATCATGAGGAGCTTTGATTGGGAAGGCTTGAAAGAGGAACTATATCATAATTTTCAAGAATGCATGAGATATTTGGAGTTGGGGCAGCCATGGGACTCTATGCAGGAGTCATTTCAGCCATCTCTTCCTTCTTTGGAAATGGAAGAAAGATCCATACACAACTCCTTGTGTAGGAGAGACTTTGTTGGTAAAGGATATGTTCATGTAAAGAAAGTTAATGTTTCTAATTGTACATGTTCTTTTACCATTTGTATGCAAGCCATGACTCCTAAAAGGAGAAATGTATCATGTAAATCTCATGTAAATTTTTGGGCCACTAAAAATTATGAATTTGGCCACTCCCTTGATGTGCAAAGGGAGATTTATTTTCATGATGGGTGCTTCCCAAAGGTACCAAACATATCTCACACTTTCTGCCATAGTGAGCTGACTTGGGAAGCAAGTAAGTGGTGGGAAAACCACTTACCATGTACTGATTTGAGGCAGGAAGGAGATTCCATGCATTGGTTTCATATGTGGGATTATGACCTACCTCCTCATGCTCAATTTTCTGTTTGTATGTACATAGTTTTGCTTCCATACATTGATGATATACTTGTACTATTTGTGGGCTTGTATGGAGGGAGGATGGGGAGCATGTACGTGCCACATGGGATGGAAACTCTCCATGTACCTTATGCTACATGTTTCAGGGAAAGTTTTTGTTTAGCCATGATTGTTTCACTTGAGTTCTTAAATCCTTATGGGATGGGTCATTTACCTCTCATAAAAAAATTGAAGAAACAATTCATGGAAGGATGGTTTGGTGAACACTCATCTCATGGAGGAGGCTTATCACTTGATGGTGTCACCAATGGAAGAGGAAAGGAGTTGCAGCAGTCAATCTATCAGTTACTTGAGGAAAAGCAACATTGTGGAGGGGAGGACTATAATATTCCCAATTAGCCCAAGCTAATTAGAATATACAATTTTGTTTCATTTTCTTATTGCAAGAATAAATGTGTGAAGGAGGGCAATAAAAACTCCTGAAAACAGTAAGTAAATCAATGCCCAATGTGAACAAGGCTAAATCTTGGCTGCCTTAATAAAACTCCCTTATGTGTGAAAGGGATTGTGACAATTGACTGGGTCAACAGGACCAAATCCACAGCGTTTTCTAGATGCAATGTACCTCCTAGATGCACAACACAGATCTAGTTGGAGGCGACACATGTGAAAGGAGCTAAACCTATGAGGTGGTTTAGGGTTCTGCAAGGATTTCATCCTATAAAAGAAGGAGAACAGCAGGAGAAGGTTGTTTAACATATTATATTGAAAGGATTTTTCTATTTAGACACTTATCATTCTCTAGTTTTTTAGCTAAGAATATTGATGTTTAGCACTTGGGTGTTCCTAATCGGGAATCCCACCTCTTTCCTTGAGAGGCCTCCTAGAAGGGTCTTACATTTCATGTCCACTATTAGGCATTTGGCCAAGCTTCTTCTTCAACCTACAATGCATATCCTATTGAGGGTTTGGTTTTCTTTGTAAGCTGCAGCAAGTGGAGGCTAGATCTACTCAGATCTAAGCCATTATAGTGCCTCTTTTCACTGGGAAAGTCTTCTATCCCATTGGCAAGAGTTTATTGGATCATCAAAGCTTCAGATCCATACCTTGGCATCAGGCCAAACTTTTCATCAAGTCTACAGCGCATTTTGTCTTCTAGGACTACGTTATCTGCAAGAGGATAGTTGCAAGGATTTTTGGCAACATTTAAGTAGTGATCTCTAGTGATGAGAACTTGTCTCTCACTATGGTGATGCATGGATTTCTGTACTTATCCATATCATATTCAGATCTGATCTGAATACTCTTGTATAAGCTTTAGGAGTTCTACAAAAATCTACAGATCTGTTGCATGAGATCTCAAATCTACTCCATATGCTTCATTTTATGCTTAAAACCCCAAGGGGTATGTAAAATAAAGACATTCTAGTGTACAGATCTGATATAGATCTAACCTTTTGTACACAGATCTGTCTTAGATCTGAGTTTTAACCTACAGCTGCTATTTATTCATAAAAATAACGTTTTTAAGGCTTTGCAGTGAAAATATATTGTTGCAGCACGTCTTTTAGAAGGTTTTTCTTCATAAAAGTCCCTATCTTTTTCTTGTACACTGAATGGGCTCCATTGTAAATTTGATTTACTGTTGTATAGGATATTTTTGAGCTACCATATTGGTCTTCTACTGCTATTCATTAAAGCTGCGTTATTTTCTAGGCAGTGTTACTTGTGTTGTTGCAGTCCCTTCTTTGGGCAGTTTTCAAGCCTTACTAGGTGTGGGAGATTTGTTTAACCCACCTAGTTTGATTTGTTTCTGATCTCCTCTTGGATTTGGATCTTATATTATCAGATCTAAGGGATCCAAGGGCTGATCTTGGTTTTTGTAGCATACATTCCTAAAAAATGCATTTTTCAAGCATGCCTTGCTAGCAGTCCCAATTTTGGGGATATTACATAAATATAATTATTGGAATCTACATTATCAAGTAAGTCTCATTTGATAATTTCTCTAGATGAGTAATTCTTGCATCAGAATTTTTTTTTCAACTAGTAAGGTGTTTCCCCTCAATATATTTCAAGAAAAAAAAATATTAGAGTGAAAACAAAGGTAGCACGATAACATTAAATTATGAACATAACAGAATATAAATGTAATAAATCTAAATTTACAACAAACCCTATCTCACTGACATCATTGAAATTGATTCTAAGGAAAATTTTCCATGTCAAAAGTTAAATAGAAAGTGGCACTCCCTCCTACGAAAACGTTATCATAGGTGACACCAAATTGGCTCCCCTGAATGATTTCATGGGTCTACACAATTTCCTTCTCATATTTCTATTCAAGAAGGAAAATTGAACATTCCAACCGAATATCAAGACAAATAAATCTCTCATAACTAACATCCAAGTTTTTGCTTATCAAAAGAAATTTTTGACCCCATGTATGAGGTCGAAACCAGTTGGATTGAAGATTACATATAGTACATAAAAAATCATGCATTGATTGAGAATTTTATTGGGCTTTGGCCCTTAAATAAATCCCTAACATGGTGAATATAACAAAAATGGAAGCCAAAGTGAAAAATCAAGCTCGATTTGGAATCCAAAGGAATATTTATATTTATCTTCACCAATTTGTAGGAAATAATGATATCATTCGAGAATGGGTTGTACTTCTATAACTCAGATGGATTATACCTTTGATTGTAAACAAAATGTTTTAGCCTAGAGAAATAACGTTTAAATATGCACCAATATGAATCAATTTGTACTCATTTTCAAATGAGTTATAGGAGGAATAAATGTTGGAAGGTATAGGTAATATCATTGGGGACTTTGTGAAAGTATTATAGGGTATCCCTTCTTTTGTCAACATTTTCGTAATTACTTTCCAAAATGCATCACATTCTAATACAAATGTTTTCCCACAATTGGATGTTGACAATACTTAATACTCGACTTCCTTTAAGAGAAGGAATGTGAAAGTAGCCCCGTTGTTCCATACAAATTATTTTTCCCTCAAATGATATATGAGTGGGCTTGTGATGCAATCGTAATTCTTCGCATATTTTCAATAATATCTAAAAGAGTTTGAAAGTTACTCTAAGACCTTTGATATTTTTAGTAATATTCCATTCAATAATAGCTTGGATATTGGATATTTTGTCCACCTTAACTCTTTCATTTGAAACAATATGACCCAAATACTATACTCCATGTTTCCCAAAAGCACATTTGGATCCTTGTACATATAATTGATTATTATAAAACAATTGTAGAACTCTATCCAAATGTGTAATATTTTCTTCCCCTGATTTCCTATAAGTAAGAATATTGTCAAGAAAAATAAATACAAATTTAGCTAAGATGGGGTCGAAAAATATTATTCATAAGGCTTTTAAAAGTAGAATAATAATTATTCAACCCAAAAGGCATGACCAAAAACTCATTGTGCCCTTTGTGTGTTCTAAAAATTTATTTGGGAACCTCTTCTTTCCTTAATTTGATCTAGTGGTATCTTGATTTGGGATATAATAGCTCAAATAATAACTCATATAATAGCTCATTAATATTTTGGATAGAGAATTTATATTTAATGTTGATTTTTTTTATATATCTATAATTAGGACACATTCTCCAATAATTGTATTTTCTTCTTACCATCATTATTGAAGTTGAAAATGAACTCTTGTTGTGTAGAATAATACATGAAACTAACATAGTAGCGATTCTTGGTTCCCTTTGAAATTTTAAGGTATAAAATGGGCCTCCTAAGGAAATTATAAAATAACAGTGGAAAGAATAAAATAAAATTTGATTATATCATCAAATTTAGAGGGAAAAAAAGGAAAAACTATTTTTTTCAACTCGTATTTTCAACTTATCTCCCTATGGGTTTGCTCAAATTTCGAGCGTAAACACTCATTGGATGCAGAATTTGATTTCCCATCCAAGGAGTACCCATGTTTCATACTTTCAATGGGCACTTCTACATGAAAAATGAGAATACATAAAAAAACGTGATTGTAAACACGTTTTTCATGTATTTCTCATTTTTTGTGTAGCATGGTCCATCGAAAGTATGCAACATGGGTACTCCTTGGATGTGGAATTAAATTTTTCATCCAATGAGTACTCCCACTTGAAATTTGAGTAAAACATTAAAGAGATAAGTTGAAAATACGATTTGAAAAAGTAATTTTATTGTTTTATTAGTTTTAAATATTTTTACTTTTTTACTCCAAAAATGGTGAATCATCCCCCATGGTTGACATCATCATATTGAATCCTATTGGTTCTTATAAAGTTTATTTTTGTTGTACATTTTTCTTAGGAGGCCCATTTTAGACCTCAAAATTCCCTAATGACAGGTCAATTTTGGCATCACACCCAAAACTCAAATCAGTACAAATAGGGTCTATCATACCCTAATCAATTACTACTTGCCTTAAACAAGTCATCCCATTCATGGTTTTTATCCATGAAATTTTCACTGCTTGAAGTCCATCTGAAATGCTCCATTGAGCCACAAACGCACCCCTAGACTACATTAAGTGCTTTGCAGAGCACTTTCTCCCATGCAAAGCAGCATTGAAGAGCACCTAGGCCCACTTAACAGTGCGTTGGTCGACTTTGAGTGAATTTTTCAAATGCTTACGGGAATCTTCCCACTTTCTAGTAGCTTCTAGAAGTGGTTCCACCTATCATGTTATCTAATAACTTCGAATATGAACACCATGGAGCCATTAAATCACTTATCCTCTTATCCCATTGAATAAGGAAACTCCCCCATCCATTTATGTAAAATCCATTCAATGACCAATTAATACCAAACTACCCTCATTTCCTATCAATTGAGCACTGATAATAGTGCAAAAGTAGTTGGAATTTTGTAGTGTTATGCTGGTGAGATTATAGCCCTTTGAGGTATTGTTTACAATTAATGTTATGCTACTCGAGTAATGCTATTGATGTGATGAGGATGGACTGAAGCTGGAGCACGTTGACAACGAATCGATCCAACTGGTTGCAACTTCTCCTTCTATCTTATAATAAAGAGATTTGTTCTTTTCCCAATACGTGTTCATGATTTTATATATGTATTTTCAAATGCAATCGATTTAGTTTGATTAAGATGAATAGATCATATGCCTTTATGTAATTTTTTGTCTTCTGTTAGTAATTGCAGGTACCAATCAAACAATTTTAGTTTGATTGGGAGCAACAGGAGCGAAAAAAGGGAGACGAAGAATAGTGAAGGATCACAAGTAGGTGTTCTTCTCTTATCTATTTATTTTAAGGAAAAGTTCAAGTGTATTTCATCTATTGTTCCAGGTGCATCCACCACACTTAGGGAAACTTATCTATCCATAGGTTTGATTTCCTTAAAACAAATTGGTGAATCCACTGGGTTATGATTGATCGTCCCTGATGATTTTATCCTTGTCTGTCACCTCTAGTAGACTTTACTTACTTCATTACAGTAAATTGAATGTGTTTTGGTGAAGGAAGTGTGTTTGATTTCCTATTTTGAGATTCCTATGGAACCAACGCATCATTGGTCTTGACGCAGTGCTCCGCAAAGCATTGTTGGCTTAGAGACAGTGCTCTGCAATGCATTGTCTCCCACTCAGGGGTGTGTTGCTCCTGTGCCCAACAAAAATTCATCATATTTTTGTCTTTTACCATCTAGTTCAATATCTTTTTTGCTAAGTTTTCAAGTGTCTGATTTCCTCTAGAGTCCAGATTTCTTCTGCTATTCTTTCTTACTTTGGGTGTCTGTTTGTTTAATTTTTCTTCTTGTTTTCTTTATCATTGTCGAAATAGCTCCAAAGTTTAAAGTTTACATTTGATTAGTTCTTTATTTTCAAAAGAGGAATTTTAGTACTAGTCTTCATTTCTCTAGAAAGTATTGATTGATTGTTTGTGCATCTTTGTTTCTTTTGCGTTCATTCACACTTAAAATAAATTGCAAAAGAAAAACATGCATTTTCATATAAGGTTTGTGAGTGTTGCATAGGAATAGTTAGGGAATTTGCATTTAGATGTGTTCATTTTTGTTTTCTTACAATCTAATTTCTCTATCCCTTGTAGCTAAGGTGTTCATTATCGAAATTGAATCAAAAAGAATGCTTATCATCTTAGTTGCATTCTATGAATTTAAAATACATCACATGGTGAACTTGAAAGGAAAATTTCTAAGCAAGGTAAACTTAAAATTTATCTCAATTAACCTAATGGAGCATTGTCACTTAATGATAAAATTTAGAGGTCTAGGCTAGAGACATGTTATGGCATCGTTAAACATAGCAGTTGTAGTTAATTGTCTATGATACATTACAAGTGTGATACCTCATCCCAAATACATTAGTATATCAGAGCTCTTCCATGTACCTTGAGTATATCGAGCAGTGTTCTAGTATGAAAAGTATATGGCGATGCTCTCACTATGCGATTTCGCATTAGACAACGCTAACATGAATTGGGCCTCCACGTACCGTCGAGTATATTTGGGAGGGCAAGATTACTATTCTTACCATCCATAGGTAACCGAGTCAACTGCCTTGTACACTTTGATACACTGAACACAACATTCGGGGAGATTGCCTACACGTACGTAAGTCCTTGGTTTACTAGGGTGGTATATTACAGTTCACATTTGTTTGGTAATCCTTTTTCCTAGAATTACCTTTGGAAGAAGATCAACCCTTTCCCCGTCATTTTCATAGGATGGTTAATAAACTACCTTTATCGCCAGAAGCTACACCTGGTCGACAAAGGCGAGATTGTCCTACCGTGTCTAGTACCTCTAGAACCTTTGGTGCTTCATCTTCATCTAATTTACCAGAGTCATTTGATCCTTTGAGTACTGAGGGTCGAGTCATTTCTATCGATCTTAGTTTACTTGCTAGACCATCAAGATGGAACCCTCACAGTTACCTGAGGAGACTGAAGTTGAATTCAGTGAAATAGTAAATCCAGAATATGAATTTGTTCAACCTAAAGTCGATCCAGAAATTGTCATTCTTTTACCAAAACATCTTTATCCCGACATTGAACAATAAGAATTTTTTCCTGTGTCGAAAGATGATCAACCGGCTCATCCTCAGTCATCTGTAACTATTGAGTCTTCCTCTTTACCACAGATTCAACCACCTGAAATTTATCTCCGGCCTAACGGTGAAGTACTTCCACCGGGTTTGATTTCAAATGAGGAAGAACCTCAGGAAGATACACCCCCTACAACCCCAACTCATTTTGTGTTGGGGCTTCATCTTTACCCATATTTTCATCATTTGACCTACACTGCTCCTGTTGATCCTTCTCAGTTTCAAGTTCCCGTAGATTCTTAGGGTAATTACTGGGTCATTTAACCATGGCTGAGACAACATCCCAGACTATACATTATGTTACAGTTGTGGTATCATCTACTATTGCTACTTCTTTGATGTTTACTAAAACACCTGAGTCTCATATTTATGGTGGTCCGTTTGTCCCACCGAGTTACCACTCTTTATCTAGAACCTACTCTAGTGCCTCCTCTAGGCCATGGAATTTTCCCATGTCATCATATATAATTTTATGTGGTTCCTCTCTTACGAGTACTGAACAACCTGATCCTTTATTTACATCTTCAACTCAATATCAGGTTGGTCCATCTGACTATCGTCCATCTTATCTAGTGATCAGGAGCTCAGGACAAAGTGTCGTAAAATGGTCAAAAATGAAGGTGCTCAGAACTAGTTTGAACCTGAACGACCGGATAGAGCTCGTCTTCCTGATTTCGGCGCCGCGAACGGTTCAGAAAACGGTCGCCGTTTGCAGAAGTTATTCAAGTTTGAAGATTTCTCAATTTTCATTAAAAATGCCAAATTTGACTTTGGAAAATTTTATTAAAAAAAGAATATTCCACATAATATTCTGGGAATATTCCATGGAATATTCTGCAGAATATTCTGGGGAATATTCCTTGGCAGCCAAAGAGAAGGCGCCACGTGGCTAGCCCGGAGGCCGCCACGTGGGCCCCAAAGGTTGGATTGAAATGGCGCATTGCAAAATTTGTTTCGGGTCGGATGGGATTCGAACACAGGACCGGATGCCTATTAACCGGTCGACTTTACCGTAGGGCCATGCTTTGGTTCTTGTTAAAACAGTGGTCCGCACTTATATTTGATCGAAAGGTTTGTTTGGGCGGGCCTGAGGAAGTCAGCCTCAAGGGCTGTTCCCTCTCCATGTGGTTCAGGCACAACCAAAAGCTAAAGAAATGCAATTTTCGCTGGTTGTTCAAAACTTTGGGATAATGTTAAAGGTGGGTTTGTTATGTCTGTGATGAATGAATCATATAAGACCATTGCAAAGACATAACTTGCTTATTAACTGTATTTATTGTCAAACACAACCAATATGGATAAGTTTGGGAAAACTTCCATTTTGGCTCTATCCTCATTTGTGGTATTTATTGCAGCCTTTCCACAATTGGTGGAGTTTCCCAAGGTGAAACTGGCAGTTTACTAAATGTGCCATAACTTCTGCTAGGAGAGGCTTTTGAAGACGAATTTTTTTTATTTGGTATTTTTTCATTCCTTCTAAGCCATTGTATGTGGTTTCACAATGCATTCAGTCTTTGCAGATTTTGTCTTGAAGTTCCAGGAGTCACTAGTGCCAAATCAGAGTGGGAGCTGCATTGGGAATTGTGCAGCCAGTGAATGTGGAACGAAGATCATTCCTGAAGTTTTTCAGCATTCTGAATCCATTTCTACAGCTCCTTTTTCCTTTTGAGGAATTCTTCTCATCGCTAGTCAAAGTGAAGCTTGTGGCCACTGCATTGCCTGGGTTGTCGAGCTGTCAGCTATGTCATCCATTTTTGGTGATAGTGATTTAAAAGTCTGCTTTTTTATTTTCATTAATTTGAAGTCTAATGCATAGGTTTCAACCTTGTACCTGAGTCATCTTCACCTATTATCTGAAAATTCATGTAGCCTAGCATGTCAGGACAATTAAAGTGGGCACGCACTGTACACTTCTTTCATCAAGTGTAGTGTTTGGGAAAGAGCATGTTTAGCTAATTCCTATCTTCTGATTCTGTATTTACAGTCAGATCTGTCTTTCGAGACACTCTTATTCTTGTATTAGCCTTTGTAGCATTTTTAATACAAGAGGACAAGCCTAGTTTGAGAGGCTTGGTCCAGCAGATGTAGCCCAGAGGAGGGGGTGAACTGCTTTATCATTTTGATGTCTTTATTTGCTGAAGATGATATGCTAAACAAAACTGATATAAAGTGTTAAACAGCAAATATACATAACTTGCATACACACATAATCACCTACTCAGCTTTATAAAGTTATTTGTCTTATTCCGCAAGACATCAAATTTCAAGTATGTGTATGTCAAAGACTTCTAAGTGTTAACTTCATTATTTCTTTAGGCAGAGCCTGTAGAGGGCCAGGTAGCCTCTGGAACTCATCCTCTCTTTAGAGGTGACATGTCCAGTGAATGCCCCTACAGTCTATCTCTGTATAAGAAATAAGAAGTTTTCACATTTTCAGAGGTCACTTGGAGTGTATAGCTCAATTTGAAATTATGGGAAATGGATACCTTGCACCCTTAAACAAGTACATTCCATTTTCAGATGAGTTGGTATCGGAGCCAGGTTGAGAATTCCTTATGGTGCAAAAGGTTTTAAAACAGTATAAGAGATTTACTGTTCTATTGGTTGCAAAATGGTTGCATGTATGAGTTTTCTTGAGTTGGAAGGATAGTTGTTGTTAGCTGAGTCTTGGAAAGGATTGAAGACTATTTTCCTTATCCAATTTACCTCAAGATTAACTTTGGAAAACAAACTCCAATAGTGTGTTTTATGGTTGCTTGATTTAGAAGGGACATGTTGTCTCTCATTGTTGGACTTTGCATCCAACTCATCGTCCCACACACATGCAGCAAGAAGACAAAAAGTTTGGCGCAAGTGGATCTATGGAGTCCATTATTGATGTGGAAAGGAAAGTTTCACATGAGGAAAATTTGCAGCAGCAAAAGTCGCCATGGAATTGGCTTGGTGAGAAGTGGATGGACTTCTTATTGCAGTAAGTCATTACTCGTTTTGTACATGCAAATTTCAGATTGGTATGCATGTATTTCAGTTGAAAGAATTTCTTTGTTGTTGCAAAATTTCGCCATGGAGGTGTAAAAGATGAGTATGATACTCACTTATGTTGCAGCAATGTCTTTTGGTTCAGCTCTTTATTATCCACATGTTTTTTGGATGATGTACTTGTGGGTATTTGGAAAGAAGAGTTGAAGTTGCACATGTACATAGAGGTTGTATGTGTAATTAGCGAACTGTATATAGTTCATTGTACATGATACATACAAACATGTTTGTCAAGATGTATCTTGTTGTTTATCGACTTGTGTCGGTTGTGTGCACACTTGTTACAGATTTTGTGTGTCATTGGTATAGCACATCTCATTGTCAACTGGTTGTTGATGTCATATGTTGCACAAGATGCTTTTGGTGTCATTTGGTGCAGAGAACGAAGTGTCAGTGCAAAGCAGTGCAAGATTCCATGAGTTGGAAAGGCATGCAAGCAAAGAGGGCACAAATTTCAGCAAGTGTCATTGCTGGTTTCAGTATGGCAGATTGGTATGGAAAGAAAATTTGGTCGGGATTCGACACAAGTACATGGCTCATTCAGCAAAATTCGCCATGTGAACAGTTGGCAATTCAGGAAATTCTTTTGGAGGCTGAAGAGAAGAGGATGTTGTTATTCTCTCATTTTCTGTTCTATAGTTCAGTTTCAGAATTTCAGTGAGCTTTTGGGGTCCAAAAGCTTCTCATTTGGGAGGTGTGATCAGGAGCTCAGGACCAAGTGTCGTAAAATGGTCAAAAATGAAGGTGCTCATAACTAGTTTGAACCTGAACGATCGGATAGAGCTCGTCTTCCTGATTCCGGCGCCGCGAACGGTTCGGAAAACGGTCGCCGTATGCAGAAGTTATTCAAGTTTGAAGATTTCTCAATTTTCATTAAAAATGCCAAATTTGACTTTGGAAAATTTTATTAAAAAAATAATATTCCACAGAATATTCTGGGAATATTCCGTGGAATATTCCGCAGAATATTCTGGGGAATATTCCTTGGCAGCCAAAGAGAAGGCGCCACGTGGCTAGCCCGGAGGCCGCCACGTGGGCCCCAAAGGTTGGATTGAAATGGCGCATTGCAAAATTTGTTTCGGGTCGGATGGGATTCGAACACAGGACCGGATGCCTATTAACCGGTTGACTTTACCGTAGGGCCATGCTTTGGTTCTTGTTAAAACAGTGGTCCGCACTTATATTTGATCGAAAGGTTTGTTTGGGCGGGGCCCGAAAGGGGGCCAGCCCCTAAGGGCCAGCCCCCTTCCCATGGGACCACAGACGCAGAACCCAAAGCCAAATAGTCGGCGCGCTTTTCGTTGGCGGGTTCAAAACTTTGGATAATGTTATATGGTGGGTTTGTTAATAAAACCTTTGTATTAAATGAAATCGGTTACAAAGACCGCCAGCACATGTGAACGTGCTTGGCGTTAACCGTAAACATTTATTGTCAGACAGTTAACCATGCGGATAAGTTTGGCGGCCTCCGCCCATTTTGGCGCCTATCCCTTATTTGGTGGCATTATCTGCAGTCTTTCCACAATTGGTGGAGCTTCTCAAGGTGAAACTGGCAGTTTGGTAAATGTGGCATAACTTCTGCTAGGAGAGGTCTTTGAAGACGAATTTTTTTTTTTATTTTGGGTCTCTTCGACCTTCTGAAGCCATTGGCATAGGTTTCACAGCCATCTGAGGTCGTTTGCAGGTGATTTTTCTCCGTGGAAGTTCCAGGAGTCACTATGGCCAAATCAGTTTGGGAGCTGCATTGGGAATTGTGCAGCCAGTGAATGTGGAACGAAGGTCATTCCTGAAGTTTTTCAGCATTATGAATCCATTTCTACAGCTCGTTTTTCCTTTTGAGGAATTCTTCTCACTGTTTAGCTTCAGGGAAGCTTTCAGGGCCACCAGGGCCATTTCAGTGTTGGAGCTGTTTGGGGGCTATGTTCATCCATTTTTGGTGATTTAAAAGCCTGTTTCTGCTATTTTCAACATTCTGAGTCTAATGGCAGAGTTTTTAGAACCAATTGAGGTCATCTTCACCTCGAAATTCTCCATGCAAGTCTAAAGGGCCACCAGGGACAATTGGGGAAAAGTACTGTATCAGGTACAATTTTCACTATTTAGTGTTTGGGAAATAGCATGTTTAGCTAATTCCTATATTCTGATTCTGTATTTACAGTCAGATCTGTCTTTTGAGACACTCTTATTCTTGTATTAGCCTTTGTAGCATTTTTGATACAAGAGGACAAGCCTAGTTTGAGAGGCTTGGTCCAGCAGATGTAGCCCAGAGGAGGGGGTGAACTGCTTATCATTTTGATGTCTTTATTTGATGAAGATGATATGCTAAAAAAAACTGATATAAAGTGGTAAACAGCAAATATACATAACTTGCATACACACATAATCACCTACTCAGCTGCAGAAAGTTATTCGTCTTATTCCGCAAGACATCAAACTTCAAGTACGTGTATGTCAAAGACTTCTAAGTGTTTACATATTATTTCCTTAGGCAGAGTCTCTAGAGGGCCAGGTAGCCTCCGGATTCATCCTTTCCTAGAAAGGTGAAACATTCGGTGAATGCCCCTACAGTCTATCTCTGTATAAGAAATAAGAAGTTTTCACATTTTCAGAGGTCACTTGGAGTGTATAGCTCAATTTGAAATTATGGGAAATGGATACCTTGCACCCTTAAACAAGTACATTCCATTTTCAGATCATCTAGTTTCTATTGGATTCCAACCATATGAAGGTCAGTATGCTCAAACTTCTTATACCCCATATGCTGGGGGGAAATCGATGGTTACCAAATATGGCAGTACTCCATCGTCTTTAGGTCAATCTTATTTTGGAATGCCTTTTTTTCAACGGCATCCTACCTTGCATGTTCAACCACAAATTGTTGTGTACTCATATAAACCAGTTCAACCTATTCCATCTGTACCTACTACATCTGTTATCACTTCCTTACCCTATTTACAAGCTCAATTAGTCGTATTTCAGCCCTCTCAGGCGGGTCCTTCAACCCTTTACCCTCAATTTTCTGGTCTACAAACTTCGCCTCCTTAGGCTGGTTTACAACAATCGTTTGTATCAGGAATTCCTCTACCACAAGCCATTTTACCCTTGTATGGGATGTCATGGGTTTATACTGGTCCTATCTATTCACAACCTAGCCCAACCTATTCTGGTTTGGGTTATAATCCTAGTGGGAAACAACCGTATTATCAAATCCCATGGCAACCACAACCTCTTCCTCTATCACAGCCACAACAGAAATTCGAGCAGTATCAAACCTATCCTAGACTTAGTCAACAAGCCTATGTTGGGTTTGGTCAACAGAAAGCTTATCTAGGTTCTATTCAACAGGCCTATCAAGGTTTTTGTCAACAAATTTACCCCTATCAGGGTCACCAGCAACAAATTCCTTATGCTGGTGCACAACGGCCTATTTCCCAAGCAATTCCATCTTACCCTTGGTGGTCGGTGATTCCTCATAAATTACCCTATGATATTCCGAAATTCAATGGAAACCTTGGAGAATATCTTTCTACACACGTTATGACTTATCATTTATGGTGTTCCTCAAACTCCTTGAATGATGATTCTGTTAGACCTTATCTTTTCCAACGAATGCTCACTGGTCCAGCTACAAAGTGGTATATTGAATTACCACGAGTTTATTTCGATAACTTCATAGCTTTGACCACTACTTTTCTAACCCACTTCCAGTTACCCATCAGATATGAAACTGGAACAGAACTTTTGGCCAACTTTAAAAAGACTACTGCTACTCACATATCAAATCAGATACCTGAGTGGAATCATCATCATCAAATGGTTAAAACCTCTGTTCCAGATCAGCTTTAAGCTGAGTGGTTTATAAAGTCCTTGTTGCCATCTATCACCAAGGATGTGGCCAAAGGCGGTGTTTTCACTAAAGAGAAAGTAATTTCTCGTGCCCAGTATATGGATTTGATTTATACTTAGTCTGGAATGCTCTATAAAACTATTATGAATGCACCGTGACCAAATTTTACTATTCCTCCTCCTCCATCTAGTAAGGATTCACATGCCAGCGATGGTGTGATTGTTTCTACCAACACTTAGCCAGCAAGTCGACCATCTAATTCCATGCTTGATGTGTCTAATAAAACCCCTGTTGCATCTGATCTTTCATATTCTTCTAAAATACATTTCGTGTCATCTAACAATGAAAAAAGTGACAAGAAACTCGGAAGTAAGAATAAAGGAAAAGATAAGAAAAAACAAAATTCACCACAGCGGGAAAAATCTTCTGATACATATGGTACTTCTCAGAAACCTCGTTACACCTGTTTTATATGTAATGAGGATAATTTTACATGAGACTATCCTCACCACTCAGAAGTCTTGAAACTTCTTAAGAATTCTCCCACATCTATTGTGTTGACAAACCCTTTACCAAATTCGGAAACACATATGGTTGCTACGAATCTCACTTCTACTTCACAAGTGCTTACGTTATCCACCACTAAGCCAAAAGCTGATGTTTTTGTGTCCACTCAAAGTAAAGATTACTATAATCTTCTTCCATTGTCGAATATTCAGGCTATAGATCAACCTACTACTTCAACTTCGACTTTGTCTAATTCAATTTCACTGCCTATTATTCCTGAGTTAACAATAAGGCCGCCAAAGGGAGTCATTCATAAATCGACTTTCAACCCTCGAGCTTGTGCAACTCAAAATTATAATGTAGTCAAATATATCAGTCACATTCTGGTATGTCGATGCTTGAGGTTCTTCGGAATTGTCCCTCCCAAAAGCACGCTTTGTTGTCAACAATTGGTGGAATCGATCCGATGGATTCTAATCTCGTAGTCTTTAACCATGTGGGCTATGTGCCACAATTTCCAGCACAATTAGCATTTTTTATCCAAGTAAATATCCTGAATCACTTCATTCATCGGACTATTATTGATGAAGGTGCATCTACTTGTATCATGTCTATGAATTGTTGGAAGTCACTTGGCTCACCACGTTTATCACAATCACCTAAGATGTTGAAATCTTTTGATAGTCGTAATATGAGCCTTGTGGAATTCTCAGTAATTTGCAAGTCAATTTAGGGATGAAAATTTTTACTACTGAAATTGATGGACCCCTTGACTACAATATCTTACTGGGAAGACCATGGGTTTATGCTATGTTTGCGGTTGTATCTACTTACTTTCGCATGATCGCCTTCCCCCATAAGGATGGCATCATAGTCATCGATCAACTCACATTCTTCGCCTATATTTCCTAGGAAAAAGGAAGCGTTATGTTCGTTCACATACCCTCGCCATCTCTTCAGAACATTGGTGTACGACTCTTTAATAATTTTTCCCTAATGGAAACCTTTTCGTTACCTTCGCATGCGACATCAGAAGAAATCACAAAAAAAGAAACCTACAATATGATATCTTCCACTTCATCTAATTTATGAAAGATTCCCAATGATTCTGAAATAGATAGGTTGGGTGAAACTATGTCCCTAAGTCCAATCGAGCTAACATAAAAATCAATCTTTTTGGCGTGTGCGAGAAAACCTGATCCTTTGTCGTCGATTGTTTGGGTCATTCGTTCTTTGAATTATGGTACTTCTTCTGACCCTTTTTCACGTATATTCTTAAATTATAAGAGAATTATGGACTCCATGATGCCGGAAGAAGAACCATGGGCAGATTCTCATCACCGGTCCCATATTCCAAATTACATTGAAGATATTCTAACTAAACTATATCGCTCAACTGTCATTGATTTCTTTACGAATTCCATTTCTATCCACATCATCGATTCTGAGTGAAGCCTATCAAATATCAAAGAAATGATTTCTATCGATATTTCAACCACATCTGGTGTAGTATAAAATATTCATGTAGGCGCATCTTGTTCTACATCTAAACTTGACACTTACCACTCTCTTTTTCATGAATTTCGTGATGTATTCGCTTGGTCATATCAGGAAATGCAAGGCATCTATTCCAGTATCATTGAGCACGAGATTAAAATTTACCTTAATGTCAAAATGGTACGACATCGCCTCAATCATGTTCATCCTAAGAAGGCTTCTGACATTAAAGCAGAGGTTGAAAAACTTTTTCGTGTTGGTTTCATTTACCCTGATCCACTTACCGATTGGGTTTTCAACATTGTTCATATCATGAAGAAACAAGGGAAAAGCAGAGTGTGTGTTGATTATCAAGATGTTAATCATGCTTGTCCAAAGGACAACTATCCCAATCCATTTATCGACCAAATCATTGACGAATGTGTCGGATGTGAAATATTTTCATTCATGGATGGTTTTTCCGGTTACAATCAGATCAATATTCGCCTAGAAGACCAATATAAAATAGCTTTTATCTATCCCTGGGGCACATTATCTTATCGAAAACTCCCTTTTGGTTTGAAGAACGTTGGGGAAAATTTTTTGAAGGCAATGAATTATGCCTTCATGACATCAAACACATTGTTCAACCTTATCTGTATGACTTACCTATCCCTGGGGCACATTCACTTATTGAAAACTCCCTTTTTGTTTGAAGAACGCTGGGTAAACCTTTTAGAGGGAAATGAATTATGCCTTTCATGACATCAAACACATTTTTCAACCTTATCTGGATGACTTACCTTTGCATTCACAGAAACGGGTTGACCACCCGGTACATTTGAGAGCCATATTTTTACGATGTCGTTACTACAAAATATGCCTCAAACCACACAAATGTGTGTTTTGTGTCAGTTCTAGTCATTTTCTTGGTTTTTTAATGTCGAAAGACAGAATTTGACTAGATCCCTTGAAGGTCTAGGCCATTCTAAATTTGCCTGCACCTTCCAACCTACTGCAGTTACAGAGACTACAAGGGAAGGTTAACTTTGTAAGGAGATTCATTCCCAACTATGCTGAAATGGATAAAGGATTTACTCAACCCTTGAAAATGGGGACTCCCTTCCATTGGGATTAGGTTGCGCAAGCTTCTTTTGGTGCTCTTAAAGATACCCTGATCTGAGCATCATTAATGTATCCCCCAAATTATCATAGCAATTATTTCTTGTATCTCATCGGTGCAGATACAACCATCACCATGGTTTTAGTCTAGGAAGAATATGGGATTGAAAATCCAATCTATTATTTGAGTTGAAATCTCAATGATATGGAATTTAATTACACTTATTTTGAGAAGCTCGCTTTGGCAGTCATTCAATCTGTACAAATATTTTTCCACTGTATATTGCTCCGAAAGACCATTTTCATTTCGGATTGCACCCCTATGACATACATTCTGTCACGTCAATTGCTGGGGGGGGGAGGGGGGGAATACTCAAAATGGATAGTCATTTTGCAGTAATTTTATTTGAAATTCATCAAATCCAAGTCAAATAAGTCTTTGGTTTTCGTTGAACTTATTTGCGACCTTCCCTCAAGTACCACTGAGTGTACATTAGAACCATATATTCTGGATGAGTCTTTGTTTTTTATTATGTCATCTAACCTGTGGTATGGAGATTTTTTGAGCTATCTACAGACCCAAACTTTCTGACCTGATACCTCTTTCTCACAACAGCGATGTATTTGATACCAAGCCAAATAGTATCTGATCATTGGCGATACACTTTATTGTCGTGGAGTTGAAACATTTTTATGTAGGTGCCTCACTCATGAGCAGACTAAGAGAGTTTTAAATGATTTTCACGCTGGTACCTATGGTGGACATTTGTCTGGTTTTGGTATCGTGCAGAAAATTATTTGTGATAGTTACTTTTGGCCTACCATATTTCGTGACTACATTCTCGCAATCAGAAGTTGTCATTCTTAACCCATGTGCCGCCAGCAATAATACCTCATGTCGTCGTTGTGGGACCATTTTACAAATGGGGCATTGACTTCATTACATGTAACACTCACTCTGTGGGGGGGCATGGCTATATTATTGTCTTTTCCGACTATTTTACCAAGTGGGTTGAGGCGATGCCTACATTTAACAACACAGGAGAGACAGTTGCATTTGTTTTCTTTAACCATGTGGTTACTCAGTTTGCTGTGTCACAAGCCATAGTTACAAGTCATGGAAAGAACTTTCACAACTACATGATGACTGAGTTGACTGCCAAGTTAGGATGGTCGCATGATAGTTATAACCTTATTATCTGCAGGCTAATGGACAAGTTGAAGCCATCAATAAAATTCATAAGTGTATGCTTCAACGAATGATTGGAGTTCTTAAACGAAACTGGAATTTAATCTTGTACTCGACTTTGTGAGCTTACCAAACCTCGGTGAGAAATGCAACTAGATTTACTCCCTTTCAGCTGGTTTACAGTCTGGAAGCTATCTTACTGATTCAATGTGAAATTCCATCATTGAAACTTGTGATTTACCTACTACCTAACACTTCTAACGAAGAGGTGCGTCATTTATATCTCATCCATATAAATTAAATGTGTCATGAAGCCTAATTGGCCATTGAAGCACATAAGAGACAAATCAAGGTGCAATATGACCGCAATTTCAAGCCTCACACCTTCTCATAAGGAGACCTGGCCTTGCTTTAGGATCAAGAAGCTGATACGATAGGAACAGGAAAATTAGAACCATTATGACATAGCCCCTATATTTTCAAGAGTGTTTTGGTAAAGGGTGCCTATGATTCGGTAGATTATGATGGGATTCCATTGTCACAGCCTCAGAATGGGTTGTATCTCAAACGTTACTATGCTTGATTCTGCGTAGTAAACACAGTATGATACTGTATATATATGGTTTGATTGCATGTGTGTCACAGTGTGTCTATTAAGAGATTTCATGTGGTTAGTAATCTATTTTGCATTTTGTTGCAGATGTCAAAATATTTGGAACAATTTGTTGGTCATGTCGATGGTGCTAGTCGTAGTACACAGAATCTATCCTCTGCAACATGGGCCATCTTCGCTCCAAGTGGCAAGTTAGTTAGTTACCAAGGGATTTGTATCGGTTGATCCACTAACAACATTGTTGAGTATAGCGCACTGATCTAACTCCCCTCTGATGCCATCTCACTTTGCATTCACCGCATCATCATCAGGTTGGACTCACAGCTTGTCGCACTACAACTTACTATTTTTTATACTGTCTGAAATCCAACTATTCATCACATGTTCCTTAGAGTTCGTCTTTTGGAAATACATTTTGTTTACATCCAATATCAACACATTTCTAGAAACTTTAACACCTTGACTAATTCTTTAGCAAATTACATGTTAAACATACATTTTCAACATATGTAAAGACAATTTTTCAACTCACATCACACAATTGAATAGGATTTCACATAACCATAGGAAAACACTGAAATTAAAATAGATAGATAATCGATTTTTGTACAAAAATTTGTGTCCAAGACACGTTGGTCACATGACCTAAAAATGTATTCAGACATATCATATCCTAAGTAGATCTAGTGGTGCTCATGATAGCAAGTCACTGCTTGAGCTCTCATGCGCAATAGCCTTATCCATCGGCTAGGCACACCAATAGTATGGTACTGCAGCCTCATCGGTAAATCCTTGATTCGGATATATGGTATCCTGAGATTCAACCCCTCTACATGCTACTGTAACTCAGCCAAAGTCTCAGTCAAATCCAAATCCCGAAGGACTTCTCTACCGATAGTCCTCTCTACTGATTCATATGCCTGATGTGGAAGACCCACTGGTCGAACACTACCCACATCTGTAAACATAAAACATGTTTAGTTTAGTATTGGAAACATCAAAAACACAAAAACATGTAAAAAACATGGTCAAAACATTTTACCTATAACACCCCATTGAGCGCCTACTGGTAACATCAAATCTGGGTCTTCGAGAAAATCCACCCCTACATATGGATTCTCCTCTATGATGATATGCTATCATCGGAGCCAAGTAAAGAATGTAGTAGAGAATGAGATCGATGACTGGCCAGCATGTATAAACATCAACTCTACCCACTGCTGCATCTGCGGATCCCTAGGACCAGCTACACCTAGTGTTACATGTTGTGGCTGCATCAATGGAATTCGCTCTAGAATTAAATTGATCAGGATCCATCCATAGCTAAAATTATTCACCCTGCCACTTTTCACTTTGGTCAGTTTTTCTTTCATCTGAGAGAAGACTGCTTCAGCCTAGTTGAACATGGTCAGCTCGAGGCACTCAATCGCATACTGCATGTATGATCTATTCACAACATGAACTGTCACACTAGCAGCTAGCTTTGAAATGGTGAACAAGATCGTTCGCAAATTCATATCACGCACATCCCTGATGTTTATCTTTCAATCCTTGCTAGGCTCTATATGTGGCCGACAAAACTATCAAATGTAGTCTCTCACTGTCTCACCTCCACGAACGGAACCTGCAAGTGAAATGGGGGCACCGCGTCGCGATAAAATTGTCAGAAATAAAATATCGTCGACCAATATTGGGAGCACTTTGTCCTCAATGTGAAATGCCTGCTCTGTTGGATCCCATGAGTGAATCAAGAATTGTAATAGTTCCAAATGTTGCCTCATCCCTGATAGTTCAAAGAAATTGAGTAACCTGCAATATTTTAGGTCTCTCACAATACTAGGATCATTTAGGGAAACTATATCATGTTCCTCATGTGCTCTTTCTCACCATGTAATTGATATTATGATATGATCAAAGCCTGCAATCAAACCATAATCTTAGTTAGGATCCATTTCATGTAGAAAATCGAAGAAATTTTGGGCAAAAAACACAAATAAAATTAATTAAGTATGCCAAGCACACCCCTGCTCCCTAGACAGAGTGTTGTAGAGCACATGAGATTTTGTCCAGTTCCTCTGCAATGCACCTTTCGACACTCAATGGTGTGTTGGTCCTAGGGCATTGTAGATTTTACCTAGGAGCCCCAAAACCCTTAAAACTCTGTCTGAAACTTCAAAATAATGATACCAATAGAAAGATAAAGGTCAGATCTCTTACCTGGTCCTAATGGCACGAGAAATGGTCCACAAAATCTGTCACAATCAACTGCTAAAGTTCAAGGGAAAAACTAGCTCAGAGAACTCAAAACTGAATAGTAAATGTGAAATGGTAAAATGACATGGTAAATTCTCATTTAAATGGTACTTTAGATTATTTCATGCATATTTAATGAATGGACTATATATTTTTACCTATTTTTACTATTAAACAAATATTTTTAATCCGTTTGGTGGTTCTTTGAGCAGATTTACAGCTGTTACAGTGAATTTGACATGCATGATCTTAAAATTAAATTTCACCAAAGAGAACACTTTTATCTCTTTTTCGAGCTCTGTTAAACATCAAAAAGGAAACCCCCTGGAGTCCTCTTTTAGATCTTTTCAGACTCCTAAAACATGAAAATATTTTTGAGCACTTGTCCTTTCGAGCTCGTAAAAGGAACTGAAACGACATCTGCTCAGTAAAATTTTAACCCTTTTCCAGACTGGGATAGATTATTTATGAAAAAGGAAAGTTGTAGCCGAACATGTCAGAAATTTCTCAAGAATAGCTTTGTTTTTTCCATGTTTAATCGACAAATTTATAAAAGGAAATTGTGGAGTTTTCTTTTTCGTCTTTTCAAACTCTCTAAACATGAAAATACCAAGTTTTCACTGTCATGACTCGTTAAAGCATCAAGAGATGAACTTGTCCATCATGAGTAAGACTGAGTTTCACTTTTGATAGACTTGTTAAAACACCACATAGAGATGAATTCACCTAAAGGGTGATATTTATACATCAGCATATCTCTGCTTGTTAAAAAATAAAGAGGTACTAGTCAGCAATGACTGGGGAAAATAGGAAAGGGATAAATCAATTTATGGTATCAAGTCACTCTTGAACATGACACTCGTTCACTTCATCTCTGTGGCTATCGGGTTGGGTTATCTACTTGATGGTCTATCATACCTATGGTCTATCATACCATCCATCACTTTTATTTTGGGTCAATGTTTCCAACTCATTCAGTGTCGTTGATATATTCAAGAGAATTCACTCACTAATTCCTCATCCTCTGCAATACTCATAAACTTTCATTTCATGACCGCCATCCTTGAACACTGCTTCATTAGTTACATTCTGTCTCTGAAATCATTACTCTCATTTCATGTCGTTGATGGGGGATACATAAAGGCCCTCTTGTGACGATTTGCTTCCTGTCGACATCAGTTCATCATCCTGTAAGTTGACTTAGAAACATCCTTCCAGTACCTTCGAGCTTGCATACATCAATGGCAAGTTTCTCGCTTCTAGCAACAAGTTGACATCACTGGACACCAAATCATCTATTCACACCATGCAGACTGTATTGCAGTACCTTGAGATTCATTATCATCATCGGTGGTTTCTCCCGCATTTGTTAATGGCTTACGTCATTGGCTGGTAATCAAACGGTGTCTTCCCATGTTCGACTTCAGATCACATATTTGCATGGTTAGACTCGTACTTGAGTGATTGAGTGAATGAGATAGAAGACCTCGGATCTAGTTTCATCCATCTAAGCTGTGATTTTAGGAGTAGTACCATATCATCCATCGATGGCTTTACACATATGGTCATCCTATCATGGGTCTATATCTATAGATGAATTTCTGATTTATGTACATGTTATTATAGTTTATGTGCTACGTATGGATATGCCTCCCTCTGCAATTCATGTCCAAAATGTAAAATATATCATGATTTAATATATTGTAATTAATGCAGGTCAGCGTCTTCTTCAGATCCTACTCATCACATCGTAAAGAATATCACTCAACATTATCATTTTTAACTTCATGCTTTAGGGGGAAGCTGTTATAGGTCAATTTGGGAATCACTCCCGAAGCTCAGATCCGTACAAACAGGGTCTATCACAACCTAAATTAGTTGCTACTTGCCTTACACAAGTCATCCCATTGCTGGTTTTTATCCATGAAAGTTTCACTTCTTGAAGTTCACCTGAAATGCTCCATTGAGCCACCAACACACCCCTAAACTACAGTAAGTTCTTTGTAGAGCACTTACTCCCATGTAAAGAAGCATTGCAAAGTACCTAGGCCTACTTAACAGTGCGTTGGTCAAATTTGAGCAAATTGTTCAAATGATTCCGAGAATCTTCCCACTTTCTAGTGGCTTCTAGAAGTGGTTCTAGCTATCATGCTATCTGATAACTTCAAATGAGAACACCGTGGATCCATTAAATCACTTATCCTCTTATCCCATTGAACAAAGAAACTCCCTCATCCATTTATGGAAAATACATTCAATGACCAATTAAAGCCAAACTACCCTCATTTCCAATAAATTGAGCACTAATCATAGTGCAAAAGGAGCTTGAATTTTGTAGTGTTATGCTGGTGAGATTATAGCTCTTTGAGGTATTGTTTGAAATTAATGTTATGCTACTGTAGTAATGCTACTGATGTATGAGGATGGAATGAAGTTAGAGCGAGTTGACATCGAATCAATCCAACTAGTTGTAACTTATCCTTCTATCTTGTAATAAATAGATTTGTTCTTTTCCCAATACATGTGTTCGTGCTTTTATATGTGTATTTTCAAATGAAATCGATAATTTGATTAAGATGCATAGATCATATGCCTTTGTGTCATTTTTTGTATTCTGTTAGTAATTGCAGGTACCAATCAAACGAGTTTAGTTCGATTGGGAGCAACGAGAATGAAAAAAAGGAGACGAAGAATAGCGAAGGATCACAAGTACGTGTTCTTCTCTTATCTGTTTATCTTAAGGAAAATTTAAAGTTTCTTTCATTTTTTTTCTAGGTGCATCCATCACACTTAGGGAAACTTATCTAGCCATAGGTTTTATTTCCATAAAACAACAAGGGCTCACCAGGTTGGATGAAAAAACAGACACATTAGGAAGCATCAAAGAAAACAAGGGCATTATCAAGCAGCCATCAAAAAAAAATATGAAGCCCTACAAGAAGAGAAATAAGAACCAACATCAAGGGACAAAAATGACAGAGACAATCAAGGGATAGTCCAAAACCCAACCAATCAAAATCATACACAAATGGATCAATCTGAGCACTAGCATCATAGAATACAGCCTGTATTCCTTCTTCCCTCATCATATGGAATTTGATTGTACTCAGAGATACATGGGTCTACTTACATCTTTTGAGTACTTTTTCTGGATTTTCCAACCCTTCTTCAAATGAGTTTCCATATAGAGTAAAATCATCCATATATATTTCAACATTGTCATCGACCAAATCAGAAAAAATTCCTAGAATTTCCCTCTGGAAGGTTGCAGGTGCATTACACAGGCCAAATGGGAGGACCATGTATGTAAAGGTCCCCCATGGGCATGTGAAATTTGTTTTTTCCTGGTCTTCCAGGGCTATTTGGATCTGGTTATACCCACTAAACTTGTCTAGGAAGGAAAAGAACATTTTCCGAGCCAAGGTGTCCAGGACTTGGTCAATGAATGGCAAAGGGAAATGGTATTTTTGAGTTTCCTTATTTAGCTCCCTATAATCTAAACAGATCCGCCATTTACCATTCTTTTTGGGAACAATAACTAGCAGAGACACCCATTGGCTATCCGAGATGGGGTAAATGAAACCTACATCCAATAATTTTTGTAATTCTTCCTAGACAATGTTCTTTAGAGCAGGATTCATTCTTCATTGGGGTTGTCTCACAGGGCGGAAATCTTCCTTAATATAAATATGATGAGTACATAAATTAGCAGGGATTCCCTTCATGTCGATATAATCCCAGGCAAAATATTCCTGATGGTCTTGAAGGACTTTTAAAAGCTACTTTGTCTGGGATTTTGACAGATTTAGGTTGATATTAAGTGTCTTCCCTGGTTCAATTTCAATCTGAATACTATCATGGGATGTAGTTACAGGAATGTCTTCAATTTTATCTTCTGGTTCAATTTTTTCTTGTGTGTCACAGCTCATAGCAGACTCTAAAATTTTACGAGTTAAATTGGAAATAGAACCGGGATCATTAATAAAAGTGTTAATGGTGGCGTCCTCAATTTCTATTTTGAATTGATAGGCCAAACATGGTGAATATAACAAAAATGGAAGCCAAAGTGAAAAATCAAGCTCGATTTGGAATCCAAAGGAATATTTATATTTATCTTCACCAATTTGTAGGAAATAATGATATCATTCGAGAATGGGTTGTACTTCTATAACTCAGATGGATTATACCTTTGATTGTAAACAAAATGTTTTAGCCTAGAGAAATAACGTTTAAATATGCACCAATATGAATCAATTTGTACTCATTTTCAAATGAGTTATAGGAGGAATAAATGTTGGAAGGTATAGGTAATATCATTGGGGACTTTGTGAAAGTATTATAGGGTATCCCTTCTTTTGTCAACATTTTCGTAATTACTTTCCAAAATGCATCACATTCTAATACAAATGTTTTCCCACAATTGGATGTTGACAATACTTAATACTCGACTTCCTTTAAGAGAAGGAATGTGAAAGTAGCCCCGTTGTTCCATACAAATAATTTTTCCCTCAAATGATATATGAGTGGGCTTGTGATGCAATCGTAATTCTTCGCATATTTTCAATAATATCTAAAAGAGTTTGAAAGTTACTCTAAGACCTTTGATATTTTTAGTAATATTCCATTCAATAATAGCTTGGATATTGGATATTTTGTCCACCTTAACTCTTTCATTTGAAACAATATGACCCAAATACTATACTCCATGTTTCCCAAAAGCACATTTGGATCCTTGTACATATAATTGATTATTATAAAACAATTGTAGAACTCTATCCAAATGTGTAATATTTTCTTCCCCTGATTTCCTATAAGTAAGAATATTGTCAAGAAAAATAAATACAAATTTAGCTAAGATGGGGTCGAAAAATATTATTCATAAGGCTTTTAAAAGTAGAATAATAATTATTCAACCCAAAAGGCATGACCAAAAACTCATTGTGCCCTTTGTGTGTTCTAAAAATTTATTTGGGAACCTCTTCTTTCCTTAATTTGATCTAGTGGTATCTTGATTTGGGATATAATAGCTCAAATAATAACTCATATAATAGCTCATTAATATTTTGGATAGAGAATTTATATTTAATGTTGATTTTTTTTATATATCTATAATTAGGACACATTCTCCAATAATTGTATTTTCTTCTTACCATCATTATTGAAGTTGAAAATGAACTCTTGTTGTGTAGAATAATACATGAAACTAACATAGTAGCGATTCTTGGTTCCCTTTGAAATTTTAAAGTATAAAATGGGCCTCCTAAGGAAATTATAAAATAACAGTGGAAAGAATAAAATAAAATTTGATTACATCATCAAATTTAGAGGGAAAAAAAGGAAAAACTATTTTTTTCAACTCGTATTTTCAACTTATCTCCCTATGGGTTTGCTCAAATTTCGAGCGTAAACACTCATTGGATGCAGAATTTGATTTCCCATCCAAGGAGTACCCATGTTTCATACTTTCAATGGGCACTTCTACATGAAAAATGAGAATACATAAAAAAACGTGATTGTAAACACGTTTTTCATGTATTTCTCATTTTTTGTGTAGCATGGTCCATCGAAAGTATGCAACATGGGTACTCCTTGAATGTGGAATTAAATTTTTCATCCAATGAGTACTCCCACTTGAAATTTGAGTAAAACATTAAAGAGATAAGTTGAAAATACGAGTTGAAAAAGTAGTTTTATTGTTTTATTATTTTTAAATATTTTTACTTTTTTACTCCAAAAATGGTGAATCATCCCCCATGGTTGACATCATCATATTGAATCCTATTGGTTCTTATAAAGTTTATTTTTGTTGTACATTTTTCTTAGGAGGCCCATTTTAGACCTCAAAATTCCCTAATGACAGGTCAATTTTGGCATCACACCCAAAACTCAAATCAGTACAAATAGGGTCTATCATACCCTAATCAATTACTACTTGCCTTAAACAAGTCATCCCATTCATGGTTTTTATCCATGAAATTTTCACTGCTTGAAGTCCATCTGAAATGCTCCATTGAGCCACAAACGCACCCCTAGACTACATTAAGTGCTTTGCAGAGCACTTTCTCCCATGCAAAGCAGCATTGAAGAGCACCTAGGCCCACTTAACAGTGCGTTGGTCGACTTTGAGTGAATTTTTCAAATGCTTACGGGAATCTTCCCACTTTCTAGTAGCTTCTAGAAGTGGTTCCACCTATCATGTTATCTAATAACTTCGAATATGAACACCATGGAGCCATTAAATCACTTATCCTCTTATCCCATTGAATAAGGAAACTCCCCCATCCATTTATGTAAAATCCATTCAATGACCAATTAATACCAAACTACCCTCATTTCCTATCAATTGAGCACTAATAATAGTGCAAAAGTAGTTGGAATTTTGTAGTGTTATGCTGGTGATATTATAGCCCTTTGAGGTATTGTTTACAATTAATGTTATGCTACTGGAGTAATGCTATTGATGTGATGAGGATGGAATGAAGCTGGAGCAAGTTGACAACGAATCGATCCAACTGGTTGCAACTTCTCCTTCTATCTTATAATAAAGAGATTTGTTCTTTTCCCAATACGTGTTCATGATTTTATATATGTATTTTCAAATGCAATCGATTTAGTTTGATTAAGATGAATAGATCATATGCCTTTATGTAATTTTTTGTCTTCTGTTAGTAATTGCAGGTACCAATCAAACGATTTTAGTTTGATTGGGAGCAACAGGAGCGAAAAAAGGGAGACGAAGAATAGTGAAGGATCACAAGTAGGTGTTCTTCTCTTATCTGTTTATCGTAAGGAAAAGTTCAAGTGTATTTCATCTATTGTTCTAGGTGCATCCACCACACTTAGGGAAACTTATCTATCCATAGGTTTGATTTCCTTAAAATAAATTGGCAAATCCACTGGGTTATGATTGATCGTCCCTGATGATTTTATCCTTGTCTGTCACCTCTAGTAGACTTTACTTACTTCATTACAGTAAATTGAATGTGTTTTGGTGAAGGAAGTGTGTTTGATTTCCTATTTTGAGATTCCTATGGAACCAACGCATCATTGGTCTTGACGCAGTGCTCCGCAAAGCATTGTTGGATTAGAGACAGTGCTCTGCAATGCATTGTCTCCCACTCAGGGGTGCGTTGCTCCTGTGCCCAACAAAAATTCATCATATTTTTGTCTTTTACCATCTAGTTCAATATATTTTTTGCTAAGTTTTCAAGTGTCTGATTTCCTCTAGAGTCCAGATTTCTTCTGCTATTCTTTCTTACTTTGGGTGTCTATTTGTTTAATTTTTCTTCTTGTTTTCTTTATCATTGTCGAAATAGCTCCAAAGTTTAAAGTTTACATTTGATTAGTTCTTTATTTTCAAAAGAGGAATTTTCGTACTAGTCTTCATTTCTCTAGAAAGTATTGATTGATTGTTTGTGCATCTTTGTTTCTTTTGCGTTCATTCACACTTAAAATAAATTGCAAAAGAAAAACATGCATTTTCATATAAGGTTTGTGAGTGTTGCATAGGAATAGTTAGGGAATTTGCATTTAGATGTGTTCATTTTTGTTTTCTTACAATCTAATTTCTCTATCCCTTGTAGCTAAGGTGTTCATTATCGAAATTGAATCAAAAAGAATGCTTATCATCTTAGTTGCATTCTATGAATTTAAAATACATCACATGGTGAACTTGAAAGGAAAATTTCTAAGCAAGGTAAACTTAAAATTTATCTCAATTAACCTAATGGAGCATTGTCACTTAATGATAAAATTTAGAGGTCTAGGCTAGAGACATGTTATGGCATCGTTAAACATAGCAGTTGTAGTTAATTGTCTATGATACATTACAAGTGTGATACCTCATCCCAAATACATTAGTATATCAGAGCTCTTCCATGTACCTTGAGTATATCGAGCAGTGTTCTAGTATGAAAAGTATATGGCGATGCTCTCACTATGCGATTTCGCATTAGACAACGCTAACATGAATTGGGCCTCCACGTACCGTCGAGTATATTTGGGAGGGCAAGATTACTATTCTTACCATCCATAGGTAACCGAGTCAACTGCCTTGTACACTTTGATACACTGAACACAACATTCGGGGAGATTGCCTACACGTACGTAAGTCCTTGGTTTACTAGGGTGGTATATTACAGTTCACATTTGTTTGGTAATCCTTTTTCCTAGAATTACCTTTGGAAGAAGATCAACCCTTTCCCCGTCATTTTCATAGGATGGTTAATAAACTACCTTTATCGCCAGAAGCTACACCTGGTCGACAAAGGCGAGATTGTCCTACCGTGTCTAGTACCTCTAGAACCTTTGGTGCTTCATCTTCATCTAATTTACCAGAGTCATTTGATCCTTTGAGTACTGAGGGTCGAGTCATTTCTATCGATCTTAGTTTACTTGCTAGACCATCAAGATGGAACCCTCACAGTTACCTGAGGAGACTGAAGTTGAATTCAGTGAAATAGTAAATCCAGAATATGAATTTGTTCAACCTAAAGTCGATCCAGAAATTGTCATTCTTTTACCAAAACATCTTTATCCCGACATTGAACAATAAGAATTTTTTCCTGTGTCGAAAGATGATCAATCGGCTCATCCTCAGTCATCTGTAACTATTGAGTCTTCCTCTTTACCACAGATTCAACCACCTGGAATTTATCTCCGGCCTAACGGTGAAGTACTTCCACCGGGTTTGATTTCAAATGAGGAAGAACCTGAGGAAGATACACCCCCTACAACCCCAACTCATTTTGTGTTGGGGCTTCATCTTTACCCATATTTTCATCATTTGACCTACACTGCTCCTGTTGATCCTTCTCAGTTTCAAGTTCCCGTAGATTCTTAGGGTATTTACTGGGTCATTTAACCATGGCTGAGACAACATCCCAGACTATACCATATGTTACAGTTGTGGTATCATCTACTATTGCTACTTCTTTGATGTTTACTAAAACACCTGAGTCTCATATTTATGGTGGTCCGTTTGTCCCACCGAGTTACCACTCTTTATCTAGAACCTACTCTAGTGCCTCCTCTAGGCCATGGAATTTTCCCATGTCATCATATATAATTTTATGTGGTTCCTCTCTTACGAGTACTGAACAGCCTGATCCTTTATTTACATCTTCAACTCAATATCAGGTTGGTCCATCTGACTATCGTCCATCTTATCTAGTTTCTATTGGAGTCCCACCATATGAAGGTCAGTATGCTCCAACTTCTTATACTCCATATGCTGGGGGGAAATCGATGGTTACCAAATATGGCAGTACTCCATCGTCTTTAGGTCAATCTTATTTTGGAATGCCTTTTTTTCAACGGCATCCTACCTTGCATGTTCAACCACAAATGGTTGTGTACTCATATAAACCAGTTCAACCTATTCCATCTGTACCTACTACATCTATTATCACTTACTTACCCTATTTACAAGCTCAATTAGTCGTATTTCAGCCCTCTCAGGTGGGTCCTTCAACCCTTTACCCTCAATTTTCTGGTCTACAAACTTCGCCTCCTTAGGCTAGTTTACAACAATCGTTTGTATCAGGAATTCCTCTACCACAAGCCATTTTACCCTTGTATGGGATGTCATGGGCTTATACTAGTCCTATCTATTCACAACCTAGCCCAACCTATTCTGGTTTGGGTTATAATCATAGTGGGAAACAACTGTATTATCAAATCCCATGGCAACCGCAACCTCTTCCTCTATCACAGCCACAACAGAAATTTGAGCAGTATCAAACTTATCCTAGACTTAGTCAACAAGACTATGTTGGTTTTGGTCAACAGAAAGTTTATCTAGGTTCTATTCAACAGGCCTATCAAGGTTTTTGTCAACAAATTTACCCCTATCAGGGTCACCAGCAACAAATTCCTTATGCTGGTGCACAACGGCCTATTGCCCAAGCAATTCCATCTTACCCTGGTTACGCTCAACCCGATCTAAACCGACAGTTTCCATTTGTTGAAACACTATAGTTACCCAATTTAAACTAGCTCACTAATGATCCCATTTATTAGTCACCTTGGTGATCGGTGATTCCTCATAAATTACCCTATGATATTCCGAAATTCAATGGAAACCTTGGAGAATATCTTTCTACACACGTTATGACTTATCATTTATGGTGTTCCTCAAACTCCTTGAATGATGATTCTATTAGACCCTGTCTTTTCCAATGAATGCTCACTGGTCTAGCTTCAAACTGGTATATTGAATTACCACGAGTTTATTTCGATAACTTCATAGCTTTGACCACTACTTTTCTAACCCACTTCCAGTTACCCATCAGATATGAAACTGGAACAGAAATTTTGGCCAACTTTAAAAATACTACTGCTACTCACATATCAAATCAGATACCTGAGTGGAATCATCATCATCAAATGGTTAAAACCTCTGTTCTAGATCAGCTTTAAGCTGAGTGGTTTATAAAGTCCTTGTTTCCATCTATCACCAAGGATGTGGCCAAAGGCGGTGTTTTCACTGAAGAGAAAGTAATTTCTCGTGCCCAGTATCTGGATTTGATTTATACTTAGTCTAGAATGCTCTATAAAACTATTATGAATGCACCGTGACCAAATTTTACTATTCCTCCTCCTCCATCTGGTAAGGATTCGCATGCCAACGATGGTGTGATTGTTTCTGCCAACACTTAGCCAGCAAGTCGACCATCTAATTCCATGCTTGATGTGTCTAATAAAACCCCTATTGCATCTGATCTTTCATATTCTTCTAAAATACATTTCGTGTCATCTAACAATGAAAAAAGTGACAAGAAACCCGGAATTAAGAATAAAGGAAAAGATAAGAAAAAACAAAATTCACCACAGCGGGAAAAATATTCTGATACATATGGTACTTCTCAGAAACCTCGTTACACCTGTTTTATATGTAATGAGGATAATTTTACATGAGACTATCCTCACCACTCAGAAGTCTTGAAACTTCTTAAGAATTCTCCCACATCTATTGTGTTGACAAACCCTTTACCAAATTCAGAAACACATATGGTTGCTACGAATCTCACTTCTAGTTCACAAGTGCTTACGTTATCCACCACTAAGCCAAAAGCTGATGTTTTTGTGTCCACTCAAAGTAAATATTACTATAATCTACTTCCATTGTTGAATAGTCAGGCTATAGATCAACCTACTACTTCAACTTCGACTTTGTCTAATTCAATTTCACCGCCTATTATTCCTGAGTTAACAATAAGGCCGCCAAAAGGAGTCATTCATAAATCGACTTTCAACCCTCAAGCTTGTGCAACTCAAAATTATAATGTAGTCAAAGATATCAGTCACATTCTGGTATGTCGATGCTTGAGGTTCTTCAGAGTTTTCCCTCCCAAAAGCACGCTTTGTTGTCAACAATTGGTGGAATCGATCCGATGGATTCTAATCTCGTAGTCTTTAACCATGTGGGCTATGTGCCACAATTTCCAGCACAATTAGCATTTTTTATCCAAGTAAATGTCCTGAATCACTTCATTCATCAGACTATTATTGATGAAGGTGCCTCTACTTGTATCATGTCTATGAATTGTCGGAAGTCACTTGGTTCACCACGTTTATCACAATTACCTAAGATGTTGAAAGCTTTTGATAGTCGTAATATGAGCCTTGTGGAATTCTCAGTAATTTGCAAGTCAATTTAGGGATGAAAATTGTTACTACTGAATTTGAGGTCGTTGATGGACCCCTTGACTACAATATCTTACTGGGAAGACCGTGGGTTTATGCTATGTTTGCGGTTGTATCTACTTACTTTCGCATGATCGCCTTCCCCCATAAGGATGGCATCATAGTCATTGATCAACTCACATTCTTTTCCTATATTTCCTAGCAAAATGGAAGTGTTATGTTTGTTCACAGACCCTCGCCATCTCTTCAGAACATTGGTGTATGACTCTTTAATAATTTTTCCCTAATGGAAACCTTTTCGTTACCTTCGCGTGCGACATCAGAAGAAATCACAAAAAAAGAAACCTACAATATGATATCTTCCACTTCATCTAATTTATGGAAGATTCCCAATGATTTTGAAATAGATAGGTTGGGTGAAACTATGTCCCTAAGTCCAATCGAGCTCACATAAAAATCAATCTTTTTAGCATGTGCGAGCAAACCTAATCCTTTGTCGTCGACTGTTTGGGTCGTTCGTTCTTTGAATTACGGTACTTCTTCTGACCCTTTTTCATGTATATTCTTAACTTATGAGAGAATTATGGAATCCATGATGCCGGAAGAAGAACCATGGGCAGATTCTCATCACCGGTCCCATATTCCAAATTACATTGAAGATAGTCTAACTAAACTATATCGCTCAAATGTCATTGATTTCTTTACGAATTCCATTTCTATCCACATCATCGATTATGAGTGAAGCCTATCAAATATCAAAGAAATGATTTCTATCGATATTTCAACCACATCTGGTGTAGTATAAAATAGTCATGTAGGCGCATCTTGTTCTACATCTAAACTTGACACTTACCGCTCTCTTTTTCATGAATTTCGTGATGTATTCGCTTGGTCGTATCAGGAAATGCAAGGCATCTATTCCAGTATCATTGAGCACGAGATTAAAATTTACCTTAATGTCAAAATGGTACGACATCACCTCCATCATGTTCATCCTAAGAAGGCTTCTGCCATTAAAGCAGAGGTTGAAAAACTTTTTCGTGTTGGTTTCATTTACCCTGATCCACTTACCGATTGGGTTTTCAACATTGTTCATATCATGAAGAAACAAGGGAAAATCAGAGTGTGTGTTGATTATCAAGATGTTAATCATGCTTTTCCAAAGGAAAACTATCCCACTCCATTTATCGACCAAATCATTGACGAATGTGTCGAATGTGAAATATTTTCATTCATGGATGGTTTTTCCGGTTACAATCAGATCAATATTCGCCTAGAAGACCAATATAAAATAGCTTTTATCTATCCCTGGGGCACATTCTCTTATCGAAAACTCCCTTTTGGTTTGAAGAACGTTGGGGAAAACTTTTTGAAGGCAATGAATTATGCCTTCATGACATCAAACACATTGTTCAACCTTATCTATATGACTTACCTATCCCTGGGGCACATTCACTTATTGAAAACTCCCTTTTTTTTTGAAGAATGCTGGGTAAACCTTTCAGATGGAAATGAATTATGCCTTTCATGACATCAAACACATTTTTCAACCTTATCTGGATGACTTACCTTTGCATTCACAGAAACGGGTTGACCACCCGGTACATTTGAGAGCCATATTTTTACGATGTCGTTACTACAAAATATGCCTCAAACCACACAAATGTGTGTTTTGTGTCAGTTCTAGTCATTTTCTTGGTTTTTTTATGTCGAAAGACAGAATTTGACTTGATCCCTTGAAGGTCTAGGCCATTCTAAATTTGCCTGCACCTTCCAACCTACTGCAGTTACAGAGACTACAAGGGAAGGTTAACTTTTTAAGGAGATTCATTCCCAACTATGCTGAAATGGATAAAGGATTTACTCAACCCTTGAAAATGGGGACTCCCTTCCATTGGGATTAGGTTGCGCAAGCTTCTTTTGGTGCTCTTAAAGATACCCTGATCTGAGCATCATTAATGTATCCCCCAAATTATCATAGCAATTATTTCTTGTATCTCATCGGTGCAGATACAACCATCGCCATGGTTTTAGTCTAGGAAGAATATGGGATTGAAAATCCAATCTATTATTTGAGTTGAAATCTCAATGATATGGAATTTAATTACACTTATTTTGAGAAGCTCGCTTTGGCAGTCATTCAATCTGTACAAATATTTTTCCACTGTATATTGCTCCGAAAGACCATTTTCATTTCGGATTGCACCCCTATGACATACATTCTGTCACGTCAATTGCTGGGGGGGGGAGGGGGGGAATACTCAAAATGGATAGTCATTTTGCAGTAATTTTATTTGAAATTCATCAAATCCAAGTCAAATAAGTCTTTGGTTTTCGTTGAACTTATTTGCGACCTTCCCTCGAGTACCACTGAGTCTACATCAGAACCATATATTCCGGATGAGTCTTTGTTTTTTATTGCGTCATCTAACCTGTGGTATGGAGATTTTTTGAGCTATCTCCAGACCCAAACTTTCTGACATGATACCTCTTTCTCACAACAGCGACGTATTTGATACCAAGCCAAATAGTATCTGATCGTTGGCGATACACTTTATTGTCGTGGAGTTGAAACATTTTTATGTAGGTGCCTCACTCATGAGCAGACTAAGAGAGTTTTAAATGATTTTCACACTGGTACCTATGGTGGAAATTTGTCTGGTTTTGGTACTGTGCAGAAAATTATTTGCGATGGTTACTTTTGGCCTACCATATTTCGTGACTACATTCTCGCAATCAGAAGTTGTCATTCTTAACCCATGTGCCGCCAGCAATAATACCTCCTGTCATCGTTGTGGGACCATTTTACAAATGGGGCATTGACTTCATTACATGTAACCCTCACTCTGTGGGGGGGCATGGCTATATTATTGTCTCTGCCGACTATTTTACCAAGTGGGCTAAGGCGATGCCTACATTTAACAACATACGAGAGACAGTTGCATTTTTTTTCTTTAACCATGTGGTTACTCAGTTTGGTGTGTCGCAAGCCATAGTTACAAATCATGGAAAGAACTTTCACAACTACATGATGACTGAGTTGACTGCCAAGTTAGGATGGTCGCATGATAGTTCTAACCTTATTATCTGCAGGCTAATGGACAATTTGAAGCCATCAATAAAATTCATAAGTGTATGCTTCAACGAATGATTGGAGTTCTTAAACAAAACTGGAATTTAATCTTGTACTCGACTTTTTGGGCTTACCGAACCTCGGTGAGAAATGAAACTAGATTTACTCCCTTTCAGCTGGTTTACAGTCTGGAAGCTATCTTACTGATTCAATGTGAAATTCCATCATTGAAACTTGTGATTGACCTGCTACCTAACACTTCTAACAAAGAGGTGCGTCGTTTATATCTCATCCATATAAATGAAATGTGTCATGAAGCCTAATTGGCCATTGAAGCACATAAGAGACAAATCAAGGTGCAATATGACCACAATTTCAAGCCTCGCACCTTCTCATAAGGAGACCTGGCCTTGCTTTAGGATCAAGAAGCTGATACAATAGGAACAGGAAAATTAGAACCATTATGACATAGCCCCTATATTTTCAAGAGTGTTTTGGTAAAGGGTGCCTATGATTCGGTAGATTATGATGGGATTCCATTGTCACAGCCTCAGAATGGGTTGTATCTCAAACGTTACTATGCTTGATTCTGCGTAGTAAACATAGTATGATAGTGTATATATATGGTTTGATTGCATGTGTGTCACAGTGTGTCTATTAAGAGCTTTCATGTGGTTAGTAATCTATTTTTCATTTTGTTGCAGATGTCAAAATCTTTGGAACCATTTGTTGGTCATGTCGATGGTGCTAGTCGTAGTACGCAAAATCTATCCTCTGCAACATGGGCCATCTTCGCTCCAAGTGGAAAGTTAGTTAGTTACCAAGGGATTTGTATCGGTTGATCCACTAACAACATTGTTGAGTATAGCGCATTGATCTAACTCCCCTCTGATGCCATTTCACTTTGCATTCACCGCATCATCATCAGGTTGGACTCAGAGCTTGTCGCACTACAACTTACTATTGTTTATACTATCTGAAATCCAACTATTCATCACATGTTCCTTAGAGTTCGTCTTTTGGAAATACATTTTGTTTACATCCAATATCAACACATTTCTAGAAACTTTAACACCTTGACTAATTCTTTAGCAAATTACATGTTAAACATACATTTGCAACATATGTAAAGACAATTTTTCAACTCACATCACACAATTGAATAGGATTTCACATAACCATAGGAAAACACTGAAATTAAAATAGATAGATAATCGAGTTTTTTACAAAAATTTGTGTCCAAGACACGTTGGTCACATGACCTAAAAATGTATGCAGACATATCATATCCTAAGTAGATCTAGTGGTGCTCATGATAGCAAGTCACTGCTTGAGCTATCATGCGCAATAGCCTTATCCATCGGCTAGGCACACCAATAGTATGGTACTGCAGCCTCATCAGTAAATCTTTGATCTGGATATCTGGTGTCCTGAGATTCAACCCCTCTACATGCTACTGTAACTCAGCCAAAGTCTCAGTCAAATCCAAATCCCGAAGGACTGCTCTACCGATAGTCCTCTCTGCTGATTCATCTGCCTGCTGTGGAAGACCCACTGGTCGAACACTACCCACATCTGTAAACATAAAACATCTTTAGTTTAGTATTGGAAACATCAAAAACACAAAAACATGTAAAAAACATGGTCAAAAAATTTTACCTATAACACCCCATTGAGCGCCTACTAGTAACATCAAATCTGGGTCTTCGAGAAAATCCACCCCTACATATGGATTCTCCTCTATGATGATATGATATCGTCGGAGCCAAGTAAAGAATGTATTAGAGAATGAGATCGATGACTGGTCAGCATGTATAAACATCAACTCTACCCACTGCTGCATCTGCGGATCCCTAGGACCAGCTACACCTAGTGTTACATGTTGTGGCTGCATCAATGGAATTCGCTCTAGAATTAAATTGATCAGGATCCATCCATAGCTAAAATTATTCACCCTGCACTTTTCACTTTGGTCAGTTTTTCTTTCATCTGAGAGAAGACTGCTTCAGCCTAGTTGAACATGGTCAGCTCGAGGCACTCAATCGCATACTGCAAGTATGATCTATTCGCAACATGAAGTGTCACACTACCAGCTAGCTTTGAAATGGTGAACAGGATCGTTTGCAAATTCATATCACGCACATCCCTGATGTTTATCTTTCCATCCTTGCTAGGCTCTATATGTGGCCGAAAAAACTATCAAATGTAGTCTCTCACTGTCTCACCTCCACGAACGGAACCTGCAAGTGAAATGGGGGCACCGCGTCGCGATAAACTTGTCAGAAATAAAATATCGTCGACCAATATTGGGAGCACTTTGTCCTCAATGTGAAATGCCTGCTCTGTTGGATCCCATGAGTGAATCAAGAATTGTAATAGTTCCAAATGTTGCCTCATCCCTGATAGTTCAAAGAAATTGAGTAACCTGCAATCTTTGAGGTCTCTCACAATACTAGGATCATTTAGGGAAACTATATCATGTTCCTCATGTGCTCTTTCTCACCATGTAATTGACATTATGATATGATCAAAGCCTGCAATCAAACCATAATCTTAGTTAGGATCCATTTCATGTAGAAAATCGAAGAAATTTTGGGCAAAAAACACAAATAAAATTAATTAACTATGCCAAGCACACCCCTGCTCCCTAGACAGAGTGTTGTAGAGCACATGAGATTTTGTCCAGTTCCTCTGCAATGCACCTTTCGACACTCAATGGTGTGTTGGTCCTAGGGCATTGTAGATTTTAGCTAGGAGCCCCAAAACCCTTAAAAATCTACCTGAAACTTCAAAAGAATGATACCAATAGAAATAGAAAGGTCAGATCTCTTACCTGGTCCTGACGGCACGAGAAATGGTCGACAAAATCTATCACAATCAACAGCTAAAGTTCAAGGGAAAAACTAGCTCAGAGAACTCAAAACTGAATGGTAAATGTGAAATGGTAAAATGACATGGTAAATTCTCATTTAAATGGTACTTTAGATTATTTCATGCATATTTAATGAATGGACTATATTTTTTTACCTATTTTTACTATTAAACAAATATTTTTAATCCGTTTGGTGGTTCTTTGAGCAGATTTACAGCTGTTATAGTGAATTTGACATGCATTATCTTAAAATGAAATTTCACCAAAGAGGACACTTTTATCTCTTTTTCGAGCTCTATTAAATATCAAAAAGGAAACCCCCTGGAGTCCTCTTTTAGATCTTTTCAGACTCCTAAAACATGAAAATATTTTTGAGCACTTGTCCTTTCGAGCTCGTAAAAGGAACTGAAACGACATCTGCTCAGTAAAATTTTAACCCTTTTCCAGACTGGGATAGATTATTTATGAAAAAGGAACACCCTAGTCGAACATGGCTAGGAGGTTCTCTCAAGTATTATTTTATGCTTTTTCAGACCTAACGGACAAATTTACGAAAAGGAAATTGTGGAGTTTTCTTTTCGTCCCTTTTTCAAACTCTCTAAACATGAAAAAAGACCAAGTTTTCATTGTCGTTGGACTCGTTAAAGCATCAAATAGAGATGAACTTGTCCATCATGACAAGATCGAGTTTCACTTTTGATAGACTTGTTAAAACACCACATAGCGATGGATTCACCTAAAGGGTGAAATTATACATCAAGTATATGTTATCCTCCTCAAGCTTGTTAAAAAATAAAGAGGTACTGGTCAGCAATGACTGGGGAAAATAGGAAAGGGATAAATCAATTTATGGTATCAAGTCACTCTTGAACATGACACTCGTTCACTTCATCTCTGTGGCTATCGGGTTGGGTTATCTGCTTGATGGTCTATCATACCTATGGTCTATCATACCATCCATCACTTTTATTTTGGGTCAATGTTTCCAACTCATTCAGTGTCGTTGATATATTCAAGAGAATTCACTCACTAATTCCTCATCCTCTGCAATACTCATAAACTTTCATTTCATGACCGCCATCCTTGAACATTGCTTCATTAGTTACATTCTGTCTCTGAAATCATTACTCTCATTTCATGTCGTTGATGGGGGATACATAAAGGCCCTCTTGTGACGAGTTGCTTCCTGTCGACATCAGCTCATCATCCAGTAAGTTGACTTAGAAACATCCTTCCAGTACCTTCGAGCTTGCATACATCAATGGCAAGTTTCTCGCTTCTAGCAACAAGTTGACATCACTGGACACCAAATCATCTATTCACACCATGTAGACTGTATTGTAGTACCTTGAGATTCATTATCATCATCGGTGGTTTCTCCCGCATCTGTTAATGGCTTACGTCATTGGCTGGTAATCAAACGGTGACTTCCCATGTTCGACTTCAGATCACATATTTGCATGGTTAGACTCGTACTTGAGTGATCGAGTGAATGAGATAGAAGACCTCGGATCTATTTTCATCCATCTGAGCTGTGATTTTAGGAGTAGTACCATATCATCCATCGATGGCTTTACACATATGGTCATCCTATCATGGGTCTATATCTATAGATGAATTTATGATTTATGTACATGTTATTATAGTTTATGTGCTACGTATGGATATGCCTCCCTCTGCAATTCATGTCCAAAATGTAAAATATATCATAATTTAATATATTGTAATTAATGCAGGTCAGCGTCTTCTTCAGATCCTACTCATCACATCGTAAAGAATATCACTCAACATTATCATTTTTAACTTCATGCTTTAGGGGGCAGCTGTTATAGGTCAATTTGGGAATCACTCCCGAAGCTCAGATCAGTACAAACAGGGTCTATCATAACCTAAATTAGTTGCTACTTGCCTTACACAAGTCATCCCATTGCTGGTTTTTATCCATGAAAGTTTCACTTCTTGAAGTTCACCTGAAATGCTCCATTGAGCCACCAACACACCCCTAGACTACAGTAAGTTCTTTGTAGAGCACTTACTCCCATGTAAAGCAGCATTGCAAAGTACCTAGGCCTACTTAACAGTGCGTTGGTCAAATTTGAGCAAATTTTTCAAATGATTCCGAGAATCTTCCCACTTTCTAGTGGCTTCTAGAAGTGGTTCTAGCTATCATGCTATCTGATAACTTCAAATGAGAACACCGTGGATCCATTAAATCACTTATCCTCTTATCCCATTGAACAAAGAAACTCCCTCATCCATTTATGGAAAATACAGTCAATGACCAATTAAAGCCAAACTACCCTCATTTCCAATAAATTGAGCACTAATCATAGTGCAAAAGGAGCTTGAATTTTGTAGTGTTATGCTGGTGAGATTATAGCTCTTTGAGGTATTGTTTGAAAGTAATGTTATGCTACTGTAGTAATGCTACTGATGTATGAGGATGGACTGAAGTTAGAGTGATTTGACATCGAATCAATCCAACTAGTTGTAACTTATCCTTCTATCTTGTAATAAATAGATTTGTTCTTTTCCCAATACATGTGTTCATGCTTTTATATGTGTATTTTCAAATGAAATCGATAATTTGATTAAGATGCATAGATCATATGCCTTTGTGTCATTTTTTGTATTATGTTAGTAATTGCAGGTACCAATCAAACGAGTTTAGTTCGATTGGGAGCGACGAGAATGAAAAAAAGGAGACGAAGAATAGCGAAGGATCACAAGTACGTGTTCTTCTCTTATCTGTTTATCTTAAGGAAAAGTTAAAGTTTCTTTCATTTTTTTTCTAGGTGCATCCATCACACTTAGGAAAAATTATCTAGCCATAGGTTTTATTTCCATAAAACAACAAGGGCTCACCAGGTTGGACGAAAAAATAGACACATTAGGAAGCATCAAAGAAAACAAGGGCATTATCAAGCAGCCATCAAAAAAAAATATGAAGCCCTACAGGAAGAGAAATAAGAACCAACATCAAGGGACAAAAATGACGGAGACAATCAAGGGATAGTCCAAAACCCAACCAATCAAAATCATACACAAATGGATCAATCTGAGCACTAGCATCATAGAATACAGCCTGTATTCCTTCTTCCCTCATCATATGGAATTTGATTGTACTCAGAGATACATGGGTCTACTTACATCTTTTGAGTACTTTTTCTGGATTTTCCAACCCTTCTTCAAATGAGTTTCCATATAGAGTAAAATCATCCATATATATTTCAATGTTGTCATCGACCAAATCAGAAAAAATTCCTAGAATTTCCCTCTGGAAGGTTGCAGGTGCATTACACAGGCCAAATGGGAGGACCATGTATGTAAAGGTCCCCTATGGGCATGTGAAATTTGTTTTGTCCTGGTCTTCCAGGGCTATTTGGATCTGGTTATACCCACTAAACTTGTCTAGGAAGGAAAAGAACATTTTCCGAGCCAAGGTGTCCAGGACTTGGTCAATGAATGGCAAAGGGAAATGGTATTTTTGAGTTTCCTTATTTAGCTCCCTATAATCTAAACAGATCCGCCATTTACCATTCTTTTTGGGAACAATAACTAGCAGAGACACCCATTGGCTATCCGAGATGGGGTAAATGAAACCTACATCCAATCATTTTTGTAATTCTTCCTAGACAATGTTCTTTAGAGCAGGATTCATTCTTCGTTGGGGTTGTCTCACAGGGCGGAAATCTTCCTTAATATAAATATGATGAGTACATAAATTAGCAGGGATTCCCTTCATGTCGATATAATCCCAGGCAAAATATTCCTGATGGTCTTGAAGGACTTTTAAAAGCTACTTTGTCTGGGATTCTGACAGATTTAGGTTGATATTAAGTGTCTTCCCTGGTTCAATTTCAATCAGAATACTATCATGGGATGTAGTTACAGGAATGTCTTCAATTTCATCTTCTGGTTCAATGTTTTCTTGTGTGTCACAGCTCATAGCAGACTCTAAAATTTGACGAGTTGAATTGGAAACAGAACCGGGATCATTAATAAAAGTGTTAATGGTGGCGTCCTCAATTTCTATTTTGAATTGAAAGGCCTGCCCAATGGTTAGGATTGGTCTAACTTCTTCATTTTCAGGTTCAGTCTCTTCTACTGGTAGAGGCTTCTGTCTGGCTAATAGTTTTTCAGATGGGCTGGGTTCTGTAGGGGAGTAGAGAGTAAGGTTCTTTATAACCGTTCATTTTATATAATCATATGCCCATATCGACACCCTATTTAGGTGTCTGCAGTTGCGAGCCAAGGTCTTCCCAAGATCAATGGATGGCCACCAACTGAGGATCGTGTTTGTAATAAAAGGAGGTCCACAGGATAGTACCATGAATCCACCAAAATAGACACATCTTCCAATTTCCCTACCGGTTTAATTGTAGACCTATATTCTAATTCCAAGATAGTAGGGGTTAGCTTAATTTTCTCGAGCCCTAATGCATTCATTGTTTCAGAGGTAATAAAATTGATGGCAGCACCCAAATCTACCGGTACGATTGGGATTTCAACCCCATTGATTTGTATTGTTAGAATGGTTTCCCGAATCTCCATATTTTACCGGCATAGTCTTTCCTAGTATGATATCGGACAGTCTACCCATCACATGAATGGTTAACGGATCCCTTGGTTTCTTTTCGAGTTTCTAAGAGCAGTAATTTTTCAGAGTTTTTGCACATATAGGTACATCCCTCATAGCCTAGAGCAGGGGTATTTTGACAAAAATATTTTGCGATTCCCCCAGGAAATCAAACTCTGCTTGAGGGTTTTGTTTATTTAGGGTCAATATTTTAGGATATGGTGGAGTAATTGGATGACCCTGGTTAAGAACAGTTTGGGGAGGTGTTTGATTTATCATATTTTGGTCTTTATCTCCAACTGTTCTCTGTTCTGTTTCTACAACTTCATTATCAATATGTTCTATGATAACAGGTGAAGTGGGAGCATTTAATACTCGCCCAGATCGTAAGTTTATCTCATTAAGTCTTGTGGTAGAAATGCTATATGATGGAAGGTTAAGAATGCCTTTCTGTTGGACCCCTTTATTATTAGGATTCAGATTAGGTTGGATAGGAAGCTGGGGTCGAAGGGATGGGTTGCCTGGAGGTACATTGGAGGGCAACTGAAGTTGTTGTTGAGGCATAGATTGGGGAAATTTCCTAGTAGGAGAGGGTCCATGCCAGTTCTGATTCCATGAAGGATTTGGACTGATTTGGGGAACCCATTGTTGCCACAAGGGATATTCATATTGAGACCACATAGGTGAAAAAGGTAGAGACTGGAGACCCATACTAAAATCATCAAAATACTGGGATGGGTCCTGCGACATTCCTGGATTCATAGCTGGTGGTAGAGGTTGCCATGGATTTTTCTGCCCCATGAAGTATAGTTGATCTACCGCATTTTCTTCACTTTCCCCTTGAAAAAATGCCTTCAGTGCTGGCAAGGAAGGGCACGAACTAGTCACATGAGTTTGTTCACAAATTGCGCAGGCTTCCACTGTGTTTAATGGGCATTCTTTCAATGGATGCTTCTTTCTGCATTGTGGGAAAAATATAGCCATAGTCTTCTCCAACTCTATTTGTTTCTATTTTGTTTGCGGAGTGTCCATCAGGGCGGATAATGTGCTTAGGATATCAATCCTTATGTTATCTAGTAGGTTTATGATTTATGCCTTTGTATCCCCTCCTCCAGAAGTTTTTGATGACCGACTTCCTTGTCCACTCCTTGCAGCCCCTCGTGAACACTGAATTCACAACTCACATATGGTGTCGAATTCTTATTTCGAACATCCCCTTTCCTACTATGTTCAAAAGTTGCATGGAATCTTCCCTAAGTGCCCGGAGAAGGATAATCTTCATAATATATTTATCCAGGTAACTATGGCCCGATCTCTGTAGTATATATTTGAATCGTTCCATACAATCTTCGATATTCACGTCCTCTTTCTGTACAAATTTGAAAATCTCCTCCTTGATGTCACGGGATTTACAGTAATCCTAATATTTCTCCAAAAATACATCTTTCATCACATCCCATGAGGAAATAGTCTTTCCTCCTAAACCCATGAACCATCGCAGGGTTGTCCCCTTTAAGGTAACAGGAAATATTTTAAGCTTCTGAGCATCGGCGATATAATCATAACCTCAACAGACAATGTCAAATTCGAAGAGGAATGTATCGAGGTCTTCAGAAGAAAGCCCATGAAAAGTAGGCAGATCCATTAAAGGAATGAGCTTCATTGGTGCATTTTCTACAATGTTTCCAATTGGAAAATCAATAGAAGAACTTGTAGGTTGCATATATATCCTCCAGTACTCACCCAAGATTTCAACTGGTTCTACGACTAGTACTTGGGGTGATTCAACTGTAGGAGGTTTCACAGCACTCCACTGGTCTCGTGGCGATGAAAAATCCTTCAGGAATTCTCTTTCCAAATCGGAATTTCTTAATTCAACTGCAGGAGGCTTCACAGCACTCCATTGGTCTCATGGTGACGAAAACCCTTTTAGAAGTTCTTCTTCCCAATTAGAATTGCTCAGTTATTTCGACCCTCTCCTTGCTATTTCTTCCCCTTCTGCTAACAATAGGGATATCTCCTCCACCGATACTTTATTTATTACTCCTTCCATTGTCGAAAGGGTTTCCTGTCATACCATGGATGGTACTGGTTGCTCAACCAACTGCCTCCGGATTTCGTTTGCACCCTTACCCTCACAGCAGCATGAGAACATGCTTTAGATTCAGCCTTTACGATGATCTCCTGGATATATGTCTTCTTTCCCAGATCCCTTCCTTTCTTTGGGGGTCTTCCTCTGCCCCTATTATTCACATCTTTGTTCATACAATTGGTGGGAAAAATTCATTAAAATAACAAAAGCACTCGAGTTTCGGAGTAGGATAGATAACTTCCTCCCAGGACGAGAGAGTAGGTTCAAACAGAAAATCAAATAAACTTAAAAGAAAATGAAAGTTCAAGACCTGAATTTGGGTGATCAAATACCCTCCCCAAGATGAGAAGTTGGCCCTTTCAGAAAAATAATCAAAAAGAAGAAAAGTTGAATACTATGCTCGGGACTTAGAGTAGGGTAACAAATCCCCTCCCCAAGATGAGAGATCGGTTCTGACGAAAAAGAAAAACAAAGGAAAACAACACACTATGCTCAAGACTTAGAGTAGGGTAATGGATTCCCTCCCTAAGACGAGAGATCAGTTTTAAGAAATGATGGAAAAATAAAGAAAATAGAGCACTACGCTCAGGACTTGGAGCAGGGAAATAAATTCCCTCCCCAAGACGAGAGATCAACCTTTAGATCAATTGTAGATCATGTTCTTGCACCTTGTTAGCTTCCCCGACAGTGGCACCAAAATGTTGGTGTCCAGATATGAACACAAATTCAAACCATTTTTCCACGTAAATTATCAACCTGGGTGCGTTAGTTATTTCAAGACTAACGTGCACAATATATGCAAGAGCAATAACATAACCTGCTATTGAATCACAGGCTTAATCAACAAAAGCAAGCAAACTACTGTAGCAGCAATTAAAGATGGATTGCGGAATTAAAAATACATTCACAAAAATTGCAGAATTATATCGAAACAGCAGTTACCATAACAAATCAAAATATGAAATCAACAAAAAGGAAGAGAACGTAGCACCTGATCAGAAGAGTGGGCCCAACTCTCTGATCAGGGTTGCGGAAAACTTGCAGCTCACGAATAGAACAGCAAAACGTTGTGCATTCAATTAATTGAAAAATGCTTCTGTTACAATATTTGTCCCTTTTTTTCTTAACCCTGATTCACAACCCTAAGGCCCTCTTTATAAAAATGTTTAGCCAATCGTATTTTTCCTCTACCAACAAAATATCTACAATTATGTCAGCCCTGTTTGGTAATAAAATGGTTTTGAGTCATGGATAATAGTGGTAGAGATAACCCATGTAGACAAATTTGTCACAGCTTGTGAAGAGGGATCTAGTGTGTGACACGATTGTTATGAAAGATAGCACGTATGTATGTATGAGCGACAACCAAAAACAACGGAACTCGCAAGGAAGGAAATATGCAAGAAACAACAATGGAAAAGAAGGAAAATCAGAAGCCATTTACCGGCAAAGGAACAAAGTGGCAAGTTGGCCAACGTAGACGAGAGGTCCTTGCAGCAAGAAGAACAGAGAAGACATCTCGTAGGAGAGCCTCCGTTTTCTCTCAGTCATTCCGAGTATTCCGTCTTCACTTCATTCTTTCTATCCATCATGTGATGATATCAGACTATTTTGCCAAGATCGTCCAAGGAGCATTGTAACTCATTCCACTACTAATAATGAAATATACTCTATATGGGTTTCATGGTATTGTTGGAAATACTGATTCACCCCCCTCTCAGTATTTCCTTTCAATTGTTAATTTTTTCCAGTTAGATTCTTCACAATTAAAAACATACAGTTGTATAATAATATTATTATTAAGGATTAATAAGAACTTCAGTCCTTTTTCAAATAATTGAGTACAATAGATGTGTGAGGGCACCAACCCTTCAATGAATCAGGCACCAACCTGTTGCCAAGCACCAACTTGGACTTAGATGAGGCTCTAACCTCTAGGGCTTCGACCCTATCTTCTCAAGGCACCGACCTTGTGTTTAGGAGCACCAACTCCAAGGAAACCAATCCTTTTATCTTATTTTCATAGATAATGTGAATAGTGTTTACTTGAACATCCTTGACACAATTCTTCACTATTTAATCTTCAATTCTTCATAATATCTTCATTGTCCAACACCGAGTTCATTGTTTATATGATTACAGATGTACCCATTGGAAAGAGGTATGAACTGTTCTTGAATAGACACCAAAATTTCGAGCTTCAATAGGATAACACAGATCCGAGGAAGGTGTTAACTGTAGGTCTGTTCATAAATCTGAGCCACAAGAGATGATCTTCCACAAAACAAGTCTGAGTTCTTCCCAACAACAAGTTCTGGTCCAAGTACCAAGCTACAAGCCTGGTCCGAGCCTCCAAGGGTGTTACAGATATCACACAATAAGTTGAAACTATTTGTTAAATTATTTCCATAGGTCTGAAGTTTTGGGTTATCTGAGCCTTAACACAGGTCTATGATAGTCCAAAGAGAATAGGTCTGAAGCTCTGTATCACTGATCCAAAGTCCTGTAGCCAATTATCTTCTTCAATGAATCGAGCTTTGGTACATGTGTCTGTTCTGAAGTTTCACAATACTGAGCCTTTATATTGATCCGCAGTCTTGTAGCATTGTGCTAGAAAACTGGGTTGTTCTTCCCTTAAGGGTTCACGAGATGTGAACCTGTTCTCTTTCTCTGTGCTTCACACTTTACCAAGCCATAGTCCTTATATTTGCTGAGATAATCACCGAAATTCTTGACTGAAACAAATGATTTTACCTTTATATTTATAGTGGTTTGTCATCTTTGAAAGGACGTGACTATTGGGGAAAAGGGCCGACATGAGAGTGTGAGTGTAGGTCGGCTCACAATTAATTAATTTTTTTTAACTTAAAAATTCAGTATCTCATCAACCACTGGGAGTTTTAGGGCAAGTGAGGGCTTGTTAGAAAGAGGAAAAAATCCTCTTCAAGATGGTCTAGGGCTCATTGTGATTGGCTGCCTCCAAGATGCCAAAATTCATTTTTTCTTTGTAACTGTCCTTAATTTTTGTTTGCAAAAAGTGCGTAGGACATAATGCCTTCTCCATTGCTTGGCTTCTCCTTCATTTGTCTTCTCCATTGTTTGGCTTATCAATCATAGGGTCATAGCATCATCATGTAGGACATCTATGTCATCATGATAGTACCTAGCAAGGTCATGAAGGTATAGCATCATGTATTCAATAGTAGTGCAGCATCATTAGGAGAAATTCAAATGATATCTTCCATGTTATCATTAAGTATTTCAACCTTCATCAACCTGTTGCCATCAATGACAACTCGGATTAACAG